>RSEF01000002.1:24437595-24490426 GCA_003993805.1 Himantopus leucocephalus
TAAAGGTTGTTATTGTTGCTGCCTTGGAAAGCAAGTAACACTAGTGATCAATAAGGCCTTCAGGTTATAAATTAGATTACCTACAGAAAAACATTTCCATATTCACATTTAATAAGGCAGTTTGCTATAAAGCATTAAATAAATATGGAGATAGGAGATTGGAGAAAATGGGAAGTAATTTTTGTTTTACAGCTGCTGTGCAAAACTGAATGATCTAAAATTTTCAGTATTCTTAACTTTGTCTTGTACACTTGACTATCCAAACTACAATGAACAAAACAGTTTTCAATTTAGTTAAGAGCCATTTCATGGATCTCATGAATACCAATATCTGGAAAATAGTGAGGCTGAAAAATTATCAAATTAGTTATTCACAAAAGAGTAACATTTTTTGTGTCTCAACTTAATTGGATTTCTTAGTACTATGCCTACCCATCTGGGGATTGGACATCTGGCTTTGCTGGCAGGTGTCTGATGGCAAATCAAGTTAGAAAAGCGAAACTGCAGTAGACCACCTGATCATCAGTCTGACACATTAAAACTAATGCACAGCTGATCAAGAAGAAAGCTCAGACTAGATATTAGGAATCATTTCCGTACCAAGAGGGTGGTCAAACGCTGGAACAGGCTTTCTAGAGAGGGGATCAATGCCCCAAGCCTATCAGTGTTTAAGAGGCATTTTGACGATGGCCTTAATACTACGCTTTAACTTTTGATCAGCCCTGAAGCAATCAGGCAGTTGGACTAGATGATCTTTTTAAGTCCCTTCCGACTGGAACCATTCTCTTCTGTTCTAAGAACAGCTTGCTTTTTTACCACCCTTTCAGCATTTCTAGATGAAGTGGTTGCCTAGTGATATGTGTCAATTGTAATAATGATGAGGCATATTCTGGCTTTCATTTGCTTTCTTCAGAAGTGTTTGCCATCACTCGGGTATGTGTTTGCCTGGGACTTGTTGTAGTTGAATATTAGAGTGTTCTCTTTTGGCCCCACTTTTCTGTAGAAATAGCATATTTTTACAGTGAGGGCGGGGCAGTTCTTAAGGCCTTTAAGTGCTTAAAATTAACAGCTCATAGGCGGACAGCCAAGAGAAGTCTGTGATCCATGGCGTGTCTAACTGAAGAAAACAGTTTGAATTCCATAACATTCAAAATGTGATGGGAGAAGGTTCACAAATCATCAAGGTATTCAAAACTCTGAGTATTCAAAACTCAGAGGCAGCCATTTCTTCCTGCTCTGAGATCCTGCAGAGAACTGTTGAATGTCTTTTAGAGCAGAGACACATTTGATTGCATGCTCCATTGGTAAAAAAATTCTGAGCACACCACCCTAATATAGGTATATTTATTTATTTATCAATTATATACATGTACTACTGTACTAATATATTATGTACATTATAAAACATACACAAAAATATAAATTAAAAAGGATGAGATATAGATGTAATAAATACCAGCTTTTAAATTTTTTTCATTTATTAACAGTACAAAAAGTATTTTTTCACGTGCCCCAAAGAATTGTCTTACACACCCCACTTTGGAGACTACTGCCTTGAAGGACTAGTTAGCTCAGTCAGAGAAGTGGCTTGGTAAAATCTGGAACTGTTTACCCACAGCATCCTTGCATTAAAACTCTTTATCTCATCTTAAACAGGCTTTTTCCCCCCTTAGGGTGATTCTTAATCTTTCTTTTGGCTTACACGCTACCTGTGTCTAAGGCAAACTGCTGACCTTTGTCACTTTAAAGTTCAGATCCTGCATCTGAAATTGATATTTATGTATGTTAAATATTGATGTATGACTACAAGAGAGATTCCATCGATTTCCTGAATAGTGACTCGTCTCCTGCATAGTGACTCACTGATGTAATAAAAGCTAATCACTTTAACAAAAATATCTGTTGAAATAAAATGACAAGGAAAAAGAAAAACATTGTATATGAAGATAAAAAAAAACCTCAAAATGCTTTAAATTTTTTTTTTTCTTCTGCTGTGATTTTCGTTGGGATTACAATAGTGGTTTGCATGTTGACCAACACAGGTTTCCTCCTAAGGTATTTTTCAAGTTTTCAGACTGGTGTGCCTGGTGTAAGATGGTACAGCCCCATTGTCCCAAGTGGTGCAATATTTTAAATTTTATTTTTGTTAATTTATTACATGTATTGAAAATGTATTTCTTAGATTCAGTGGTTATGCTATATTTTATACTGCTCTGTTTTTTATCTCCCTCTGCTGTTTCTTCCTATATCCCTGTCCCAAATCACCCCTTCTGGTGTTTTGTGGAGGGGCGTGTGGAAGGAAGGAAAGTCAAGAAAACTCTTCTGTGTTTGGAATTCTACCTTTGGTTATGGCACAAATAAGACTCAAATTAAATTGTAAGGGCACTCATGTCTTACATTGTATTAAGCTTGTCTGTATAATTTAGAATTTTTTGTATGCTTTAGGAAATCTTAAAGCTGGATTTATTTAATTTGTCTGGCTGTTACTTCAGAATTGGTCAGTCTTTTCAAGGCCCAAACAATGCCTCCATTCTTAATATTTTAATATAGCTGTCTGATACATCCAGCAATACTGCAGTTCCTATCTGGATAATACAAATGTCTTTGTAAAGCCAGGAAATGACAGTTTAGTTGCAACCCTGAGAGACTCTTTGCACCAGTGACACTCTTTAATTACAGTAAATGTTCTGTGTGTGTTTCCACTCCTGAGTTGTACACAGCCGGTCGCTCATGCTTCACTATTTTCCAGGGATAGACTGTTGGAGTACGCTGTCCACACACTTATTTTTCCCTATGTTAGCACTGCATTTTGCTCAAGCTCATGCATCCTGCCTTTCAGAGAAGTCTATCAGCTCATTCTCAGCAGCACCTGAACATAGGCACAATAGTTCTGCGAGAGCAGCATGCCAGAGTAAATTCAATTTTTATGTCCAGGCAAATGAACTTCTGTTTCAATACACCGTGTCATATAAGTTCTATTGTGAACTATTTAAAGGAAGATTTACTATATTCTTTGTCGCAAAGATGATTCCTTTCCAAACATCGGTCATGCCTCATTTGGTTAAAAAACTTGCTTATGAAAATAGTATCTGTGCTTTTCCTTGCTTTGTCAAGATTCTGTTTGTAAATGCTCCAGAGCCTTCAGAGTGTTGCCACAAATATTCTGCCTGAGAGCAGGCAGGAGAGGGTCACAGATGAAGGCACAAAGTTGTAGAGGATGTAGGCTATAATTGTGCTGTCAGGGACAAAGCAGAGAAAACCTTGTCCAAGGAAACAGAAGCAGAAGGGTCTGAGCAAAGGCTTTAAAATTTAGCCTGTGTTTTGTGTCTCCTTGCGAGTAAAACTATAAATGTGGGTTGCCTGGCTTTGTAATCCTCCCTCAAAAACTAAATCATCTGGAGAAATAGACTGGATCAGGGCTTTAGCACTCCTACCTTCATTTTCAGATAGTCCTCTTGTAAGACTTTTTTTTTTTTTTTTTTAAAGAACCGGAATTCCTCAACTGCATAAGTACGGTAAATCCAATTTGTTGTGGCTGCTTTATTTTCTCACTGAAAGGAACTGGGAGATTAAAATTTAATGTTTGATCTTCTTGGCGAATTTCTTTCCTAGAATGTCAAAACTGAGAATGCTAATCCTTCTTTCCTTTTAAAGCTTTCATGGATCCTTGCTATCAAACCATAATTCACATTAGCCACACTTTTATTTGTAATGCTTCCTGTATGCCCTCTGTCTCCCTCAAGTTTGCAGCAGGAGTTTTAAATCTTTAGTATTGCAGTCTGGTCTGTTTTCAGCTCCTTCTTTTCTCANTTTTTTTTTTTTTTTTTTTTAAACAGTGTAGAAAAAATATTGCATATTTTGACAGATGTTAAAATTGTTTTGTTCATGCAGCATTTTGGATTTTGTTTTTGTAGAATTCTTTCTTTTGAAGATTGCTGCAAGATTGTACACCTTTTCTGTTTTACAAAGATGTGGATAGACAGCAAGAAGGAAAGTTCTGTTTTCAGTGAGGTAGAAACCTCTGAAGACACCAGAGTTTCCTTTTTGCTTAAAAGTATAACTAGGAAAAGTTCAGCTGGGTGTAGTACATGGACAGACTCCTGCAATTCAGAGTGGAACATACCGAGTGAGGCACAGCAAAGAAATATGCAGAATTAAACAAAATTGCAGCCAAACCCCCAACAGGACGGAGGACACGCTATTCTTAGAATCCAGAGGGATTGCATGGGTTTATTGTGCAGCAGGAAGGCAAAAGCTTCTGGATTGATAGCAGCCTGAAGAAAAGGACTCACTGTGCAAGATGCAGTAGATAGGGAGGGATTTATTTTTAAACCCTCATATTTTAATATCTCATTCTGAACTTTTAAAAGGGGAGTTTAAAAGGTGTTTTTATATATATATTAAAATAAACCTTAAATTTTAAAAAATTTAAAACCTTTTGAATTATTGATGTCTTGAAGGACAAGATGTGTTGGTATATTTACAGCCAAATGCTGGCTGACTCCAAAGTGAAAAATACTCATTTTTGTAAGGAGTCTCCTCTCTGCTCTCTTTCCTTTTTCCTCTTTTTGGTTTTGTTTTGTTTTTCCCACCTTAGTGGGTTAGAAAATCACGGGGACTTTCCTTTGACCATTTTACATATTTAGTGAGATTAGCATGGCAATGTGTCCCCTTCTCTGGGTCTCTAATGTGTAATATTAAAATCTGGTTTTATAGTGGCATTCTTTCTCTTTTCTCCCATAGCTGTAATTCAATGGATAAAGGCATTGCATAAAAATAGCAAGCTAGAAAGCTTTAAGTTACTTGGACATTAGCACTTCATGCATTCCAAATTCCAGAATTTTTATCCCATGTAGAATTAGAAGGTTGAGAGCAGGGGGAAGTACAGCCTTTCAAAATAATAATGAGAAGTATTGAACCTTTGAAGGCCTCAATATAATGCAGTTGCAAATGATGTGCATTCCCGGTAGGAAAGCATATTGTAAGGGTCATGGAGTTTATTCCTCTGTTAACATTACCTGAACTGACAGAAGAATACTTGCTTTGACATAGTAATGTTAAAGGACCTATACAACAAACATCAATGTTTTCCTCTTTCAATTCCACAAAGAGCGTTATCGCATGTCTAGAACAGGTGAACCTGAGGCTTTGATTTCATAGAACAGTTTGAATAACTTGGTACTGCGAATGGAGGGGATAGAGAACATCAGCTAAAGAATATGGTAAGTCAGTCATGGTGCATAATCAACTCCTGGAGCACAATAATAGAGACTGAATTTGATCTCTTTGTGCTTTACCCATTTAGATAAATAAAATTCCATTGCCATTTGCTTCTGAGAGTCCCAGTTTTTCCTGCTTCATTTCTTAACTGTCATATTCATTTATCATATATTTGCTTCTATATTCTGGAAGATACTGATGGCAAAAGCTAGTATTTGATAGTGCTTATACATAAATGAGAAGAGTTGAACAAAAGTTATTTTTACATCCTTCTAATATATTTAATGCAAGTTACATGAAGTTCAATACCAAACTAAATGCACTTTAAATGACAAATAGTAAAAATCAAATGAACTTTTGTGAGGGTAGAAGAATAGTGCCAGGTTAGAATGGTAAGGAGAGGCTAGTTCTGTATTTGCAGAGATACTGTTTTATCATTTATATACAGTAACAGTCTCTCTAAGATTCTTTAAACAAAAGAAATTTATATTTAAGTTATCCTAAATTTCAGTTTTATTTGGCTATATTTATTAGTTTAAGTAAATCAGATAGAGAATTAAGTTTCATCCAGTAAAAAGGAATAGAAAAATCCATGTTATACTTTCAAAACACAATTCAAAGTTTCTCTAAAATGCAAAAAATTTGACCAAAAGAAAGGTGAGTTACAGGTCAGTGTGCATACACACAGTCACATAAATATTAGTTGGGTTTTTTAAATTATGGATGGTATTTGTAAATTTAGGATACAACTTATTTTTCTTTCTTTGAAATCCAGTTTTAAGGCTACAACTTTGTGTCTTGGGTTTTTTCAATGTTTTGATAAAATAAAACACAATTTAAATGATTTCTGGAAAGGCTTAAAATAGAAAAAGTGAAATGTCTGAAGTTATAACCAAGAAAATACAGTGTAGTGTGTTACCTGATTTCTTGAGTAAGAAGCTTTTATTAGTTGCCTTTCTATTTGGATATCAAGTGGTTGAGATTTAGATTGGTGCTTTTTCTGTTTGTTATCGAGATATTCTTATGCAACCACTTAACATAATAAAATTTTCAGTCTTTTGTTATCCAAATTATAACTCAAATTATACTTGGCAAAGATTCTTATTTGCTACCTGTTTTCCTTTCCCATTTCTCCATATCTGCTGTTCTTTTCTCTGTGTGTGTTTTGGGGTTCCTCCACCCCCCTACCCCTGCTTCTCCCCTTGGATCAGATTTTCATCCTGCAGTTTTTTATTCAGCAATTGCATTAGACTTTGAAGCTCTGTCTTACGGTTTGCATAGTGTAGTAGTTGTATTAATTCTGCTTTAGCTACCAGGAAGAACTTACATTACTCATAGCTTGCTGCTTTTATCTTTTTTCTTTCTTATTTTTTTTTTTAATTTTTCTTTGCCTTTTTTTTTTAACCAACATGGTCTTCTGTCCTTCAAAGTAAGTCAACATTCCCATATTCACTTTTTTGTAATTAGAAACGTGGCATTCTGAAGGAGGCTTACAGACAAGTATTTGCCAAAACTAGCATATATAGAAGATGCATCTTACAGTTATAATGTTGGATATCTCTGCTGAAACTTCTGGCTTAATAGGTGAGTGGAGGTTTAAAAAAGTGGTTGTTCTGTCAGCCCAAAGTTTACCCAGCCATTTTGCAGTTCATAGTGCTGTTTTTACTGAATCCAAGGGAAGCATATTAAAATGGAAAAAAAATATTGAGAAGACAACTGTTTTTGGTGAAGTTTTCCTAATCTGCTCTGAAGAAGGATCTTGATTTATTTCCCCCCACCCCCATAGAAATGTTCTTTTAAAAGGAGTTCAGCTGTAGACAGATAATTTGTATTTACATGACTGACATGGAAAAAAAATAAAAATCCTTGCATGACAAGCTCTGAGAGGATATTTACTAAAGGCAAATTTGATGATCTGTCAAAAAAACCTGTTTGCTAAGAGTCCTCCATTTTGCAGCAGAAAGGATCTGATAGTTGAATAACAGAATTAAAAGCTGCTCTTTACTTTTCTAAATGTTTGGTTGCTAGTCAAGTTCAGCTTTTTTCTTATTTTCAGTCAAGACCTACTACCTGGGGAAACTGGTTGTGTTCTGCCTGTTATCTTCCTCCAAAGGAATCAGGCCTGGTTATTTGTCCAAGGACATAAAGAGCGTCAGTCACGTGCTACAGCCGTGTTTTAATGAGCATACGCAAAGTTAGCATATTGTAGTGTGTTTTTATGCATTCTGGATGTCTGTATTCTGAAATAAAATCAGACTAGAACTAGAGTCAAGCTGCTGGTATTTTTGCCAATATAAGCTTATCCAAGTTACTCCAAAGGTCAAGGAGATCAAAGGCTGTTTGACATTGACAGTAATTTTATTACTGGAGGATATATTTCAAGATCTCTCGGAGATAATAAAGGAGGACTGAAAAGATCGCTGAAGAAGCTTCAAGGGGATCTGTTCTGTGGCACAACTGTGCTGTTACACGCGAAGATCTGTTGGCCAGTCAGAAAGAGTAAGAAAATGTGGTGTGGTAGGACATGCCTGCTTTTTTTCACTACAGCGACTGCCATTAGAAAGTCTGCTGGGATCTAACTGCTCGGGCATCTAATTTGGGGAATACACAGTCTCTGCACAGGGCACAAACCTGAGAGAGGTGATATATTGCAGCATCAAAATCTACTGGTAAGTAATTAATTTTCATACCTGCTGATCTAATTTCTCAAAGTCCAATGACATACCAGTCCAGACAGCTCATTGTCTTACAGTACTGACAATTCAAGAGTTCCCTTTTATTTTAGAGTTGCTCTTACAGATTTTAGTTATATTCATGTATGCTATCAATTTGAGTTTGCATTCCATATTTCCTGTCCTAAATAAAGGTTTTTTAAAGCTTGTTCTTTCTTATTCAAATGTTTTTATTTTTGTTTTAAGCTTTTATTTTCACTTTTACTTTTCACTACTCAGGTAGTTCTTGAACTGGAGCACTCATCTGATATAATTCCCTTTCTTAGGGAATTAGTCTGTTTGGTTTATTTCCTGTCTTCATCTGCTGGTAGGAGGGCAAATTGCCAACTGGACTGGCATTTTCTGGATTTGGAGAAATTAAACTTGCAGGTAAGAAATTACTGGTTTTTCATAGGTGTAACTGGAAACAGAACTGACTTTTTCTTTATTAAACAACAAAATCTGTCTAAAATGGGTCTTTCAGAATAGGCTTCTAATGGCATGAATCTGGATTTGATCCAGGGGAAATTGGAAACCTAATCTAGCTGAAGTGAGACCAGAAATTTTATGTGGTTACCAAGATAAGGCTTTTCTATATCTAGCTTGGACTAAACTTTTTATATCATTTCCATTTTGGGTGCAGAAACGCCACATACAGGCTGTCTTTTGTCCCCATCCCCCACTATGAATGAGCGAATCAAGTCAGACCACAGTTTCAAGATGCAGAAGTCTTAGATGTGTTAATTCAAAGGAGTAATTTCTTATCCTTTTGAGAGGTAGCTGAGCTGCCAAAAGCAATGCTAGTGCGAACAGAACTGTTTGTCAGGTTACCTTATGAATAAATATTTTTTTTTTAAAAAAAAAAAGAGCTTCTTTAAAAAAAAAAAATTGACCATTTTGATGATCCATTTTCAGAGTGGCTCCTACGTGATTGTACCAGAACAACTCAAAGGGCAGCATACTGTGGAGCAGGGATGGAAATGAGCAGTAATTTGTCAATTGCATTTTATTATTATATGTGTACCATACATAATTATATTCTGCTTGTGCTTAGTAAATAATATCAAAATAATAAATCATGAAATAAACATCTCAAATAAAGTAATAAAAGTTGAGGAAATTAGCAAGTAAATATTCTGGAGAGTACCTGACAAAGACAGGGCCAGTGAACACTAGTGGAGAAGGATGTTTGTTGGGAGACTTCACTAATCTCACTTTTCCCTACTTTCTAAATACACAATTAAAGGACTGAAAGTCAAAAGCATGCAGAGGCATTTCTGGGAACAGCTGTATAAACCTGATGTTAATATTCTGGCTGTTGCTGTTATTCTTGAATAAAAGTAAGTAAATTTGCAGGCCTGGAGGGAGCATATGTATCTGCACTTCAGGCAGACACTTATTCCTGTCTTGGGAGTATGTTAGTATTGATTAGTTAATGGATCATCAGTATTCTTTTGTAATAGGCAGGAATTCGTTAGCAGGATGTTTTTACTGAATACTTTTCTCTGTTTTCTTAATTTAAATAGCCGTTCCTGATGTAGAGGACAAAAAAATATAAATGTAAGCCAAATATTTGTTAGTTTTTAATAAGGTATTCTAGTATTAAGATTGTTTTCATCCCTTTTGCTGCTTGCTGTCCCTAACAAGTTATTAGTTGCAGTAGTATTTTGAATTTGTACGGAGTTTTTGTTTCTTTAGATGTTTAAAAAAAACCCACCACAATTTAAATGTTATAACTTAAACAGGGTATCCTGGGCTAACATGGTGAGACTGTGTATATTACACTTCTCTTATATACATGTGTTATGGAAAAATCTATGCCGTGAAGTAATACAAAGGATATTTGATAATTTTAAAAGCAGTTTTTTGAAAATACGTTCTGTCTCCAGCATCACCAATGCCTCTCTTCTGTAATAAATCCCAACAAGCATTTTGCTGGGTTTGCCTCACTTACCACTTTTCAGTATGAAAATAGCAATTCAGCAATTACTTCCAAAGGAATTAGAAATATTCTCTCTCTGCCTGCCATCTCTTCAGTATTTCTTGATTTTTGTAATGTTTTTCAGAACTTTAAACACAATATGAAGTTACCTTAAAAATATTTGTTGGGGTGAGGACTGCTCAGGGCGCAAATGTTGAAAGCAGGAGAAAAATAATTATTTTCTTTCTTCAGATCACAAAGGAGAGCTTCTGCTACTTTTGCCAACATGACTATAATGAGATGGAAAAGATTCTAGGTAGAGAAGATATCAGTTAGTGGATAGGGGGCGGAAGTGCACAGGCTTTCAGACAACAAAGAATTTTTTCATGTCTAGATTAGGTGATGAACCATAAATCAGTTTAACCCCTCTGCTCTCAAAATAAATTCTTACATATTCTCCCTACTCTACACAAAACTTCCTGCACTCCACAGTCTTACTATGTTGGTCCAGGATACCCTGTTCAGCCATATTTCACACGTTGCCTTTTTTTCATTCAAAAAATAATCATACAGTCTCTGAGTAAGATCCACTGTATTCTCCATGTACCAACTATCTTCCTGAGATTGTTACATTTGGAAACCATTGTTTATATCTTCTTTTTGGCTTTCAAGTTTTCTATTTCCAGTCTGAAGTTAACAGCTTGTTGTACATGCTAGTTTGCTTGTTTTCCCTCAAATTTGATTGTATTTCCTTCTTTAACTTCTCTCTATAGTAAACCCTTTTGTCTCTCTTACTTTTCCTCTTCCCTTTTTGGAATGTCTTCACTTTTACTCCTGTATTAAATGGCTTAACATGTTGTCTACAAGTCTTACCACGCATCATCCTTAAATCATCACAGCTACAAAACCAATAGAACAGTATTTTATCGAATTGTATTTAAACACAGAACTGCATATGTGTGATCCTCAGTGTTATTCTTATGATGTATTATGGATTTTGTTCCATATAAGTTATGCTTGTAAGTTATGAGGTAATATCCTTCATAATCTAGGCTTTGAGTCTTGGTCTCCAGGCATTCAGGTCATTCTTGTTTTCAGTTGGTGTTTCTCACCAGCGGTTCGTTCTCGGGAACAGAAGCAATGGAACAAAATCTGTTTGTACATCAGCCATTCCAGTTAAGCATGTTTTACTACAGACCGCCATTTTATATAGAAGCTTATATATTACATTATTTTTATGTGAGCTTTTGGTAACACTTTTGAAATATTTCCTAGTCAAGGACCAAAGAGTTCAGGAGCTCCTTTTTTAATGTGTGTGTAAATAACAGAAAATACTAATTTTACATTTTATTCTTGAATATTTTGTGAAACTTGGAAATGTCACAAATATCCCTATTTGCCATTTGTACCTATCCACCAATTCTTCATTTCTCACTTTTGCTCTATGAAGACTTTATTCTAATTTTTCCTCTGAAAGCTTTTATATGCCAAACTTATTTTGCTATACTAGCAGATAAATAAGTTTTAATAGTAATAGTCGTCTTTTGGTTAAACAGCCTGACAGTAAACATATAGAGGAAAGCTCGTAATCTTCATTGCCCTCATTGTGATGATTAAGACAAGTCCTTGTTCAAACCCCACAGTATCGAAGCCTAGAGTTGGTCAGTGCTGGTTACAATGTTTGCATTCTGAGGAACAAGAATCCTACTGTAGAAATTTGGTCTGCCTTGGATAAAGTAAATTGTTGTTTTTTGAGAGCTCTTAACTGCTAGAAATAGCTCTTCTTGTCTGATCAACAGTAGGACAACACTCAATAATCTTGTGCAGCATTTTTTCCACATTGAGTGTTTTGAAATTTGCATGCTTTTTTTATTAAAACTTGATCCTATTTCCTTCCTTTTAAGCTCCTTTCTATAGTAAAGGCTTTTGTCTCCATTTCTTTTCCTGTTTTTGAATAATTGTAGCAGGATCATTTTTGCCTCCGGTGATTAAGAGTTTCAGGATGATGTATGCTGTGTAGACGTGGTGCTTAGGGATGTGGTTTAGTGGTGGACTTGGCAGTGTTAGGTTAACGGTTGGCCTCGATGATCTTAGGGGTCTTTTACAACCTAAATGAGTCTATGATTCTGTTCACTGTAATACTTTGACTCTTAAAATAAGTCTGGTTGATATGCATAACCTGATACTGCCTTTGTTTATGTTGAGAGAATTGCTGTTTGCAAGCAGTGCTGTTAATAAGTCTTTGCTGCAGTAGAATCTCATGATACTTTAAAAACGGCTGTGAGAGAGCAAACAGCTAAATAATCTACAAGGCTGAAAAAATAGGTGGTAGCTACCAGCACCTGCTGTGAATATTTTTTCTAACTTCCTATTGTCTGTTACTACTATTTTATATATACTGAATACTGTCTTTGGACTGGTTTTATATATTCAAAATTATTTTTACGTATTTTTAAAGATTCAAAATAAAAGCATAAAAGTTTTAAGAGGGGAATAATTACTTCTGTATCCTACTTGATGCTTGTTTTTTCTTCCTGAGCATGGTGAAATGGTTAAAGTACCAATCTACTGTAACAGTCTTTAAATGTTCTTATGCTAAAATCCCTGGAGCAGTTTGGTTAGACTTTGTTTCAGAATTTCTTTGTCCATACAAAGGGTGGAATTTCAGGTTACTATAGCATAAAGATTTGTGGAAAAACGCCTCAATATAGAAACCTACGTAAAATGCCAGAATTCCACTATCAGCAACTTGTCTGTAGATGTGTGGTTTTGGCATCTTTGCTCAGCATATTTATTTAATAATAACTTAACACTGCTGCTGAGTTGTGTGGTTGGTGACAACATACAGGAGTTGTCCAAATGGGAATTTACATGTACACGTCATATGTGTATGAATTTGCATTTAGTTACCATGTGTGTAGTTGCTAATACAAACGGTGTCCTGTTACAAAACTTCTATGAAAGCATACAAGAAGTCCTTCTGAATAAGGCAGTGATGTAGTGCGACTGGCTGACCTCACAAGAACTTGCTAGGTCAGTGTTTCAGTTTCCTCAAATCAACAAGCCTTTAACAGACCTGTTTAATGCTCAGTGTACCTCATGGGATTAGGGGAATTGCATGGGGAAATGAATACCATACAAGATATTTGAATTTCTTGAGAGCTTTGGGATTATCAAAGTGGTTATTCCTATAGATCCCTTAGAGAGGAGGGTGAGGGGTGAGATCCCCGGGTAGAGAAGTTGATTGTTTACTTGCATGAACACTGGGGAAATTCATCATCTTGAGAAAAGTTTCTTGAAAATAATTTTGTTCACTGTGGTGCTTCACCACCTTCTCTTGCAAAATTCCTGTGCATCTGTCTCCTCTCTCAAACACAGCTACTAAAAATTCCTTACTGAACTTGCTATTGTCTTACCTTGTTTTGTGGGAAATTTTGGCTCTTTGGGTGGTGGTATGTGCCCATACTGAGGTTCTTGTCTAAACAGTTCAGATACCACCAGAATAAAACCTGTAAAAACAGACCTACTGACAATCTTATTTGTGCATTCACATAAATGTATGGGTACCACAAATAGTATATTTGATTTGCTATGCAGTTTGGCATTTCAGATAACATCATGGCATTTGGCTTTCAACTCCTGAGTAGAGTCGGTACGGAGATACGTAACGCTAACTGTTTGCTAGGCCAGAGATAGTCAAACTTGCTGTAAAGCAGCATTTTACTATTGCCTGGTATTTCGTGAACTGGAGGATTTATGGGTTAACAAGCAATATTACTTCTGTTTGTAGACTTATTCTACAGCAGTATATGGGTGGATTGGAGGTTGCCTTGTACTGTTGGAAAGAGGCTGATCTTGTCTCGGAGTCTGAAGAACCATGTACTTTCCTTATTTCTGTATGACTTTTGGCAGATGATTTCCAATATTGGCATATTAGCTTCCTCATTTCCAGAATTTTAGAAAATTGGTCTGCTTCATGGGAATATGAGGCAAAATTGATTTGAACATTTAAGGTACTCAGTTAACACATTTACTGTAATTTAAAAACATAAATTACTGGAAACTGTAAGGTGGTAGAAAACAGAATAACTATGTGTTGTATTTTACCTGGAAGCATATAATGGAATTAACACATCCGGTTTTTAGTTAATTCTGCAAAAGTATTGGGAGGGGTNACATTGAGATAAAGAGAGGTTAAAAATTAAAAAAAAAAAAAAAAGGGGGCGTGGGGGGGAGGACATCACGTTCCCATAGTTGGTTTGCAAAATAGTTGGCCTGTTAATTACCATCATGCTGGAGAAAGAATCTTTAGAATGCAGTTGCTTTTTTATTGCTTTTGCAGAAAGATTCTAATTTCAACTTTTTTCTGTTCCTAAATACATCTCAATAGGTTTCTAAGTTGTTTCCCCTAGGAAAAATGAAAAGTTTAAGATGCTTTATGAAAATTGCAATCTGTTGGTGACTCGAAGTATCAACTTGGTCAGGACTATTTGTCCTGTTTTTCTTTCTGTACCTTAAAGAATTGCATTTAATAGAGTGAGAATTACTGCTTTTCATATTCACAGGACTGTGCTAAAGAATAATGACTTGAGATCAAGACAAGAATTAACCACTCACCTCACCAATCAGTGGCCTTCCCCAGGAGCTCTGGATGTCAATGCTGTTGCCTTGGACACTCTACTGTATAGAAAGCACAATCAACAATGGGATGAGTAAGTTGAATGTTTATTTTGATTCACCTTTAGAGGAACAGGGAAACTTAAAACTATACATTTCCCGTAGCATACTCTGAAATGTATCCTATTGGAATTACCTGCTACGATGTACAAGTATCAGCTGGCACAAAAAATCAGTTTCTCTTGCTTACCGTAACCATTTCCTTCCTTTGGGTTAATTGAGGGGACAACGGGGGGGGGGGGGGGGGGGGGGGGGCATGACNGAGGGGGGATGGAAATCATTGATTTAGGAAAAAAACATGTTTTAGGAAACAAACAAAAAAAGAAGAGAGTGTTTAAGAGAAGAAAGATTAACTGCCTAGGTTTTTTTTTAGAAAACTTTTTAAAGAGAATTGAAGATACCAACTTAGATCTTTAAATGTGTTACTATTAAATATTACTTGCTTTGCAGGAAAAGTTTTCAAAGTCTGGACCAACTTTCAGCAGAAGTTAGTCTTTCTCAATCCTCTCTGGATCCAGGTCACTCACAGGATGGGAAGCAGGATGGAATGAACTTGTTAAATGAAGGTACAGGGCCAGTCTAGTGGCTTCATTTTATTTTGTTCTTCTTCGCTCTGATCTTCAGTCCCAAAGATGAATTTTCAATGTGAACAAAATATGCATTGAATAGCATATTATTTCATTGTTATGCAAATTGTTTCAGTTTCCCTAAGGACTATACTTCAAATAAGTTTGGATGATGAAGATGCCCACCCCCTGATAATTATAAGACTTCACACTGTATTTAAAGCTAAGCTTCAAATATGTTGCATATATTCCTTCTCTATCATAGAACCAGAGACGGCTCAGCTACACGGAGGATCTTCTGTCATCTTTCTGCTATAACTAACTCAAATCTTTTGAGTTCTTTAAGTTTCCTTTTTTGTTTCTTAAAAGAAAGATTAAAGGCACTGGATTTGCAACTAGCACTGTCATTCTTACCTCTTGCATTCAACATTTATTGGTGGAGATGCAACCTGACAGTGTTTCTGTTAATAGAGAGAGCAACATGATAGGAACTCTGCTAGTATATAAATGTAATATACACACACACCCCCTTTCAAAATCTTATTAAAGTTTAGCTGCTCCATCTTGTGGGCAATTGTGAAAAGCAGAAAAGTGCTGGAATACTTCTGAAATAGTATTCTGGGTACAGAACATAAATTGCTATAAAAAATCCTTTTTATATCTTATCAAATGTTAACTTTAAATAGACTTGACAATACAGAGATGTAGTAGTTCATAACTGTAAAATTTCTTGTTTTTAAAACATCAAGGATGTAAAATTTAAAGCTTTTTTTAAAAACTGTAAACAGTTAAAATCTAAATTATTTCAAGTCAGCTTCGAGAAAGTGAAATAGAATCAGCATGGCTGTTATGAAGAGAGTTCTGCAGATCTACTCTCAAGTGCTTTTTTGCAATATTAATCGTTTGAATTCATGCTTTGTTTTATCTTCTGTAAATTGAAGTGTGGCAAAACCACTGATAATAATAGTTATTATTTTGATTTCAACACTCTGTCTTTAAAGGTAGCATAACATCTCACTTCTAAATTAGTGAGGTTCATCAGTACCTAAGCTTTAATATAATTTTGTAAGACACGTCATGTGATTCTCCTGTTAAAATACCTCTGGTCTAACTCTCAGGTTGGCAGTTTTAATTAAAAGATGAGAAGTAGTGAACTTTCACATTCCTGTTAAGCCCACTCATGTAGTCAGATTTTTTAGTTCACACTTGAAAGCGAGGGCTGTGCCTAAAGTGTGTTACACTGCTCTTTGTGCATTTTACGTCCTCAAATTGAATGTAGTCTTTAAAGAGTAGTTTTTATGGGAATAAAGATTTTTCTGAAAGTGAAGACTTTTTAAAAGAGCTAATCCAGTTCATTCTTTAGGGAAAGCTATTCAGTCACTTTAAAAAAGTTCAGTAGAGGTCAGACCTAAAATCTACTGGAAACTGTTAATAAGAACCATAAATGATGCAAGAGAACTACATGACACATTTTTTTTTTTCACGATGAATTGTTGTGCAGGGTGCAGTTTGGGTTATTTGGTTTTTTCTTACATCCTTCTCATGAGAATAAAACTTTTCTGTCAGGAACAGGAGACACAATTTTAAGAAATGCTAATTTATAGATGTGATTTAAAAAAAATATCTGGTAGACTGGCTTATCAGTAAAATCTTGTGCCTGTGAACTTTTAAAATCTATTTTAATCTCTAGTTTAAGGCATCTTTTCTATTCTGCAGGTGAGCCAGGAGGATGAAATAGGGAGATGCTGGTAGATCAGATGCTTTATAATGTAATTTATTAGCGGAGTTGGCACAAAATAACTTGAACGGATATCCTGAGAAGGGAAGACATAAAATAAATAGAGAAATTGTCCAATGCAGTCTTATACTTGTAGGTATGTTTCCTGTTAGCTGTCAACTGTATTTGTCTGACAGGGCAGATACTTGCACTGCCACTCCTGCACTGCAGGGCTTTTTCCAGTCGTCAGAGCCCAATGCACTTCAAATTACCAAGGTTTATTTTTAAAGAAATATATCCTGATTCCAGTTAATCCTACTCCTTTCTGAGAGATTTAAAATTACATCACTGGTACTAACGTTGTATTAGCAACATCACTTCCATTTATATATATAATGTACTCAACTAAAACCAGTGCTTGAATCAGTAAGTTCAGTTCACCATGTAGTCAGAGGAGCCTCTGAGTCTCCCTCTGTAGGAGACTGACTACAGCCCAGCCGTAAGGCACGGCTAGGGATCTCGTTACCACCTGGACAGGGAAGGTATGGCAGAAATTACACGTCTTCCTAATTGCATTTATGAAGTATGCATGTGCTGAAGCACTAATATGTAACTCATAATACTGTAGATGAAACAGGGGTTTTTTATTCCCTCTTTTTTTTTGTGGTCTTGTGCTGTAAAAATTATTAGCTTAATTCTTGTTTTTCTTAACAGGGAAGGAAGATACTCCATCATTGCTTGGTCTTTGTGGCTCTCTTACATCAGTAGCAAGCTACAAATCTCTCACAAGTTTGAAATCAAGTGAATACCTTGCAAGTCCCACAACAGAGATGACAAGTCCAGGCTTAACACCATCTTGAGATACACACGAGAAGGAAGAGCTTTGTGTTGTATACATTTGGTTTATGTTCCATAAAATTATTTGCCATGAAGACTGCTAATTTTGAGTTAAAATAAGCTGGTTTATTTTTTCTTTTCATGTTTACCTGTTTAATCCACAAATTCTGTCAGTTTTCATCCAAACTTATTTTTTCCCCCAGAGGACTTTTCAGATTTTCTATTTCAGTCTTGAATTATTTAAAGCTCTTGGTCAGGTACAGGACATATAATCTGATGCTTATGACTGATTTTTAAAATGGAACAGTTGGAAATCAGTCCCCTACTTAACTGCCATGACCTTTGTTTCTTCTTGCAATGGCCTGGCCCTACTTTAGCCACGGTACTTCTCTGCAGTGCTTTAAATATCTATCAACTCTTGCAGAACAGACAGGGAATCCTTAATGCCAGTCTTTGCAGGCAAATAAATATTTTACCTAAAAATCCAGCTTATCATCTGTGTATGTTGCATAGGACCTCAAATAGCATATTTAACCTATCAACAGCTCTTCTCAAGTTGACTCGATGTTAGATTTTGCATTCCTGTTAGTATCCTGGCACTTAGGAGATGTCTGAATCACACTGAAGAATCACACTGAAACACTCTTACTAATCCTTGAAGTTGCATGTGAATAACAAATGTAAGTTGATCATCTAAGTCAAGCATACTTAGCAATTGGTAAATGTTGAGGAGACTCACTGAATGCTTTTGAGTGACCTGAGTTACAGATATACGAGATTATAAAAACAACAACAAACATCATAGGGGAAATTTCTTGGTTTGTTGGCCTTGCTGGAAAGATGGGGACTAAGGATGGTGGGGTTAGCACCTTGGGAAGCTTGGGGTGTGTGTTCATTGGCAAGATCCCAAGGAGAGTGAAAAAGGGGAAACAAAGACAATGTAATGACAGTATTCTCATGTTAACGATTTTTCTCATTCCTGTAGTAGTGCAATAGGTATTTTTCTTGATTAGGTAATATGGCAGAACTCATTTAAGTCAGTTTTCTCAAATTACTTGCCATTGATTTAAATTACTGATAGAAAAAAAAAAAAGGAGACATTTTTTAAATGAAGCTAACTTTCCAGATTACCCTACAGTTCCAAAGTTTGCAAATTAATTTTTGAATTGCAAACTATATTCTTAATTCTTTGTAAGATACAATGGATCCTTTATCTATGAATTTTGCTAATCAAGGTAAAGCTTAACAGTATGATTAGTAACTTTTTAAACAAAACTTAAATGCATGTAAGTACGTTGTATTTATAAGTGCGAGGGAAAATGCTTTTTTGTGCCAAAGAAGTTTCATAAATTGTTTACATGAGTAGCTGCAATACAAGACAGATTTTTAATTATTGCTTACTCTTAGATGTTTACAGTATGTCACTACACTGTATGGTTTTAGTTGATTTGCCTCTTGCAATGGTACCTTGGCACTACTACTATAATCTGGTCATTTTAGGGTGGGCTTGAAAGAAAGCGAGGATTCATTCGTACCTTTACTAAAAACTACAGGAAATGTTTAGCCTTTGTAAGTATGAGGCTACGCATCACTGGAACGCAACGCACTGTTGGATTTAGCTGGAGGAGGTTCAAGATACTTCTCCTCAACTCTTCAGTCCCCAGTGCTGGAGGTTACTGCATCCATGGCAGGGTAAACAACTACTGCTGCCGTTTTGATGCAGATTTTTAAAGCGGCTTAGTAAAATCCACCAGACCTTGTCTTTCAAGCCCTCATGTAGTTAATTTCAAGCAGTTAATTTCTCTGTAATAAACTCTGACCTTTAAATCCTTTCATACACTGTCACCATGTCCATTCCTTCATGTAACTGGGTTTTTGCGTTATCACGTTAAGCACCTGTTCTCTCCTGGCAGTTGAGTATCATTATTAAATACCAATTTGTAAACTAGAGACGCATTTTTACTACAAATACAATGAGGGAATCTGGATTCTACAACTTAGCATTTTACATCAAGGTACAGTGATTTAATCGGTCTTGTTTGCTGTTAAACACTTCTCCCACTACGTCAGTATTTTGGAGGGGGTATAATCATGATCTTCAGTCATGTTTGCTGATGGCTCTTTTCTTGGAGCTACTGGTGTGAAATTCATGTGTCATTTAACTGAAGTCTTTTACGTGGTCTGACACCACTGTGAGTTTCTGGGTGTCATTTTGTGCATGGGAAATCAGTTATGTGTGTCTTTCTCAGTTTTAAACATTAATCATTTTTCAAAAAGATGGATAAAATGCCAAAACTGTATGTTTTGTTGCCTTGACGTTCCATAAATGTTGCATGTAAATTAAACATTTTGTATCATCACTAATTACTAGTTCTTGTCTCTGTTTTAATCGTGCAGGATAAAATAAGACCATTCAGCAAATTATGGTATTACCAAGCTTATAGCAAATTCTTTTCTTGTAAAACAGGGAGACTTTCTTTTTTTTTTTTAATTGCTGTATTTCATTCAATGTGGTCCTGTTACTACTTTCTTTCTCTTAGGCCTTATTTTGAAGTTGTAGTGTAAAATTACTTTGAAAGTCACAATGAGGGGACAGTATCCACGATCTCCTGCCTGCACCACACTTTGCAGCTGATGTCTTTACAGCTAGAGCATTTTTCAGCATGTGATGAATTTTCACCAAAGGCAAACACACGCTGGGATACCTTCTTCATAGCAGAACAGGACCGAAGTTCATTTCTTGGGTAAAGCACACCCGAAAGTTGGTGTCTTAATGATGTGGCTTTTGTACCAACACACCCCTCATTAAAATTCAGAAAAAAAAAATTCACGCACTTTATTGGAAATGCATGCAGAAAGGGATATAGCGAGGGTAGTTAAAAAATAAATTAAATAAAAAAAAATCATACAGTGTAAGCTCTGATTCAGTAAGTCAGGTGGCTACGGGCAAGGGACATATGCAACTGTTCATACCACGTGTGTGCAGCACACCATAACAGGCAATGGCTGCGTCTACAGCAGTAAAGTAAATGGTTCTTGCCTCCGGACAGATACACCTGAGTCAAACTGGCGTGGAACCACCGGTGCTTATGCCAGCAGTCCTGGCCTGCAAAACCAGGTGCTTCCATAGAAACTGTGTATGGGGAATGCTCCCCGGCAGGGAGCCTGGCCCTGCCACAGAGCTTTGTCACCGCTTGTGCCTCCCAAAAATGTGAGGGATCGTTCCTCCAGAACACCTGTACAGCCAGTTGTCTTCAGTGCCTGGGTATGCTTTAATTTCTTAGATTATTACCTTAAACTAAAAAGCCACCGCAGCACCTATCACTGTATTCACAGTGCTCTGTGTTTCTAATGAGCACAATGTACTTTTTCCAGTTTGAGCAAGCACAAATAGAGGCTGGGCAGAGAATGGATTGAGAGCAGCCCTGAGGAGAAGGACTTGGGGGATGAGAAGCTCAACATGAGCCAGCAATGTGCGATTGCAGCCCAGAAAGCCAACTGCATCTTGGGCTGCATCAAAAGAAGCGTGGCCAGCAGGTCGAGAGAGATGATTCCCCCACCTGGAGTACTGCGTCCAGCTCTGGAGCCCTCAGCACAGGAGAGACACGGACCTGTTGGAACGGGTCCAGAGGAGGGCCACGAAGATGATCCGAGGGCTGGAGCACCCCTCCTATGAAGACAGGCTGGGGTTGTTCAGCCTGGAGAAGAGAAGGCTCCGGGAAAACCTTACAGCAGCCTTCCAGTACCTAAAAGGGGCCTATGGGAAAGATGGGGAGGACTTCTTACAAGGGCATGTAGTGATAAGATGAGGGGAAATGGCTTCAAACTGGAAGAGGGGAGATTTAGAATAGATATCGCAAAGAGAGTCTTTACTGTGAGGGTGTTGAGGCACTGGAACAGGTTGCCCAGAGAAGTTGTGGATGTCCCATCCCTGGAAGTGTTCAAGGCCAGGCTGGATGGGGCTTTGAGCAACCTGGTCTAGTGGAAGGTGTCCCTGCCCATGGCAGGGGGGTTGGAACTAGATGATCTTTAAGGTCCCTTCCAACCTAAACCATTCTATGATTTTTCATTTTAAATAAAACTGAGAAGAAGCCAAAGACTATTTTATAATACAGATTTGCATAAAATATAGAGCTGAAAATAACAAACATGCACAGAATTAAACATGTATTAAGCAAGAATAAATAAGCATTTATTGAATTCATTCTATATCAGCCTCCTTATGGAGGAATAATCATATATAATTGGAAGCCCAAAACTTTTCTAAACATCATTTTAAATACCCAACAAAAATCTTTAGTCAGATTGAAAATTAACACAGTGGCAGTTATTCTTCATTGCTTTGTCCAGCCTGACTTTTTTTGTCTTTTAATCATCATTGAAGAACAGTCAGAGCACCTTTTTTTTTCCTTCCCTTCCTCCTTTCTTTCCTTTTTTCTCTCTAGCTGCAAGAGAAGTCACAAAACCTTCAATGATACTTAAGGGTCATGTGTATTTTCTTCGTCTTGAGAAAAAAGAAAAAGTGAATTTATCCTTTGTGAAACAGTTAAAAATGAAGTTGTATTTAGTTACCACGTGTAATGGCAGAAATTCACTGGGAATTCTAGAAAATGCCTTGACAGATTCAAATTTGGCACAATGTATTTCACCATATATTTTGACTTCACACAATTGGAGAATTAAGGACGTTGGTTCATTTTTTCATTTAAATGAGAAAAGAAAGACTTTCCATATTCATATGTGCCGATCATTATGGCACAAGCAGGAGCAACTTTAAACAGCCATGGAATAATACCTGCCCAGAAGAGAAAGGAAAGTTTTCACTATCATTTGTTTTCAGACCAAAGTGCGGTAGTACCACTCAGTGGTCACAATATGTTGATACCATAGTGTATCAGTGTAGAACTGGGATTCTACCTGTCCAGTTCCTCAAAATACCGAAATTACTGGCTGTAGGTGTTACCTCTGTAATAACCTTATGCGCTCACCTCTGCCACGCTGCGTGGCTGCCTGCCTCAAGTCCATTGTGCCTCTGCTCCTTCTGTCTCCCCACCCAGGTGGAGCACCTTGACCTGCAGGGCTACTTTGCTCCAGCACAGAAGAGGTGGCGCTGGGGGCAGACTGTGCTCTCCCCAAAGTGTCAGTGCAAACTTGCTGCTCGTGTGGGACAAGCGGAGGCTTGTGACCTCTCAGGTGGGACACCAAGAGGTTCAGGAAGCCCTGAATCCTGAAATGGATAAAGTTAGAGAGGAAAGGGCTCAAGTACCACGCTGGACTGTACCCTCTGCCGTAGGTATGTGTCTCAGCCCTTCAAGCCAACTGTTAAGTAAAAAGCTTGATTCCTCTGCCACTGTCTCCTAAAACCTACGGCACCTTTACTAGAATGGAAGGATACTGGTCACATGTATAAACAATAGAATTTAGGCATCAAATGTCTCCCATTACAATCAACTGTGATCTTGTCTGTGGAGTTTAGAAAGTGATTCAGCTTACTTAGAGGTAGGAAAATAAGGCTGAATCCACTTGTCTACACACAGCCATCTGCTTCCACTTGAAATGCACAGCCATTTGCATGGCGCTAGTGCAGATGACGCATAACCTATGGAAAACTTGTGTCCCTTCGGAAGAGTAGCAGGAAGCCAGGCAGAATACCCCCAAGGCATCTCACCTACGTGTGGGTGACTGAACCGAGGGAGTGGCTGATCAAGAGAATGTCTCTACACTCCGTTACTCGCATGTCAAGACCTAAATGTAGGTATCCTAATCTATGAACTACATTCCACCCAAAATATCTATTGATACTTTGGAGAGTCATGCATTCTGCTGGCATCAGTACTCTGAACCCTGCAAATCCCATTACCCAGCCATGTCATCGCTGTACAGCAAGTAAAGCAATTTAATCTCTTTCAGCAAACACAAGTCTTGAGTCTTCAACCAACTGTGTAGCCACTCATGCAAGGAACCCCAATAAACCAATGCAGTCCTATCAACACTGGTAAGTATCTTGGGTTTGGAATGTCTCTTACAGTTGTTCATTTAAGTATGAACTACTATAGGCTTTTATCTCGGTATCATTTTAATCTCAGTATCTTGTCATTTCCTCCTTAGGCTGCCAGAGTCACACATGATGACACATGTGCATCACGAAGTACTTCTGAGCATGGCAACACCAGAGTGTTGCCCCAGCCACTCAACAGACCAGGACAACAGCAGCCTCAGCCATCAGGTAGATTTGCTGCAGACAGAAAGACACAGGAATCTCTTCCCCGACAGCCTGAGGGAAGGGCATGGGGGGAGCTGAACGTCAGGTACCAGGGAAGTAAGAAAGCTCAGGGAGATGAACATCCTGAGGTGGACACACAGGAGGAGCACTTTGTGACTATGAGCATTTTATATACGTTCAAGGTTGAATTTTCAATCTCCGGTTGCCATACATAGAAAGGAGAATATTCAAAAGCAAAATACTTTGAAAACAGCTTAGTTATGAAGTGATACTGGTTTAGTCTGGCGATACTTGGGCTAGTAAATTATTGATTGAACTACCTGAATGTACGTATTCAACAAAGGCAAAGTTTCACCCCAGATTTGCTTTTGTTTAATGAATGACAGTAGTTCTTCACAAAAAGATATGATAGATAAGATAGAATTCTTGAGGATGTGTAATCAGCTTGAACATTCACACTGTGAATATCCATTTGCGCTGTTGTGTGAGACTGGAAACCCTTATTCTCTCAGTCCCTGCCACGTGGGGTGGCAATCCCAGACTGCCTTTGTGCATACTCAGGTACACAGAGTGGGAAATGCCTAGCACCACCTGAGTTTCTTCTTAATTCCCATTCAGCCACAATACAGGAAAGGGAGAGAAGGTAGATAGTAAGTGTGCGTGTGGATGGCAGGTCTCAAAGAACTGCATTAACTGATAATCACAGCACAGCATAGGTGTGCACTCCCAAAATGTAACACAATGACCTCCATATTCATATTTACTTGGATATGAATCGTGGACTGAGCAGCATGAAGCAAAACTTGTACGCACTCACCATGAAATGCATGTCTTTGAATGGTGGAAGAAAGTTTAGTTATAGGTAGGTTGGAGGAACTAGGAACCTCATACCAAGCCATCATCCAGAAAAAGATACTCTATTCCATTTGATATGGGCTCAAATGACTGCAGACATCTTGCTAAACACTCTGATGTTTATTAAGACAAACTTGATAATGGTGATGAACCACAGTGAAGCACGAGTATTTTGGAAGGTAAGAGATAAAATATGACTTTCTGTAAGGTACAAAACCGAACATCTAGAAGAGCTAAAGGAACATACCAGATTCTTTCTCAAATGGCTCCGTAGTCACCATACTACTGCTTTTGAACCCAGGGATGAAAACTTTCAGCCTCCCCCATTCAAATTAGGCCCCAACACCCCCATTCCTCTACGAAATAACGAGGCATAGACAAATCTACTGTCAAAATGCCCTCCACTCAGAACACAAGCATTTCCACTTAAAGTAGACTCTCAGAGAAAGAAGAAATAATGTATTGAGAGATTGAGGAGGGACAAATTATATGATGTAGAGTTCTTTCTGTCTCAAGAACTCAGGATATCTGCTGTGATGTTCAGTAAATTGTAGGGATATACTCTAACATAAAAGAGAAAGAAATTAGAAGAGAAAGAGGGAATTGCAACCATCAGAACAATAGGCACCTCCCAGGCATCTTTCAGGCTGACAAAGTTCGTAGCTGCATGGAAGAGATGTTAGCAGCTGTAGTCTTATACTGTTACTGCTCTGGAGACAGAAGTTTGAGAATGGTCTGGTCTAAGGCTCCGGTTTGCTGCAGAGCTGCAATACTTTATTTCTTAAGGGACAGTAGAAACAACACCAAATGATCTAAAAACAGTGCGAAAATCTTTAAGAAGTAAAGATGATAAATTTTTTTAATTCAATAACATTTCTTACAACAAGGCAAATTTTCTACTAAAACCTGAATTCCTCAGGCATGCTAAGCTTTACAGCCAAGACCTTCCCACTAGGATGGCAATGCTTGTTCCAGCTCCATCTTGCAGGTTGTCCTAAGAACTAGTTTGGCCCACAGTAGTTCACCACAAAGTTCTCCCAGGGTACGGAGACATTCAGTTTAGTTATTGGAGAAGTGGGGTAAAGAGTATCTGGTCGTTGCAGAGAGGAAATGAGGGTGGGGAGAGCAGCATATAGCTAAACTCTCAAAATACTTTTGATTTTAGTTACCAAATTGGCAACTAGGAACACAAGTTGCATTCTATGGCTACTTATGACACAATGGATGAGAATGAAACTCCAATTTCTGGGAAACCAAATCTTTTCCTCCTGTTTTGCTTGACAGAGCATGCCAAGTAGAAACCTCTGACAGACGTTTAACAGGATCCATGATAGCTGCTGCCAAATATCTACAAATCTGTGAAAAAAATTCCATGTCATTCTCCAAGAGAATATTCTGGGATCTAGCTAAATCCATCATGAATTACTGACTTGTAAGGACTTGTGATTATCTCAGAAGGGAGTCAACCCTTTTTGGTAACTACAGAAGTGGAACATTCCCTGAAAGATCTTAAGAATTAAAAGAAATCTTCAGTTTCAGGATGAGGTAACGGTGAAGAACTTTTGCTCCGATGCTGGAATGTAATTTTTCTTGTCTCTTATGTCACCTTGCCAGCTCACAAAGTCCCTGTTCTGGCCAGGGCAGTTTGTTCGGTTGTGCAGTGGAAAAGACACTCACAAGTCTCACGAGGTCTCAGGAGCCTCTAAGATCACTTCTTGATGCCCAAAAGTCCTCTTACAATTGAGCCGTAATGATGAAAATAAGAAGGAATAATATTTCCTGCTGAACCTCTTGGGAAAACGGCCAGCTTTGCTGCTGGAGGCTTTGAGTTACTACCAAGAATTAGGTCATATGATTAGGTAGGACTCACTGGTTTCAGAGAGTTGCCAGGATTTGAAAAAGACACCAGAAGGTATTCCTGGGGTTTTCTTTTCTGTTCTATAAATATTCAGGGTTTCAATGGCCAAGATATCTTATGATGGTCAGCGGTATGTCTGTGCTGGTCAGCAGCAGAAATAACTATTGCACATAGTTCAAGGCTAAAAAGTGATTTTTGCCAAAGCTATCAAAAAGACTAAAAGACAGTCTGTAAGACAGTCCGTGCAAGAAGAAAAATAAAATACATCATGGAATTACACAGCTAAATGGGGTCTTAACAGTGACATTCTGTCTTACTGAACGGCTCAGAGGAACTGAAACAGCACCAGCTATATACTAAAATATGAACTGATATGTTGAAAACTGGACACAGCTGGGCAGGAATGGGCCCTTGGGAGGTTCAGTGAGGGTAAGAAAGTTATGTCAGATGTGTACACCTGTGTGAGTACACATGAGATAACGTACAAGTAAGATTTAAAAACTCTTTGACTCATTCAGAACTCATTAAGTTGTCAAGATTGCATTTCTCCATTTGTTTAACATAAAAAAATTAATGAAGATTTTAAATAATGTTTCTAGTTTGAGAGAAAATTTAAAGGAAAAAATTCTTGGTGAATAGTCGTTGCATAACCTTGAACGTCCCAAATATTATACAGTATTCAACATAATTACTCCCATCTAGCAAACAAATACTAGTTTAATTGCCGTATCTTCCAGTCCTCTGTAAAAAACGCCATCAAAGTCCAACTTCAAATGACTGCATCATAGGATAGATGGGATCTATCCTGGGCCTAGTGTTCACAGGCCAATAACAGTATTTTATTATGTGAATTCTACTTCAAAATACCTATTCCATACTCAGATTTCTTGGTTTCTCAATAATGCATCTTCTTCAAAGGCTAAGAAGTGAGACAGAAAAATACCACTGAAGCTTAAGCTCTGTTTCTGAGACAGAAAGAACCAAAACTGTTGAGTATAGAAACTAGTATGAGATGAAGAACAAAAATTAGGGTGGCTATTCCTAAATGTAGGTGCTGCAACAATACTGACAGTTTGGAAATTTTTAGCACTGGACTAAAAACTGCATCTAAGAAACTTTCTCAGTCCAGAAACACCTCCATACTGTAGCTTCTAAACTTACAATTCATTAAATTTCCTTTGTACCAATTCTTTCTGAAAAACCCAAGCATTACAGTTTAAGAAATCAACAAATTATTTCAGTTTGAAAAAACCTATTTCCTGAACTGAACCTTCTCCCACTGTTTTTAATTGTCAATACAGCTGTATTTGTCAAGCCCAATACCTCTATTTTTTAAAGAAATCATGTCCATCTTTACAGCTGTAGTTTAGTAACTTGTGAAGAGATTACCAAAATTCTCTCTGTATGTATGCATGTCTGTTGCTTTATATATACAAACTATTCTATAACTGAAAGTATTCACAGAGATGGAAATATTATATAATTTATGCACGTTAACATCTGTAATCACTTGTTAGTGGTTAATAAACTTTCACTCTATTCTGAGGTTTTTTAGAAAGATATAAAAAGATTTACCAGCAAATAATCCAGTAATCCCATTTTTAGCGACAATTTTCCTCATAATTGCCCAGGTTGATGTACAGTCCCTCTGTGGAACCCAATACAGTACAAGAAAACAGTGAATGAAGCAATATATACAGCGCCACAGAAAAATATTTTCAGAAATCAGAGACAGTCGCTGCAGATGTAATTATTAGGTTTAATTAATTTTATGTTAATTTTATCCATACTATTCATACAGGATGTCAAATTCATACAGTATGCAAATTCATACGATACTCAAGTTAAGACAGCATGACATGGAAGAACCCGTAGTCACGCCTGGAGTAAGATATATGAACAGAGACAATATTCCTTACTATAGTAACGATATAGTTGAAAAAAGTCATCTAGCTTTCAAATGAGCAAGTCCTTCTCCACGTCACTTAATACATGCAGCTGAAAGATCATCACAATTCAGATTTTTACCCAAGAACTTGCCTTTATGGTAAACTGAATCTAAAGGTAAGTTTTGAGAATCGATATCATAAATATGCATAAATCATAAGAATGAATATAATAATTAAGCTAGGACACTACACCTTACATTTAAGTTTACAAAAATCAACCCCCCTCCTCAATTTATAAGTTGAAGAAAGTATAGGTCTATGAGATGTGGATCGCAGCCCCTTGTAGAGCTAAATCGGATACTATAAGCAAGCCAACTGCAGGAGCATCAAGAAGCAATCTGCATTGCAGACATATGCAACTGTTTTAAACGGAGGAATTTTTTTGTGCTATTTCACTCTGCACATGCTGTTTTCATTGATCCGTAATATGAAAGTGGTTAAGAAATTTTTTCCTAGATGAAAGTTAAAACAGTTTCATAGAACACATTCAGCAGGATCACCCCACGGCATCTTGGAAGCCACAAAATATTTTTGCAGCCACAGAGTGACACTATGTAGATGCATAGTCAGTGTCCAGCTCTAACAGCAACTGGATTTGGAAAGAATTAAACTAGTACAAATTATAGATAACCATAATGAAATTTTGAATATATATTAATCTAGTTAATCTCAGCCTGAAAAATATATGGCAGCTACCTGTGATTCAAAGTGGTATTAGCACTGAATTCTTATATTCATCAGCACAAGGGAAGAATTGAAACACAGTAACTATTTAAAGCTTTTCTGATCTTTTCAATGTGAGGGTGGTGAGGCACTGGAACAGGTTGCCCAGAGAAGTTGTGGATGCCCCATCCCTGGAGGTGTTCAAGGCCAGGCTGGATGGGGCTTTGAGCAACCTGGTCTAGTGGGAGGTGTCCCTGCCCATGGCAGGGGGGTTGGAACATGATGATCTTTAAGGTCCCTTCCAACCTAAACCATTCTATGATTGTCTGTTCTGCAATGAAACATCAATATATTTTTTCAAGAATTACACCAGCAAAAAAATAATTTACCTGAGAGAATGAAACCTCACATCAAAAAGGGAGCACTAAGATCTCATATTATCTTTCTGAATGAGGCCCTTCAAATTAGTTTCTGAGCAGAAACCATTTGAGTACTCAGCCGTTTTACTGGTCTGTAATGTTAAAGCCATGATCTAACATTAATGAACGTCCCTCACTGGTCCAGGTCCCAAGCAATGGAAAAAAAAGTTTTTAGATACAACTTGTATAGTTCAATAGTTCTATAGTAGTGCTTTACTGAACACAGAACAAGAAAGAAACTTCCTTCCACTTTCATCTTTTAAAGCTGTTAGGATATTCACTAATATGCCCTCAAAAATAATTTCTTTGAAATCACACAAAAAGGAGGTAAAAAATACACAATGTGAGCACAGTGCTGTCTCTAATAGTTAACAAAAGAAGAATATTGTTACGAAGGACCAAGTGATAGTGAACGTGCAAACATTTTATCATGTTATTTTTATCAACTCAAATGTCTTCATCAATAGATCAATGTTCACCTGAATGTTTTATAAGAAATAAGGTTTTTTGCCTATTTAAATATAATTTACTTAAATGTATACAAATTTGCAATTGGTGTGCCTAAATACAATAGCTCTGGATTTTTTGGTTTATATTTTATACCATCTTATTAACCTAAACGGTACTGAACTCCCACCTTTTCCCTCCTCCATACCATTAATGAAATACTGTATTTATCCTAGGTGATAAAAAATATCCTGAGATGTTACAATCTGGAGAAGAAAAAAGGCCTTACTGATAGAATCTTTAGATGAACTTTAGAAGAGACAAATACTTAAAATTCCTACCAAAAGTCTATATACTCAAACACTAGTTTTCATTTTTCCAGACATTCTGTGTTTTTTTTTCTCCTTACCAGCAACTTACTTTTTAAGGTCTCGCTCTCCCAAAGTTCAGTCTGCCTATGTGTTTTCACTACATCAAATGGCAGAGTTATGACAGCTGCAATCTATGAGGAAAAGAAATCAGTTTTAATGTTAGAGCACAAACAATTAAAATTTAATTAATTTTTTTAAATTAAAGTGCACACAATTTAGAACTGGATTTGATATTCCAAGCACCTGATATTATTACAAGTCTTGTATTTCTGAACACTAATTTATTCAGTTATACCTAATCAGCTTGAATGCCAGGCCATGTGTATTTAAAGTAGATGCACGCCAATACATACCCCATTTCTGAAAAAAATCATATAAAATCATTCCTCTTTTAAATAGTTCATTAGTGGCAATAATGAGTAGTACTAGAAACAAAAATATATACTTACAGATCCAGATGCTGCTCCTGAAGTAAAAGCAATAAAAAATGTTGGTTCATGTGCACCAAATTCTTTACACATCCTCTTCTTGAAACGCTCATAACTATACCAGTATATTGCTAGGGTTAAAAAAAAAATAAACTTGCATTACAACACATTCGTATGTCAAATACACAAATTCTTTTATGAAGTACAGATGTAAGAATTCTACCGTGGCAACGGGAGCAAAAAGAAACAAGAGCTGAAAGCAAAGTAATGTTCTCTGCGATGATCCATAGACAGACTGCGTTGCTCCCCTTATCTCCATATTCCAAATTTCTTCGTATGATACAAATTAGCCTAATCATTTTGTCATTCCCATAAAGTAATCCCTATCTTAATACAATCTAATCCAAGCACTGCAAAACTCACATACTGTTTTTTTTAAAATTCAATTTAACATAAATCAAAATGTGGGCTTCTAATTATTTGCTGTGTTTTCAGGCATATTTCACACATTTCATAGATCTCACTAACGCTACAAAAACATGTTTCATACAAAAGGAAAGGCTGCTCAGGACGGCCTCATACTCCTCTGTGGGACAGAGTGTAAAATTTGATTCTGAGAGAACCAAGAAATACAACTTTGCTCTCTGGAATTACGAAGGGGGAAATGCCTGTGTGAGGACTGTCAAAGGCAAGTCTGATGAACAACTTTTAGGAATAAGATCTGTTTCTGTTTTCATCTTCTGAACTGAACGGCACTTTTTCTGTGTTCTAACTAAAACTCTTTAAACTACATACTACTGGGCTGAATTATAGAGTGACTCCTTGTGACAGATGGTCAAATAAATACTGCAAATGACGGTTGCATATCCTGAAAGATACGTGCCTCATTCAGCACTGAGTTCTGGAGGCTGTGCCAGCAGAGAAATATCAAAGTATTTTCTTGCCATGAAGACTGCCAGCACATATGCCTGGCATCCAACATTTAGCAAAAGTAAATGCAGGCAGTATCTCAGAAGGCATTCTCAGGGTTTGAGGAAAACCTACTATTGGAATTTACATAACTGTAATTTATCTAAATCCAAAACTTTGCTTAAGCACCTGCAGAACTCCTTTCCTTGTACACCTTTTGTGTTTATATTCTCTGCAACAGTGCTTAAAGAATGACTCAAGTATTTCCCTGCCCAGGGCAGGGGGGGTTGGAACTAGATGATCTTTAAGGTTCCTTCCAACCCAAACCATTCTATGACTATTGTTAACCCAGTTCCTATGCTTATAAACATTCACACTTTAAGTTTTATCCAAGTCTAGCTAGTCTCCTAAGGAATATGGCCTGAAGCTTATCATTCACACTTAGGCTAGTAACACAGTGGGATTCTAATCATGCTGTGCTGCTTGAGTCATGCTGTGCAGCTTGACTGTTTTCACAGAGGAGCTGCTTTCTCAATACAAATTTTAATTCCCCTTGAAAGAGCTAACTTGAGCTAACTGCAGCAAAGGCACAGACTGTGCTGTAAGAATACCAGAAACCATGATGCCGTTGGGGCATCATTCAAACAGAAGAGCTAAGACTGAAGGTATTAAGGGAGCATATCTTAACTGCATAGAGTATTTATAAGGAAAAAATAATCAGAAAACACATTTGGAAAAGGCATTAAGCAACATTTAAACACTCAGCTTTTTATCATCAGAGTTTTGTGGCATTTAATTTTGTGGGGTTTTTAAATACATTTTCCTTTACTCATGCATCCAATTGCCTGCTCACTTCTGACTCTATATCAATAGTCCTTAACCCATAAAGCAGTAGCTGCCTATTAACCTGTGCCTCTGCCTTTCCAGCACCCCATTATGCCTACAAAGTACTGGGCACAGACAAGTGCCCACTGGCTGTGAAGTGAATGCCAGAGCAGCATGGAGACTGACTTAAAAACAAGGATGTTTCGTACTGGTGGAGAAACCGCAGGCATGGCCACAAGAATCTGAAAAGGGCTGAGAAGAACACACACGCGTCACCTTAGTGCCCTCTTCCTTGTGCACTCCCTCACAGTCCTCTGATCTTCCCACTCTGTTAAAAGCAGTAGAGGGGAGGAAGATCACTAGCTCCTGCCACATTGCTACAGACAAAAATCAGAACAAGACTTTCTACTTGAAGTCAGACAACAGAAATTAGATGAAGAATTTTAGAGTTCTCTTACAAAGCCTAGCAGTGCAGCCTAAGAGAAAGACGCCTTTGGCAGAGAAGAAAAATTCGTAAACTAAAAAATAAAAATTGAACAGGAAGCACTTTGAGGAAAAGGTTCATATGAATTCCAACAGTTATCTTTAGCCTTAGAGAAGGCGTGTTTCCATAGGTTCCAAAACCTTCCCTATCACAGAAGGCTAAATTAAGTTCCATCAAGTAACAGGATCCTTAAGCAGGAAATACAGTACAACCACAATCTTCAAAGACCTACCAGTAGCAAAGTGAAAGAAAACAGAGTATTATTCATTCTGAAAAGAAAACAGTTGAAATAACATAGCTCTGTTAACTCACTTAACTGCTAAGTACAATTTTTAACTAAATATCCTAATCACCCGCACTTACCATGCATTGGTTTGGTTCACAGCCAATTTAAAATTTACTCCAGGTGCACATCTAAACGTGCTCAAATCCCATAAGAGTCCAAACCAGTGACTGGTTCACTAGACTGTTTGGAACCACAAATTAAATTTGATGTCAGATTATCTTAAGAATTAAGTAGGAGAACAAAGATAGCGGGTCAAATATTTTGAGGGTTCTCTGCCTCCAAAAATAGGTTTGAAGCATTTTTCTGGGCCAACATAAAGTGTTCAAAAGCGTTATTCCTGGTACTATCCAAAGGACAGAAACTGCTTCAAGTACAATTGATGCCTTATGATCCACGAGCGTCCTGACAAAAGCAGGTCTCAAAGAGACAGGGGCTTTCACCGCTGGCATTAACAAGTCCTTTAGCAGTCTCCTCTGTAGCTCATGACATAGCAGAACTGTGACAAAAAGGGAGAACACATGCTCTTCTCTATCCCGGTTATCTTAAGGAATAGCCCTAGGACTATCTATGCTCTGTATCAGACTTTTCTGCTAGACTTTCAGCTTTGGAGCTTTGCTAATGAGTGGTGCTCTACCTTCATGTTTTTTGGAGCAGTTATACAAACTAATTCACCTTGCTAACAAAAATTCCTGAAGGCACTACTGTGTCACTCTCTCTTTATGCACCTTTTCAGAATTAAGCATCAGAACATTTAGATACAGCATGTTTCTCTATAAGGAAATAGCCACTATACCTATCACAGAGAAAATTTCTTACTGAAAGTCTTCAAAAACAGTCATTGCATAAGCTAAAGATGAGAACAAACAGTCCAAGTATAGAGAAAGGGAACATAACAATGAACGCTCTGGTATGCACAAATAAAAAGGTGGGGGTGGGGGGCGGAAATCAGGTCCTCAAAGAATTTATAAATAAAAACACTCAGAAGGGAACAAGTAAATCTCAGTCATTCTTAAAGCTAACCATTAAAATTACCTAGAAGCACAGAAAAAGTCTAAAAGAATTATGCATAAACAGATCTTCTGAGATAACAGATACTTGCACGGAAAATAAACCCTACCTGAGAAAGGTACATCTCAGAACAGTAGAGCTCCAGCCCCTCCACAGGGAAAACCATCCATCTGTAGCCACTTTACTGCTGATGCACGTGTACAGCTGATTGTAGGACAAATTGCGATACTGCATTCTAGTTCTGATCAGCTCCAGGGGGCTCACTACAGTAACTGAACCAACTGCAAATGAGAAAAATACGCGCTTTTTTAAAATCAACACTTACTATTAATACTTTCTGAACATTAAAGTCAGGTCTCACCTTGCTTTATGTATACCATATATATTCACAGTACCTAAACTTTCTGGGCACGTAAGTTGCCTACCTTTTTTCAATACTGGCATGTTGTAATCCATGTAACATGCTACGAATCCTCATTTCCTGATTTACTACATAAATAGGCTGAAAATTTCAAGTACTTATAAAGAATAATTTTCAATAATTGCCATTTTTAAGTGTAACTTGAAACATTTGAGCTTGGGGTTTGTTTGGGTTTTTTTAAGGACAAAAATGATGGTTAGAGATTAAGCTTTTACTGATTTCTAAGCATCTTTGCCTTTCTTATTTTAAACTATCAAGAATACTTAGCAGGCAATCTGTATCTGATAAAGCAATTATCTTGTATCTCTTGGAAAGATCAGTGAGTCATCACTCACCAACAAGCTCCCATCACACATGTAACAGACTTCAATAATTTTACTAGATCCAAGAACTTTTCTCCTGTTGGATAAGGTTTCTTCGACATGTGACTTTAAAATCTGGAGCAGCCTAATAAGAACAATTTGCCACATCACTACAAAATAACAATTCTTTCTCCACTAGTCAGTCTTCCAGTCTCCCTCTTAGTTGTCACAAGTAGAATATGGAACTACATCTCAGAGTCTTCTAAGAAAGCCTAAAAATATATGACCTGATCTACCTGTACAAAAATAGATGAGGACGAGGATAAACAAAAGTAAGAAAATAAAAAAACCAATTGTATCACACACCAGTAAACCAGTACAAGCCCAATTTTCATTTTCCTTGTAATTACCTATGTAGCTTCCATTATAGAAAATAATGATGTTTATTATTAGATTCATGACAGAATAGACTTAAATTAAACTGTCCTTGGTAGCAGTCTAGAAATACAAAATTTTGAACAAATTACAAATGTAGTGAAAGTGTAACAGCAAAAATAAATCACATTATTCCAGATCATTTAAAGCCACAGCAAATTTACTTTAAAAACAAAACAACAAACCCAAAAAAACAGCATACAGGTATTTTATTTCAGTTTTCCCTTTAAACAGATGACAACTTACATCTGCTTAAGGAACCTACAAGAACTGGAATGTGTTCATCATCCTTTCATAGTCTAGATTTCAGAACTTCACTCAGTTGGTCATAGCAGGTAAAATAGAATACTGTGGTAGGAAGCGCCATTATTCTAAAATATAAGAGAGGGAATCTAAATTAATACAAGGAGAGCAGGAGTATAAAGTCAACCATCTTGTATGGATATTTTGCTTAAATAAAGAAAAGTTAAATCTCCAGCTATGTGTTATGGATGAAGAAAAAGCATTAATCCCATGGCTTTGATTCACTGCCTCTAGTTCAGAGTTTCAAATCCATGGATTTCTCAGTTTTCTAGTTTTTCATTTCATTAGGAAAAACTGTAAGGAAAATTATGGTGGATGATCTCAGTCAAAATCTATTTCATATCGGCTTCAGAATTATTTTGAAAAAGGAATGGAATTGAAAGATTTGAATTTGAAGCAACCAAACAAAACATTATGCAAGTAGCTACTAACCTTAAATTTTTATTAATTTAACAACTGGAGAATATTTTCTCTATCTTAATCAACACTTACGATTCTCACTACTTGAAAGACAATGTCGAACGAGTAAATAGAAGCTTTTTCCATTCCAGCATAGTACAGATTATAATGACAACAGCTAAATCTTATAATCATTCAGTGTAGGGGTAAAGCACCACATCTTACTATAAAATGACAATTATACTTCTGTGTTATGTCTGTGCCAATACAGCATGTACTGCCATTACCAAAAAACAGTGAAGACTGTCATGCTTGGAAAAGCAACAAGCCATAGTTAGATTTTCTTTTAAAAACTGTGTACCTCTCTCCAATCAAGAAGCTGGTTCTTCTCTGCTGGAGTACAGAACACAAGTTGAAGCAAAAAAACTCTGTCATGACTGAAATACAGACCTCTTAGTTCAGCTAGGTCCTAAAGGTTTACATCCTGAAATTGTCACATGCTGCAGGATAAATAACAAGGCCTGAGCTCCACTGTGCTTTGCTTTCTTGTGCCTATATACTGAGCACTGTGTGCAAATCAAAAGTGTACCAGTGCTTTCCCACTGGGCAAAACTTCTTGTCTTACAAGATACAACTTCAACATACATGTTAGATTTGACCGCTTTCTTGGATTGTTCATGGAGGAGGACATAATTATAGAGGTATTAATTACTATTTGTACCAGGTTAATATGAATAAAAAGATAAAACACCTTGGTGCTGTTTAGCCTAAGGAGAAGACCAGGAGGAGATCTGGTAACAGTGTTTAAATATGTAAATTGCTTTTGTAGAGAGAAAACGAATGACCTGTTTTCCATGACAATGTTGGATGGGATAAAAACCAATAAAGTATTCTGGAATAAAGGAGAATCTAGTTAGATGTTAAGAAAAAATAAGGAAGGGTAATGAGGTGTAACACTAGAGTATCTGTGGAAACAGCTGTCTTGCTTATCGCAAGTCATTAGTAACAAGCTAGGACGGCATGTATCTATCAAAGACTAGCACTCTCTAACAATCAAGTTCGATCCTATGATTCAATGATGCTATCGAGGGGATGGTTAAAGTAAGGACACCATCTCTAAAAGGCAGAATGAAAAGTCTGATGTTTCTGCTTAACTACTGAGGATATATCAAAGAAGTTGCAAGGAGAAATCTCAAGATGTAGCAAAAATTATACTGTCACTAGATGTTTCTGATCGAACTGATTACATCATTATCTGTAACTTCAGAATTTACCAAATTTTTAAAATCACTTAGAAATAAACATACTAATTTGCCTAAATAATGAAGTATTTTTTTAACAATAATTCATAACATGTTACAAAAAAAAAGAACATTCAACTTACAGTGTTGGGGGAAGTCCGCTCCACAGTGATTTAATTCCCTCTATTTGAATAATTTTCACAAATGTATCCTAAAAATACAACCAGGCAAAGAGCAATAATTAGCTACAAACTTTTGTAGACAGTAATATATTTTAGCTGGCAGAAAACAAAATTAATGTATTAGAAAGTATGTTTCTAAAATGGCTTATCATCATAAGATCCTGATTTTGAAACTGCTAACACTAGCTATCATACTTAATCACACAAATAGTTTCACTGATCTGAAGAGAAATATGTGTGATTGAAACTAAGAATTTTCTTCCATCTTTAAAAGACCAAAGTAGCAAGTTTATATTAGTAACTGACAGCCCTGTGAATAAGTTATTTTCAGAACTAATACAGCATAGCAGCAACTTGTGGAAACTTCCCCAAAATAATCCACTAAATTTTTTTTAATACATAACAAAAGTTTGAGGCACGAAATAGCAATTAACTCTCCACGATTCTTCACTGCTTGCTTTCTCTGACAATGTGACCACATGTGTAATGTATATACACTATACCATATTCGTGGAGGCTTACAATTAATATCACAGCTGTCCCATAGATTTCACAGGAACACTAAACCTTGAAGGTCATTCAACAGAAGTCACCATCAAAAAGACAAACTCCCTAATATTAGGATACCTAATTTTCTTAAATATTTGGGGGAAGAGGTTGAGATTTGACGGATTAGAATATGCTTTAGACCAGACATAGTCACAGGGCCTCAAAAGATACAGAACCTGACAGACTACAAAAAGGACTCACAGGAAGAAAAAGGCAGAGGAGAAAAGAAAGAGAAATCCAGTGACTGAGCAGCATATTTATATACCTTACTAACTATACGGGCAGATACAGCAAAATATTTGTACAGTCCTATCACTGTAAACCTACCATGTCCACTACAATTTTCTTTACTGCACAATTGTCCAGCACTCTTTTTTTAAAACAAAATGAAAGGAAACCCAATTATGTGATAGTCATTCTTCTTTACAAATCACCTTGTCACAGCAAAAATAGGCATAAAATCACGTCAATTAGAAAACTAAGCGATGTTCTAAAAATTACATGGTAAAGTTAATTGAAAAATTCAAACTTATAAAGATTTAAAAAAAAAACACTGTAAAACTGCTCAAGAAACCTTTTGCACAAAAATTTCATTCTTCTTAGAAGTTTAATTCTGAAAAATCCTTGATCACACGTGTAATTTAATGGCAGAGTCAAACAAAATCTTGATTAATGAAGAGCATCCGAGTGTCCAGCAGCAAGTCTGCTTCCAGTGTCTGGGTAAAATGCTAGTCCTACAAGTTTCAATGGATCCAGAACTCGACACATGAACTTAACTTTAAAACACTATCTGTGTTGTTAGTTCCACTCAGGAGCATACTGGGAGATCTGTGGACAGAAGAGCTGTAAGCAGCAACAGAAAATCAGTACCTGCAATCAGCAACTATTGGCAATACAGCTCAAGTGGGGAAAATAAAATCATAGAGCCAGTATCCTGCGAGGACAGCTGTGCAGCTGCCCTCTTGTTTGTCTTAAGGAAGGAATATGTATTTTCTTGTAGAAAGTAGAAGGTATCATTAACCACCATATAAATTATACCATGTAACCACACAGTCACCCTCTGAAATGGTAACATATTCTACCAGAACTTGAAAAAAAACAATAAATTTCCAGTATGCCACTTAAAAATGTTTTCAACGTACAGTTTTATATAAATGTAAAATGGTCTTACCAATGTCCCTTTGAAATGCCCAGGTTTTTTATACCATGCTTTGCTGTCCCCATTCTCACAATCACATATATGATCCATAAGGCCATTGGAGTATACAAAACACTTTCCTAATAAAATGTTGTATAAGAATATAGTTAAAGCTTGTAAGATTGTTCTTACTCAGCAGCAATTTCAAATTGGATACAATGGCAACACAGATTTATCTCTGGTTAGACACAGAGGGGCAAAATAATCTTGGAAAGTCAATGATGGCAAATTAGGTAAAAGGAAAGAGGGAATAAATGTAGTCCTCAGAGTGCCAGACTAAACTAACTGCCCTCACAGGCTCCAGGAGACATGTTTAAGTCCTACTACCATCTGCTGAAGGCTGAAAACAACGGAAGACCTGAATGTCATTATTGTATGTAACTATGTGAACATCTTTCAGACTTTTAAATCTTTTATTAAGTATCCTCAGCATCCACATTATAAGTGGACGTATTATACCTTAGGTTAGACTGTATTTATACTAGATCACCCTCTCTACTTGTTTTTTATTTCTTCTACATCATGTACTTTGAACCTGTTTGATATAATATTATTGCCATTACGCGAACATACTTTGAGCTTCACATTTTCAGATTTCTGAAGGGTTTAGAATTTACTAAAAAAAAAAGGATAGAAGGCACAAGTACTGTTCCTGATTTAGAGCAAGAGTGACTGCAAATATTCATCTCCACATACAACATGGAGCACCAGTCATGTCCTTTTAAATCTTATTTACTAATTACAACTAAATAGTAGGAATCATTGGCATATCTTTGAGTACACACTGTCTTCATCTATTTAGAAACCAAGTGGCACGTGACTTAGATAAGACTTACTATTCTTTTTCAAAGGCCTCTGGATTTTGGAGGAGACGAACTTTGGTATAGCAGCCTGATTACATAAGCCCTCTGATGAAATATTTAGTTATTTATTGATAGCTTTTTTAAAAAAAACCTCTACTCAGTAATAGTTGTACCTTCTCCAACGAAAGCCTGTTTAAAATGGTTTGTATTTATGGGATTTGTTTTTTCCATGGTGTCTGTTCATTGGCACATTCTTTCTTTAGCAATTTCAGCACATATTACTGTGTTGCTTTCCCCCCTACCCCTTACGATTGCAAAACAAATGAAAACATTCTGTAGCTGAGTATTATGATAACTATCAGCTAAATACAACAGCAAAACCCAAACTGCCTTCTCTGCTACACTATGCATTTATTTACCTTTGGAGAATGGATTGCTTTGGGCTTGCAGTCGAGTTTTGATAACATCAAGAGGAGTTACTAAAATGAAACAGAAGTAATTTAGAAACACCTTGCATGTCCTGAAAATGTAGAAGTGTACACATGCCTTACCATGAACTTCTGTGACTTCTAACCTTTTACAACGTTATCAAGCAGAGGTAAAAAGGAGAACTACAAATCCTGTATGGTTTGCAAGTGACCATACGTGTCTTTTCTAATTTACTAACAGTTGCACAGACAACAAATATTAAGAGATACACAAAGCTCATACAAAAACCATTGTGTCATTTTGTCTGGAAGTCCTAAAACTTGTGCTATTTTGCTCTGCTGCTAACATTTTATGAGCGGTATACCACAAGGCATATAAGATCAGATTTTGGCCTCAAGCATATAAAATATTACAGCATTTTTCGTGTGTTTATTCTTTTCCAATAAACTGACCGTAATAGCTATGTTCAAAAGAAAAACATTAAACTCATGCTATACTTCCCTTCTTTGCTGTGTGTAGACAAGATCTAAAACTTCAGAGTTGTTGAAAAAAAAATGAAGGTTTCGTGAACATTTCATTGCTTCCCCTCCAGCCGTTACAATTATTACATGCCTAGACACGCTGAACACTACAGTGGCTGGTCAGCTGGACCAGCCTCTACTCATTATATTGACTGAGGGCTCAATTCAATTGCCTGCAGACAAGCAGCTAGCACCATCTGAGTCTCTAAGGTATCCAAAATACCCACACAGTTGATAGAAACAACACAGGCTCTACGACCTTACTTACTAAGCAGCCGCTAGAGGCCAAGCCAAATACTCTATCTAGCACATCTCACTGAACACACCCCTATGCACAGGCAACTGACTCACACCTTAGCTCTCAACTGATGCCTCAGTTGACTAACAGGAGGTTGAATATCCAGCTCCTATTTCCACATCTAAATGTAGGGATCTAAATGTGACTCGTGCAGCTCAATTCAGAGGCTTAAAGTCTGGCATCTAGTAGCATTTTAGCTGCTCGCACATATTCTGCCTCATCTCCTAGCTGCCACTTCAGAAAGGAGCCGGTCTCCTATACCTCTTGAAGTCTCGATACCAACACCTCACGCTGCACTAGAATCTTATGTACACACAGTTGAAATCCATGTTGGAAATTCCACAGGTCTGATGTAGCTTTGCTTGCTACTTCACCTAACATCACAGGATGCATGGTAAAAAGACTATGAATTTAACAGGTTCCTGGTAAGATCCTGTTTTGTAAAAATTCGGAAATTTTGTGGGGGAAAAATCATGTTTAGAAAATTGCACATTACCCTGCAGCATAATCCATGTTAAAAGTCAGAACTAACAGCTAAGCCAAAAAATAACTGAAATACAAAGTATACATTAACGACCTTGGAGAACTCCAAAGGATATGAAGTGCCTCCTTAGGTATGCATGGAGAAGGAGGTCCTGAGTGAGATGACTGAATATGAAGCAGAAGATGAATTCTGCAGACTATCCAGAAGTCTAAAAGACTAACAAAAAGCTAACCTTAAAAGCAATGTTTAGGGGGCCTTGGGGGGGAACAATAAAAAGCTTTGACAGTCTAAGACATCACAGCAAAGTAAATTAATGTTACTGCTGAAGTGGTAACATGAAGGGGACATCTCACAGGGACCAGCCTCACAGAATTTGGGTCTTGTACTGTAAAGTAGACTTTTATTTAAAATCTATTTTTTAACCAGCAGGAAGTATGGAAATTATTTTTTATTATTAATTTTCTTTCTTGTAGAAAGAAAGCAATCAATTAATACACCAAGAGGAAAAAAGACATAGAAATGAAAAGTTAATAAAATTAGTATTATTTTCAGAAATGGTTAAAGATTCTCAGGGACACAAAAGATTTCTATTAACCACATTTGTTAAAATACAAAAAAAAAAAAAAAAGAGAAAACTATCCAAAAACATCCTTGTTGAATGCGTTAGTGGAAATTTGTAACCCATATATATGCAGACATCATGCTGAGCCAAACTGAAGAGTAATCACTTTGCAAAGTTTCTCTCTGTGGCAAGCTTGATAGTTTGCCTTACCAAATAATGATGTAATTATAGCTCCACAACAAGAGGCTATTGCTTGCTGAATAATGGTTGGTTTATCTAAACTGCTATCACTCATTTCAGCCATGGCTTTATCCCTGGAGAAGAAAAACCTGTTAAGAAACAGAAAAACATATTTCAAGATGATGTTTACAACTTGCAGAAAAATCAAAGGAAAAAATACTTAAAATTTTCATTAATACACTATGTATACAGAGCAATAATGTAAATATTAGTTTTCTACTTGTATACAAGCATCTCTAATTTTTTGAAAGAGTATTGGCGCCATGTTTTGTAAATAACCTAAGTTTTCTAAATAACAATAAATCATTCAAATCCTTCTTACATGAATTACAACGTTTATATTTTTTTTTTGTAAACCACATTAAATATTTACTATGTATTACCTCTTGCTGCAACAGAGGCTTTAGGAGCATGTAAATAATCTGTACAAAGATAAATTCCCAGCCTGCGCTCCATAAACTGCGGCACAGCAGAATAATTCATGTAGCCCTCCTCTTGCTTCTGTCATTCCTGCGAGAAAATCCAGAGAGGTCTCCTGGTTGAGCCAACAGTCACCGCCTACTCGTCGTGACCATACCCCCTGTGAGCTCCTCATGCAATAAACAGGGACTAAATAGTTTTAATGCTGCTATTAAGTATTAATTCCTCGAACAAGTCCTCCTGCGTGGCTGCACAGGCAAAGTTACAATACCTTAGGGATGTACTTACAGTACCTTAAAATAAGCTTATATTATTCCCCGTATCAGCAATTAGCCAGGACAGGAAAAAATAATACAAATAAAAACTTTTCAGGACATAAAATCCCCAAATAAAGGCGCATCTTTCAAAATGCACATTGTGCCTAAGTGCAGTCGTAACTTTATTCGTTTAAGCTTTTTGTTTGATCTACAGGAAAACGTTTTGCTATTTTTACTAAGTTTCAAATGAAAGCTCAGGAAGATTAAGCTGCATGAAACAAGATTCGCCTCTCAGACACTAACTACTAATTCGGGGGAGGGGAACTGTCTTTTTTTAATATCTTTTAAAATTTATTTTATAACAAAACCAGCTATCCAGAACACCGCATATAACCCGTGTACAAGCAGCCCCCGGGCTGTGCTCTCCAGAGGCGAAGCCTGCCGCAACAGCAGCGCGGCGCTGCCTCCGCCAGGTCCGTTCCCCTCCCCGGTTCGCAGCCCGGGAGCCCCGGCACTGCCGGCACCGCGCCTGCACCGGCGGGAGGTCGCTGAACGGGGGGGGCTGCTCCACGGCCGGCCCTCCCTCACCTTGCCGGGGCCCGGCGGAGAGACTCTTCCCCGGGGGTCCTGCTGAGGAGGGCGCCCGCCTCAGCGCCCCTGAGGTGCGTGAGGGAGGGAAGGAGGCGGCACCCCTCTCCCCGCCTCCCGCAGTAACGGCCGCCGACCTCGCCGAGGGACTCCTTTCCCTCCCCGTCCCCCTTCCTTCGCCGGAGGGACCCCGCCGCGCTCCTCCCTCCACCCCCAGCGCTCGGCCCGCGCCCGCCCGCGCCCCACCGCCTGTCGGCCCGGCCGTTGGTGGAGCGCGGCCCGCGGCGGGGCACCGGGCCGCCCCTGGCAGCGCGGCGCCGCTCTCCGGGAGGAGGAGGAGCGAGGCCCCGCGCGGCGGGCTGGGGCCGGCGGAGGCGGGAAAGCCTGGTGAGGCGAGGCGAGGCGGCCGCGCCGGCCACAGCCGCTGCGGCGGAGAGGGCCGGGAGAGCGGGGGACGGTGGCCGGGCTGCGGCGGGAGGAGAGGGCTTGGAGCCGCCGGGGGAAGGGGAGCTTGGCGGCTCTGCCGAACCCCCCGCAGGTCTGCCGGCGGGCGGAGAGGAGAGGAGGATGTGACTCCGCGGGAAGATGAAACCGAGCGCTGCGGAGGCCGCCAACAAAGGAGCACGTCCCCGTAAGCGGCGGGTGGCTGGGGGTGGCCCGGGGGGGAGCTGCCGCGCCCCGGCTCGGCGCTCGGGGAAAGGGGGGTGTTCCCGGCTTTCCCACCGTCAGCAGGGTCGCTTTCAGCGACCATGGCTGTCGCTGCGAGCCCTGCAGTGAGCCTGGAGCCGGCTGCGGGCCTCTGGGCTCTGTCAGGCCGGCGGGTAAGCAAGCACGCCTTGGGCCGGCTTTGTGAGGGCTGCCCCGCCGACACCGCCTTTGCGGGGGTCGGGGGGGTTAAAGGTAACAGCGTGTAACTGAAAAGGCGGCTGGGTGACTTGCTCTGTTCTACGAGGTGGTTGCAGTGCTGAGAAGGGAGTAGCCGTGTTGAAATTCGGCAGGCCACCGCCGGGCAAACTGCTCCAGCCGGGCGGGTCCGTGCTGGTGCGGGGCGCCGGCGGCGGGAGGCCTCCGCGGCACGGTGGGCCCGGGGTGTGGAAGTGGGGTGGCGTCACGGGAGAGACTCTGTACTGCTGTTGCCGTGCTGCTGACTCGCTTCTTGTCCCTAAGAAGTTTCGTATGTATTTTCCAATATTAATTGCAGCATTTAGCGTGTTGATTTTTTGAGCTGCCCTGGCCATCACGTGTGTGTGCTGGGTACAACACCGTATTTGATCCCTGGTCATCTACAGAATTTCGCTTGCACACCTGCTTATCATCTGTCTTTTTTGTTTAGATTCTGAAGCAGTTCTCTAATTCTTTTGGTCTCCTAGATTCTACAAAGCTGACTGCTGTTCCTGCTTCGCTTATGTGTGTTCATAACCATTACTTACAGAATCTTGCAGCATGGGCGGTGGGTCTGCTCCCTCCCACATCTCTCCCTCCCTGAAACGGTCTTAGAATACATAACAGAGGGACTGGTTTGCATGTTGGCTTTTTGTCTCCAGAAGAGGCCTGCTCACTTCCTGCAGCAGCCCCCATTGTCTGTTTTGAGCCTCTCCAGAAGAGGAGCAACTAGGAGTAGGGTGTCAGTCAGTGAGGAAGGAAAGATTGTAAATATAAAAGTAACGATGTGCGGGTCTTGGATGATTCTGTATCATTGGTTCTAAATAGATTCCTGCGGAAGTGTGTAAGGACAGAGACGGTATAATTACTTTCACCTAATAATATTATTCTAGTTTCCAGCTATGTTTAGCTACAGGGACTTCATGAGTTGCGTGTCACTTCTGCACGTTTAAGACCCCTCAAAATACTCCTCTTCCTCCTACTTGTACAGCCTCCCCTAGAAGTTGCACCTTCATATTGACAACATTCTTTGGCAGCAAGCTACACGGGGTTGCCCTGTTGCATAGAGACTCAATTCCTGTTTTTCATTTTGTGCCTGACTCCTAGTTTTGTTTGGTGCCCTGTAGCTCTTCTACTGGAAGAGGCTCTTTAGCCATTCTCCTTATATTCTTGATTTTGTATGTCTGTATTCTTTTTCCCCCTAAAACATTTACTTTACAGACTGACAAAGTCTTCATCTACAAGGTCGTTCTTCATTCCTTTGATCATCCTTCTTACTCTTTTGCAGGCTGTATTTAAGATGTAACCGAGTCCTGTGTTTATGAAGCAGCATAATATCCGTTTTACTTTCTGTTTCTTAGCAATTTCTATTTTTTTCTTTTTTGATTGCTACTCAGTATTAAGCTGATGTTCTTGTAGAACTCTACCACACTCCAAGATTTCCCTTGAGACATGACGCTTATTTCTCAGCCAGACTAATTTTTTTTTTTTTGCCGATTTTAAATCGGCCTAACAGTCTAGCCTAAGTGTCTAGTCTAACAGTTAGGCCTGCATGGATAGCTCTGTGTTGAGCATCAGGAAAGTTTATCAGCACAATTTAATTGCTGTGCGTGGTTTCTTAGTTTTAGAGTAAAATTCACTGGGACAGAAAGAGTGGTCATAACTAGAATGGTTCTGAACTTTAAGCTTGGTTTTCCTGCACCTCAGGTGGGTGCTCAAAATTCAGATGAATGGGTCTTGTGTTTTTTGGTGTTCCAGTTACTTTTGACTTTTTTTTGTTCTAATGAATCTATATGAATCCTTTTTGTTTCAGGTGAGTAAGACAGAGAGGCAGTTCTAAAATGGTGTGCTTGTGATTATCAGTGACTGTGCAAGTAGTGTATGTACTGCAGTACAGTAAATACTTGCCAAACTGGGTGAGAAAATTGATGGCATTGTATAGCAACTGAAATAGAAAGTCCGTTTTAGGATATGATTTTAAGAAGAAACTTTTAAGGGTTATATGTGGTGCTATTGTTAATGTCTTGGTTTTGACATGTTTAACATATAGCTATTTTTTAAAAGTCCTATATTGCACGGAAGCTTGCCTTGTCCATTTCTATAATTTAGGAATTTTCCTTTTTAAAAAGAAAAAAACAAACACACTTCATAAAACAGAGTCCTGTTTAAATTCCTTTTTCTTTTTGCAGCAGATGGAATGCAAGCAAAACCAGAAAGGATAAGATCTCTGAAGAATGTGAAAAAAGATACAGGAAAACCAGAGAAACTTAAATATAAGCCACTCACTGGGAAGGTGTTTTACCTCGATATTCCATCAAATGTGATCTCAGAAAAAATAGGAAAGGACCTCAAAGAGCTGGGAGGGGTAAGTTAATGAGCAGAGACCTTTATGATCTGACTATGTGGAATGCCTTTTCCATGTTCTTAGTGACTGCATTTTAATGTTATTTATATTTTATATGTGATGGGATTTTATTTTTTTATGTTTGTCTTAATGTTTAATATGAACAATTAGCTTATGAACAAACTATTTTCTGGGTTTTTTTTGCTAGAAGCTGCTTTGCTAATTGTAACAAAAGTGTTTTATTATAAAGGTTTGTTTTCAGTTGATTATTCATTTGCTTAAAATTTTATCCAAATTTAGTAAGTTTCATCGTTAGAGGTGATTTTTTTTTTCTGCTGCTTCTGACTATGTTGACGCATTTACATGTTACAACTCAAGTTGTTCAGCTGAACCTGAAAGAGATCAGAGGAAATGTTTTGCATGTGCTTACTAAAAGTCAGTAACTTCAGTAACTCCTTTCTGCACAGAGTATGTTAATGAGTATTTTTAAATAAGCTTATTTAAATCATACATTTTCTAAGCATCTTCATACTTTTTTTTTCCTAATTCTGTCTTCCGTATGGAAGAAACATTGATACAAGCAAGTACAGGATATCATACTAACACACAAGTGATGCAATTGCTTAGTCCACTTTAAAGTTGAATATTTTGAATTAGCATAGAGGAATCTTGGCAGTTAAAGTATTGAACACCCTTCAACCACAGAAGCAAAAGGGATCTGCTTAAATTGCTGGTTATTTTGAATGTTGCTCTGGCAAAACTTCTTTGACCTCGCAGGAGTGCTGAGTAGTTTTATGAAATTGATACTTGTAAATCAAGATGCTGTCTGAAATTATTGTAGAGGCAAGGAATAGCAATAGCATGGTTTAAAGTTAAATGCATCTCTTTACATCTGGCATTAAATGAGTGCATGCTATCTTTTTGTCTTTCTCTCTAAAACAGAATTTTAGGAATTCATATGTGGAAGGTAGGGTTGCAAATCAAAGACTGAAAAGGAAGTTTTTCTGTTTTATTCTGAGGAGTATATGCCTAAATCTGAGGTGCCCAACACCCTCAAAATCAACTATCACATACCTTTTGTTGTTACTTGTGTGGAGTGCACTGAAAAATGCCTCTCTCTGTATGTCGCATTTCTGTAAAAGGTACTTAGAGCAGAATTGGAAGGCACAGTTCAAGCTTGCTGCCTGTGCGATTTGTGGTTTCCATACTGATTAGTGGAGAAGAGGAAAGTATTTCAAACTCCATAAACTGGCGAGAAGTAACAAGGCAAATAGAGCTGACAATCACACAACAGCTGGTAACGAAAGGACCAAAATGGAAGATAATAAGTATAGGATAACCACATATTTTGTCTTGCTGAGTGTGAAAATATTATGAATCTACTTAAGTCCTACATTTTTGAGAAGTGTTGTGAATACTGTAGGTGTGAACCATGATAACTATAGTGAAATTTTAATTTTTCTGCTGACTCTAAACCCTGAATTTATAGTTTCTTGCAAAGTGTATGCCTTTATGTTTAGCTGAACACTAATATGTTATTTCTGTTACATAAAATTATCTAAACAGTGATTTATCTTTTTTTTTTTTCCTTGAATTATTCTGTTATTTCTCAGTGCAGTGTTTGAATTCTTCTGTTTGGAAAAGTACTACATCTAGATAGTGCAAAGAATGATAATTGAAACAAAACACAGTTCTCTTGATAGAGATTACAAAAATAAGAAATTGAAATTAGAATTTATAACTGGTAAGATGCTACTACAGCTCAATTGTAATTGTCGTCCAGATCTTTCAAAAATATTTTCTTGTTAATTCAATGTTTTTGAACTTAATTATTCTAGAAGTTTTGTCACTTTTCTTTAAAGTATGCAATGTAAAATTGAGTTACTGATTTATTGTCCTGAAATAATTATTTGCTTTATATCTTTATATTTAGAGAGTGGAGAGTTTTCTTAGTAAAGATATCAGCTATTTGGTGTCTAACAAAAAGGAGGCAAAATTTGCACCAACTCTTGGTCAGATTTCGCCGGTTCCTAGCCCAGAATCTGCACGTAATGGAGGAAATAGTTCACCTCATCCTAGCAACCGAAAAGATCAACATGATGGAAGTTCATTTAAGATAGGAGATACAGTAAGTTTCTTAGTAATAATACTGCAGATTGGGTACAACCCATGGGATATGCTCTTACAATTTTTCTATTTTGTTTCCTAAAGATGGCGATAGTTCCTTGGGTGAATAAGGTTTTGGGGTTTTTTATTTGTGTGTGTGGGTTTTTGGTTTTTTTTTTTAAGTGGTCAAACATACTGCTAAACTAGTTCAGACTAACTTGTTAAAATTAACTAACTCTAATTAAGCAAAGTTTCAAAAACTAATTAAAAAAAACCCCTTTTCTTGAAATAAGCAGACTACACTAAAATCTGTTCTAATATAGTATGCCTGACTTAAAATTAAACATTGACATTGTTATGTTTGACCGCTGTAGCAATATGGATAGGTTCCTGATGGCCTCCAATAGTTCCGGTCTCTTTAGCAACACAGCCTATTAACATCTTGCTGCTGTGATGTTGTTAATGCAGATAGCTACAGAAGCACTTTTTAATAGTAGCTTAAGGAAATAATAATATTCATAATGTTTGATTTTTAAAGTTTTCCTGAGCTCTTTTTTAGAGGATCACATTAATTGCGACAGTATCTGAATTCATGTGGGTTTATGTGAAGTTTCTAACATGGGCAAGTCTTGCATCCTTTCAAAATAGAGCTGGAAACAATTAGCTGTACTATATACACGGTACTTACTTAGAAACATGACTGCTAGATAGTCTGTGGCCTGGTCTTTGCATTGCATAAGTGAGATCATCTCATTTTACAAATGAGCTGCATAGGTAAAGTCATGCTTATTATGAACAAACAGCATACAGTACAAAAGGAGACGCACTGATGATAGAAAAGATGGGGATAAAATGGAGGCTATGATTATATTCATGACTGTTATCTTAATTTGGCACAAGTCCAACGGATGAACCCTCATTTTTTGGTGGGTGCAACTGGCTGCTTATTCCCACAATCTTTGCTGTTCCAACACGAATATTTCTTCAGCCATGCAGTGACCTGCTTTGGCTGAAAGTGACTACTTGTTGGTTGGGGTTTTTTTTTTCCTTTTTTTTTTTTCCCCTCAAGACTGTATCAACCCTAACTTTGTGGGGAAAATGCAAATTAATGAAAAATACCAGTACACTAAAGAAAAGATGACTATCATAGCTAAAATGTGTATTTGTTAGCAACAGTGTAAATTGTCTTACCTTTTGGTTTTTTGAAATGAGTTCTAACTTGCTACAAATGTGTTTCTGTTTTAATATAGGTACGTATGAGCAGAGGAAAATCCTTAGTTGAAAAAGCAATCAAAGAGCAGGTAAGCCAAGTAATCAATGAATTTGTGCTTGAGAAACTTTGTTTTTCCTCTTCTAGAAAACAAGCAGTAATAAGAGTAGTCTTAGTGGTATAAGAGAGAATTCCCTCATGGAATGCTCAGGCAGAAGCCGAGGGATTGTCTTAACGTAAAACCATCAGGTCATGCTTTCTGCCTGAACAATTGAAAGTCTGTGGAGGCTTATGACCAGTATTATAATTTATCAGGATTGCTAATAGAGCTAGCATTTGAGAGGCGCTCGAGAAGTAAATGTATAAATTCACTGTCTTCAAATCTTAGTTACTATAAATGTGACAATAGAGAACAGTTTTGGCTTTATGAATGGCTAAATACAATCTTCTGATGGTGAAGTGCTGTGACATAGGGATGGAAAAGTCAGTTGAGGAGAGCAATAAGTATTTTGGCAAGAAGCAAAGCATCTGTGATTTGATCTCAGCTTTCATACTGCATGTTGTAACATTTGTAATTATTTTACATGATCTACCATATATTGCTTAAAACTATTAATATAATTTATTGTTTGCAGGACTTAATCCCCTCTGGTAGTATACTATCCAATGCTTTGAGTTGGGGAGTGAAGATACTTCATATTGATGGTAAGTATTTTTGTTTGATGAAGCCTAACTTGCACTTATAACATTCATTTATTCTTTTGATGAATTCAAAATATTAAAAATGACTAAGTACTTCAAACATACAAAAATAAACTCAGCTGAGTATAATTCTCCCTGTTTTTGCCAGATGTTAAGAACTACATTGAACAAAAGAAAAAGGAGCTCTACCTAATCAAAAGAGCAGGCAGTTCCTTTAAAGATGGGGTAAGTGGCTCTTTGCCATTTGTGAAAATGCTTCGTTAACTGTGACAACGCTTCATTAATTGAGAAAACACAGGTGTACTAAATGCTACCTACTGTGAAGCTTATGGATTTTATGTTTATAAAGTCTTGCTTATGTTTAGTTTTTCAGACAAGTATGTTTTATGAATTGATTTAAAAACCATCTTTGACAAATAGAAAATATTAGCTATACATTTCAGTATTACTCAGAAATAAATTTTGTAGTAGCATTGATTAAATAACGATCTTTGCTCTTGCAAAGGATATCTAAGAATAGTAAGTACTGAACTGTCTGAAACTTCCATTCTGCCTGCCTCAAAAATAATAAAAATGTAGCTTGGTTTTAGTATGATGTAGACTGTGGTTAAGTTGCCTTGTATAATTTGAATGCAATATTGGCTAATTATTGAGGCTACATGAAATTCTTTGCTATATCATCAGTGAATCGCTGTTCATAGTTAGCAGCGTGGGTTGGTTTTTTTTTTTTTTGCAAGTAGTATAAAATGTGAATTTGTACCTTTACCAGAATCAATTACAGCTAACAGCTGATGCTTGAATGTAGACTTTATTCTTTTCTGAAGACAAAATACTTCTTTTAGTCTTCATTGCTAAAAACATAAAAAAGCAACCTGTGTAAATCCATTCAAATTAGAAGAATTGTTTTCATTGGAGAATGTTGCTATCTGCAGCTTTTGGGGGCATTTTACAGCTCAGTTAATTAACATTTATAAAGTGTTGTAAAAATGTTGTCCGTATTTAAGAATCGACTTTCAACCACGGCAAGGGATTTTTGGAGTGAGGAGAGAGAGAGAAAGTGAGTAAATTTACCTGTGTGGGGTTTTTGCTTGGTTTTGGTTTTAGGAAAAATGAATTGAAACATCTCAAGGAGAACACTTATTTTGCAGTTCAGAAAGAAATACTTCTTTGTGAAACGTGTCACCGTATTTCTGAAGTACTAATGAGCTTAGTTTCCTGCAAAATTTATCGTGACTGTGTATGAAGTCATGATTAACACAGGGAGACCCTCATAACTTAAAATTAGCTACAGCCAAATCTTTAGTAAAATGCAGAATAANGTGGAAACTGGTAAAGTGTTATAAAGATAGCGAGGCAAGAGATGTTTTTTTTTTTTTTTTTTGGCAATAGGGAAAACAAGTAACTGCTCCGAAGTCAAGAAGTAAGTATTGCAATATTTGTCGAGTTTTTTGTTTTCCCTTATGTTCTGAATGCTTAAAAAGGTGCTACCGTCCTCATCTGGTCAGGTGAGCTGCTGTATCACCTCCCTCGACCAGCAGGGAAGGTGATTCTGCCCCTCTACTCTGCTCTGGTGAGACCCCA
>RSEF01000002.1:24490436-24517266 GCA_003993805.1 Himantopus leucocephalus
GACAGGCTGAGAGAGTTGGTGTTGTTCAGCCTGGAAAAGAGAATGCTCTGGGGAGACCTTACAGTGGCCTTCCAGTACTTAAAGGGAACCTAAAGGAAAGGTGGGGAGGGACTCTTTACCAGGGAATGGAGTGATAGGATGAAGGGTAGTGGTTTTAAACTGGAAGAGGGTAAATTTAGATTAGGCATTAAGAAGAAATTCTTTACAATGAAGGTGGTGAGACACTGGAACAGGCTGCCTAGAGAAATTGTGACTGCCCCATCCCTGGAAGTGTTCAAGGCCAGGTTGGATGGGGCTTTAAGCAACCTGGTCTAGTGGGAGGTGTCCCTGCCCATGGCAGGGGGCTTAGAACTAAATGATCTTTAAGGTTCCTTCCAACTTTAACCATTCTATGATTCTATGATTTCCTCCTCCTTTTCAGAAAAGACAATTGCATTGAAGACCAAATCAGCATTCTTGAGATGTCAGACATTTTTCAATACCTAATGAGCAACAGACTTCTACCTGAAGAAGGTGAAGTGGCACAAGAAAATGCGCATTAACTTTAGACATCCTGCATAAAACAAGTCCATGGACATCGGTTAATAAAGCCCCTAAACAAAACACAACTATTAACAGCTTATTTGCCCTTTTCTTTATGAAGCTTTGTAGCAGAAGCACCTACTGACTACTGTTTTCTGCTATTGCCAGCTCTAGAATGCTAGATTTAAGGTTGCATATAGTCTAACTCTGTATTTTCTGCAGTCCAGATAATCTAGTTGAACTTGATGTTTTGGCAGCAAAGTAGGTACTATCTGGCAATTTTAATTCTGCTTTTTATCAGTGAATCATCATAGCTCAAGGAATCGATGGATGATAATATAATTTTTTACATAACAACTACTGTTTATAAATTCAGAGGAAGAGAAGGAAGAAGGAAGGAAATGCAGATGGCATTGGGACACAGAGCACCCCTGAAAAGGGCATGGGATGTGTGAGAGCAAGAGATTACAGGGAAATTGTTGGGAATGACTGGGGATGTTCAAGAATCCTCCTAGTGCCTCCAATAATCTCATGTGCATAGTTCTAGTTACATAAATTATTCAATCAACCATAGCTTTTATGTTTTTTAAAGTATGCAAAAGATCTGTGGGAGAAGAATGGCTTGACCAGAAATGTGTGTCTATATTATAAAAGAAGAGGAAATATCAATTTATAAATTACCTTGTCATATCTTCTTCCAGCTTGCCAAGGTCTAAGGAGGAATTCATTGCAGTAAAGTTTTCTTAGAAAGGAAGAAAAGAGTAAGTACCTTTAACAGAGCAAGTTTTAACAAATTTGTTTTCCTGCATGCTGTTAAGCAAATTTTGAGTTACTACACCTCCTTTTGAATCAAGTTGATTTTAATGAAGAGTGTGACGATTTCAGGCTTCTACCTATTCAAAAACAATGATTATACTAATATAAGGGTAGTCATAACTCCACTGACTACAAAACTACGTCAGTGTAACTTGAGATTCCTTAGTATTCATTAAACACTGTTTGTTTTTTCTTTCTGAAAACATAAGGCATTTGTATAATGTCAAAACCTATTAATAGTACAGGCCTAGACATTGACATCAAATCAGTAACTGTAGATAGCTTAACACATCATGAAAACATTGGCTATAATGTTGCTATTGGCCCTAAAATTTTACTCCCCCACATGAGAACTTAGTGATAAATGTATTGAGAAGACTACAGCTACAGCATTTTGCATTTGCACCATAAAAATCTGATCAATTTATTGTACTTGGGAAGGAGTAAATAATAAATTACTTGTTCTGATAAAGGCAGCTTGCCCGTTTTTCTCTCTTATAGCAGCATAATAACAGAATAAATGTATGCAGGACAGAAGATAGTGACATTTGTTTATTTCTTCTGTATCACCATAGACACTTATTAAAATGTTTAATAAAATTTTATTAGATAATATTTCAGGAAAAAAACTGTTCACATGTTTAACATCTAATGTGTGAATTAAGAGGACAATGTAGTATGGTCTAACTGTGAGTTGATACCAAAGTGACAGTATCACTCCTCCCTCTTGTATCCAGCAGTGCATGCCTGCCCTCCTTTGTGTTTGATTTCATACTTCTGATTAGCGAATGAGGGTATTCAACAAATTGATCCAAGAGAAAATAAGTACTTTTATTTTCATTAGTAAATTTTCTGTTTGATCTACTTACTGATCTGAGTCACCTTGTGGACTATAATTGCCAGCCTTGATGCAAGGCGATCAACAGGAACTCATGCTGAGAAGATGGAAAACCAGCCTCTTTCTATTTATCATAGCCACAGTTAAACGTGATTTGTTGAATGAACATTGTAGTAGATAATTTCAAAAAAATAAAAATAAAGTCTACTAATGCAGAAACTAAGAATTAGGAGCAAAAAAAAATAAATCCATAGTGTATCTCAATTACAGCAAACACAAGAGCTACTAATTTGCATCATAGTAGCAAGTTGGGGTTTCTGACATCAATATCTCATGTCAAGATGCTTGAATCTCCCTGGCTGTTTTCCAAATATAAGCCATTGTTCTCTTTGTAGCAGATATATTCTTACCTGTAAAATTTGTGTCTCCAAAATTAACAAAGCTATCAGTCATATCACCAAAAATTATCATCGCAACAGGTAGACTGCTTCCATGGGCTATTGCCAGGAGAGTGCCTAGTATCATTAGTAATTTATCCGACCAACTGGAGTAGCGAAACTGTGAGTGAGAAGAGAAATTCATTCTAACTGCGGTATTAGAATGCTAACATGTTATGTCTACAAAGGCAAGAAAGTCAAGAAAAAGCTATCAATTGTACACCTAGTGTCACAAAACTACACCTTTATCTGAATAGAAATTCAGTTTACAAAACAATTTAAATGTACAGGAATAAATCAGTAATATAAGCACTTCTATACTATAAACTCTCAAAACCAGAGAAGTTTACTATTTTAATGTATCAATATCTGCACCTGTGTAAGAAAGGCCATACGAAAACAAGGCATAAGAAATTTGCCCTTTTTAAGTTTGCTATTTAAAGTTCAAATTAGAAGAAATTTTAATGGCATTGTGATAAATAGGGCAATAATTCCTTTTACTGTAAATTCACTATTATGCAGTCAGAAAAACTGTTCCTAATGTACCAAAGACATTATCAAACTTACTGAAATTCTAAATACCTCTTGCCATTGAACCTAGTGAAGTTTGAGCTCATCTGTTACAAAATCATTGGCTTTATTCAGTACTATAAAATACTAAGTTTACTGTTGTAAATTATAGGGGCATGATGTAATTGTACAAGTGCAAGCTGGTATAGAAAAGCTATAGTTTTATTTCTGTTATTTGCCGTATCATTGCTGGGCATTATGCACGCAAAACCTACAAAATATAAAACATTTCAGTATTACTAAAACAGGACCTAGGATTTACTGTGATTAAAAATTAACAGATTGCATTGTTTTAAAATACACAGTAAATTAAAAATTTCTGGAATTTAAAGGACTTTTTAGTACACAATTTTCAATTGTCGGTTTCATCAGTGTCATGGAGTTGCCCTTTACTGCTGACTCAGGTGACTGAATAATGATTATGGGGCTAATTAGTGTGATTAGTACTTGACACAGGTAATTTAGAGGACAAGACCACACATAATCTTAGGTATACAGACACCCTATTCATTGTGTCAGAAGAAATGATGGAACGTGGAAATCCCTACCTTTCACAAACAAATATCTAGTACGAGTGTTTTTAGCATGGTAACTTACTAAGGGAAGACTCCTAAGAATCCATATCAGTAATAAGTCAGCTTCTTAAATAAAACTAAATCCACAAAAAAGAACTGCTTGATTGCTATACTATATCCAATATTCTGTAGTTTCAAACTATTTGGTAGAGACAAGACGACATATGCAGTACTCTTAACATAACTTTAACCATTTTTTGTGTACACTTTGAAATATGCATATGTGAATATATATGTACACATATATAGAGAGAATAAATCTTACCAGTGTAAATGGGCTGACCATCTTAGGTTTTTCCACTTTCTTCTTCTTTTCCTTGCTTAAAAGGTATGACAATTTTAGTGCATTTAAAAAGCAACATTTCACAGAAATACTAATGCAGTGTATTCATGAAGTTCAATTAAAATATAATTCTGAAATAATAGTACAGGAAAAAATTGTGTGTAAAGTGAATATGATTTATTGAGCATTCTTAGAATGTTTTTCTTTAAAAGTCCAAGTATATAAACACCATCAGCTCCTGAGTGCCATAAATTTAAGTCAAGCTCTTCCCAGTTCATCCCTCTCAAGGGTCCAAAACCACCAACAACGGCTGGTGGTTCCACTATCTGATCAGGGATGTTGTGAACTGAAGCAGTGTGTAGCTTTCAAAATGGGAAAGAGGAAGATAACTTATAAAATCAAATTTTTGCACATGGGGAATAAATAAAATTTTCAAAGTATATAAAATATTGATTCTCTGCAACACTAAATATTTGAACATAATTTTTAGCTGATGACATAATTGTATCCAAAATGTCCATTCTGACATCATGTCTATCATATTTTAGAACTGTTTTTCAATAAACTGTAGTCAATACTGTGGACATTTAGTCCTTAAAAGAAAAAGATAAAAGGTCCTTCTGCACCAAGTGAATGTGTCAACCAATATTACTTTCAAGTTGATACAATGCTTTCTGTTATTAGGCTTTCCTGATAAAATAAAGTAAAATAAAATAAAAAATGAAATTAAATAAAATATAAAATTAAATCTAAAATAAGATAATGTAATCTTCTAAGAACATGTTGTCAATGTTTAAGAAGAGAATACTTACTGTTTGCCTTCAGATTCATGACCCTGGCCGGATGCAGTGATCTCACAACTATTTCCATCTGCAGTATGCTTCTGCTTGTTTTCATCTTCAGAACGCATTTTAAATTTATTTAAGATAGCTCCCTATAAAATAGTATTTGACTGAGAAATATTCAACTATTAAGCCAAGGACAGTAATCTCAATGAGCATTTGTTTGAAAGAAAAATATAGATACTTATTCAAATCAATAAAAGTATTAATGTCATATACTGCAAGTGAATCCTAGTATACGGACAAGTATAAACATGTTAAAACAAGTCCAGATGTTTGGAGTTTGCTTACAAACATCTACATTTTGTATTTGTACCCGTTTGATAACAGTGGGTCCTTCATTTAATTTCATTTGAATGATATAAGCATTAAATTTTCTCCAGTTCAGCACAGATACACAAAATAAATGAGAAAGTAGTTGTTTATTTAAAAGAATATGCAGTTATTTGGGATTTTCCCAATTTTAGTTATCATTCAACTTAACAAAATATCTCTGATTTAAAAAAAAAAAATTATTGACTTACTGTGAAGGTTGTTCTTGGTTTGCGTCTAGTTCTCTGAAAGATTATTCAAAAATCAGCAGACTTAATATGGTTAAGGACATGCAGCATGATTGGACTTTGCTCTTCTTATGTAAAACAGAGATGATGACAGCTTTCTCTTTTTTTTTTTCCCACTCCCGTTGCCTCGCCTACTTTAGAGAGCACAGTGTATGCACTTTGGACTCTGCCTCCCTTTTCCTAAATGGAATATATAGCAAACAAAGTCCTTAAATAAATGTTTATTTCATTGGCACCTCAGAAAACAAGCCTGAATAGACTGTTTTTCCACCAGGAAAAGTTCCCCTTATCTACTACTGGCTTAATTATACCCCTTAAAACTCCCAGGAATTCCTCTTTACCTTATTAGAGATGGTGCTGAATGCTCCACATAACTGTTACACTTAAGGATGAATCCATTCTTGAATACACAGTGAGAATGAAACCAAATAACACAAAAGGAGTGTTTTACTCTTTTGCCTTCTTCTTAGTCTAATCCAGAAAAACATGACCCATCTAGCCTGAAAGAAAACAGGATTTTACTACAGTGCGTATCGTTTCTTATGTGAGTAACTGCAGAACAGCAAGAGGAGTTTCAGACTCAGTTTAGAAATGGTTTGGAAGTAGCTATGGTCAGCAGAAACCTGCTCAATTAGTACCCTTCTGATTTTTGAATGTATGTTCAGATTCTAAACTGTTTGAAATTGACCATTTATTTTATTGTGAAATGTATTGGTTACATTAATCATTATCTGTAGGCATTACTTCAAATAAACCAGTAAATATTTAAAAGAAATTGTACACCTTAACCGTCATTTCAATGTATATAGTAAACTAGATATCTTCAACACCTTTACAGAAGTAAGATTTATGAAAAGTTAAATAAAAATCCTTGTCCTAGAAGACAAGTAGATTTATATGAATTCCTCTATAGGTCTCCTATCACTTTACTCAAACAAAACTTAATCTGATAATTAACCAGAAGAGATAATTTTTGTTCCTTTTAGTCATGCTCACCTGTATTCTCAAAATTTTGATAAAACTGAGTACTTTACAATATTTTTGAATAAAAAAGTCTTATCAGAGGATTACTTTAGAAAGGGTAGTTTGCAATTGTCAGTTAAGCAAAATATAAAGGATTAGTAAATATAAGTATTATCTGTTTATGAAAAGTCATCCTGAGATATTTGTATAGACTTCTATCCACAGCAGTTAATGGTAATACTTCTGGGTTTTAACTTGTGTGCCTAAGTGCATTGCTGGACTAGATCTTAATGGACTGGTTCAATTTCAGGTAAAGTCTGTTTTTCAATTTATTTCAGTGGGAACTGAATAAAGTTGAACAAGAGACTCTAGAGAAAAGACAATTAATTTAAACAAAAGAAACAGTATATGCAGGTCTTTCACAACTGTTTCACCTTAAAGGGAAAATGGACAAAACTACAAGATCTGTCACAATGTTCTGTTATCTCATTGCAATGTCTTAATGCTATTGCAGTACAATCATGATAATAAAGTGAAACAGAAATAAGTCAGAATAGCAGTTTGTACTAGAGTTTCTATTGCCTGCATACAGTAGTGCAAAGAAAATGAGACTGTTTTACAGCCAGTCTTACCATACTACAGCTGAACCAACTAAAATGATATTCAAAAAGTGGGAATATTGGGACAGTACAGTATTTTACATCTACTTACTAAGCTACAAAACTCTGTTGTTTCTCTATAGCTTCTGTACTTTGACTTTTCAGTGACATAGCTTCACAGTTGCACAGAATTTGAGGCCAGAAAAAGATCACTAAATCTTTCTTCTAATCTCTTGTATCTGATTGTTTGCTATAAATCATTCAGATATTTCCATGTTAAAACTGATAATTGGAGCTATACTATATAATTTCACTCTGAAGAGATTAAATTTGTGTCATAAACTAACAACAGAAGAATCTGAGGCACCACCACTGCACATTACCTGCACCTGACTATACAAAAAACACGTAGGTGAATATAGTAGCTGATTCACAACCCAAGATGTACAAAAAGACCCAAAACCAATGTAGATACCAGTCAATCTAATCTGAGGAGAAAAACTTTCTCATCCAAAGTCTGGCAACCACTTTTCCCTTAAATATATAACAGGATTCAAAACACCAGGGTTTGAAAAATACCTTCTGTCTTCCTTCAGATCAGTTATTTGGTTAAAACAATAGCTTCTCCCCAGCTTTAGAAGCGCAACCAGTTGAAACTTCACCACAAAACATGAGCACCCTATTTTTCAAATGCCTTCTTCTGCCATTCCAGAAGCTGACTTACGATCAGTTTGTTCATAAAATATTAAGACATTTTCACATATAGCAGAGGGTTGGATAAGTAAATTTAGATAAATATATGCACTGAAACAGTCTGGTATAATTAATAGCGAGTTACAATACAGGATGATCTGTGTTGCCTAACTTGAACTGCAGTCCAAAAATTATGTTATAATCATGCAAAATACAACTTAAACACTTTTGTGAAGAACAGAGCTATACTGACAAGATGAGTGAATGGTCTGTAAGAGCAATGACTTAGAGAAGGATTTAAGGTTTCTCATAGTTTATTGTTACAATACAATCTCTCATTGCAGTGGGTGCCCGAGAGAGGATTCAGACCATACATTTATATCAAGTCGGAGAAGGGAATTAATTGTGCCTTAGTGTACAGCATTACAATCTTTCCAAAATATTTCAAGGGACCTAATGGTCATCTTTCAGAAACGCAAGAAGTTCTTATGCTCAAAATTCTAAAACAGATGTGTGAATATAAGCCAGGAGCCATAAAACAGTATCAGGTAGAAGGAAATTGGCTTCTGCCTTAATAAAGAGAGGGTTGAGTAAACCTTATGAATATTTATAAGTATTTTCACATAGAAAAGATATCTGACAATGAAGGTCCTCATAGAAGTAACAATATCCAAGAGGTATTTTCTGTCTTGAACTAAACAATTTCCATGAAGGGAAGTGGAGCATAGAAGCAGATAGCCAACAGGTACAATGAACTTGTGAGCAGCTACAACTTTTTAAGTGAAACTTGGTGTTTTCCTCTCTTTAATTTAGTCAAGGTCAACTCTCCTGATCCCGAGTCACTTTCCAGAATTTTCAACTTGCTAAAATCTCTTAAAACATGTAACTCAACATAGTTATGACACATAACTCAAAAGAGGTAGCTCTTCGAGCTGCATTTGCCATTATCTTCATAGAGTCCCACTGATCCACTGTGGGATAGGGCCGAGATGGATATGTAGCAGAGTTTTGGACAATCCAGGGGCACGAACCTCATCAGCCATTTTTTACTTGCTTGTTCAACAGGGAATTTGAATTGTCCAACCGTTCCCACATCAGCAGATCCCCGCTTCTTTTGATGGTAGAATAAGAAACTGGTTTGGAAGTGAATTTTGAAGAGTTTATGAGCCTTAAATAACTCAAAGGTCATAGTTTGGTCATCTGTGTTTAAATCCATCTTCTGTGGGAAATTTTGTGACTAGTAAGTAGAAGGAGAAAAAGAAAGGTTTTCTTTCTTCTTGGACTTTTGAGTGTACAGGACAGTCCACTTTCAAGCTGTTCAGAACATCTTTACTTTGCATTAAGTCAATGTCCATTTGATACAGACAATGTCTATATGAGATTTCGTGCTTCAGCCTACAGAATTAAAGAGAAATCTCCCTTGATGACATCAAAGATTGTTTAAAGCTGGGGGTAAGATACTGATTTAACCAACTCACATTGAGAGAATCTCAGCCCACGAATCACACATTGGTTCCATGTTTTGTTTTTTTTAATTGATACAGGTCAGCAAAGGGAATGACCAATTGATACATGATATCAGAATAAACAACTAACACAGAAACTTTAATCTGACATTGTGAAACGATGGCATGATACCTTGCAATTTTTTTTAACAATATTAATAAATCCTAACCATTTTTTTAAGCTTATCAATTAAAATAGCAAGCAGGACAAGAAACTGAAGCAATTACTTCAAAGTCTCTATATATTATAACCAGAGGAAAGGACACAAACTATTTTTTTCTTTTATTTACTTTGAAGATGGAGAGTTGCATCTTCCAATAAGGTCCAGGTAGGCAAAATGGTGGAGGGGGTCCCAGGAACCTTGCAATGATTCCTCAATTAAATTCAGCCCTAGCATAAGTTAGAACAACCGTGAACAAGCTCTGATTTATGGTACTCTGGGAATTCCTGTTCCATTTTAGCAGCCTCTTTCCTATTAATCAGTGCTGGAAAAGAATTCTACTTTGCACGGGAAATTTGCCAACTTGGCCACCGTTCTATCAGCAAGCATTGTCCTATATGAAGAGAATTATCATATAGTCAGAAAATGACTGTTTGGTGTTCCTTGAACTCTGCTGTATGCTCATCCTCAAGATACCATCTATAGGAATTTCTAGACATCTTACTTGTCCTGGACAAAGCATGAGGCCAAATTAAGTTATTGTAAGCATCAAGCTTCTACTTGTGTTTAAAAAGAAAGTCTGCTCTGAAAAGAGTGTTTTAATGATATTGCAAAGCTCCACTTTTATTGTCTGGTGATTCGATTTGGAGTTGATTATTTATTCTAGTAAGAGGGACTGCCACAAACTAAAGTAATGTCACTAGCTTCCTATTAGTAATGTGTCAGTTTTTATCTTTGCAAACTTAGTCTTATTTCTGAAAGCTTCAAGTTTTTTTGGCTTATACTTAACCAACAACAGAAAACTCAGACAAACCTACAGCTCACTTTGGGAGATATTTCTTCTACATGGAAAACAACTTCTGTGGTGTTTATTTATCACTGAAGTCATTAAATATGACTCAATGATACAGCAGGTCCAGAGGAGGGCCATGAAAATGATCAGAGGGTTAGAGCACCTCTCCTATGAAGACAGGCTGAAAGCCTTGGGGTTGTTCAGCCTGGAGAAGAGAAGGCTCTGGGGAGACCTTAGACCAGCCTTCCAGTACTGAAGGGCGCCTACAAGAAAGATGGATAGGGAATTTTTACAAGGGCGTGTAGTGATAGGACAAGGGGTAATAGCTTCAAACTGGAAGAGGGTAGATTTAGATTAGATATTAGGAAGACATTCTTTACAATGAAGGTGGTGAGACACTGGAACAGGCTGCCTAGAGAAATTGTGACTGCCCCACCCCTGGAGGTGTTCAAGGCCAGGTTGGATGGGGCTTTGAGCAGCCTGGTCTAGTGAAAGGTGTCCCTGCCCATGGCAGGGGGGTTGGAACTAGATGATCTTTAAGGTCCCTTCCAACCTAAACCATTCTATGAGTCTATGATTAATGTGTAAGGAGATAATAATTTTTTATAATCACTACTTGCAGTATAGTTGCATTTAAAATGGGATTCTTACTACAGTTAGAACAGAAAACCATATTTAATTGGTGTGGTATTTACATTTGTTTTAGATTTAGTAAGATTTCTTAAACTATTTAAAGCAGGATTAAAAAGTACCATCCTTCTAGAGCATGAGCAGATATTTTCCCCCTCAGCATATCTAGAAAAACAGATGCCTTCTGAATCTGGAAAAACAAGATATATTCATTTAAAGAAATATAGTATAGAACACTAGAGATTCAAAGTGGTCAGGACTACTTCACAGTTTACTGTAATTAATATGCTATATGAAAAATGATGGAAAAACAATCAAATGACTTTTTGTGCAGGTGGAAAACATTTTTGCCTGCTGAAGTTGAATAAAGCATATATTATTACAGACACATCCAATTTTTTTTTCTCCGATAATTTTTCTAGCCAATGATACACCTGGTAACATTGCAACAGTACAAGTAATCAAGGAACTTGAATGAACTTTTATCCTTCCCTCACTGAATCACTTTGATTGGACACCCCTTGCCGTGCACAAAGGGCCTTTGTAAGTTGAATATACACAACTTAAAAGTATTCAGCAGTTACTGATTAGTTACTACACAGAGAAGGTAACTTGAATTAATGAAATACTAAACTGAGTGTTAGTATGCTCAGTGCACTAAATAAGAAACAGAAAGAGTCTTTGCTGGCCAGGAAGCTCTCAGTAAGGTGGGGTAGGGCTGGTTTCTACTGCCCCGGAATGGATCCTCAGTGTGACTGAATTGCTGTCTTCCAAATCCCTGCTTTTCCCTTAGGATTTTATTCTTTTTCATGATGATGTTTTTCCTCTTGAATCCTTGAACTGCTGCCTAGCTCCATCTCAAGAGTTTTACCTCTGTCTGCAGTTCTACCTCTCTTAACTTGCAGAATTCCCTTCTATCAAGTTTTTTGGAGTTCTTGCTCAGAATTTAGCAATTTCCTCACAAGTCTAAGAGAGGGTTACACAGCTGTGCTGCAGATCACAGGCAGCTGAACTTCTGAAGAGGAGGGGAAGGAGTTTACAAACTCAAGTAATTACATATTAAATATATAAAAGTATTAATATTGTATCCTATACAGAAGTCAAAACTATTCATATTGACTTATTCCCTTCTACGATACTATTTAAAAATGTATTTTATAAATACTTGCATTCTGTTCCATACAATTCATGGAATGTCTAGATTACGCAGGAAATTATAAGAATAAAAATGTGTTGTTCAGCTTCTGCCTATTAATACTGAATTTCAAAGTTTTATTTTTTTCTTTATTCTACAGTTACAGTTCATCATATCCCTTACAAATCACAAAAATGAGGAGTGGAAGAGACCTCAGAAGATCATCCCACCCATCCTCCTTCCTCCAGATCAGATTAGCTATTCCATCTGGCATTCTTGACAGATGTTCGAGTTCTGTCACTCCATTGGTACTTTCCAAAAACAAAGATGGAGACTTTCAGACTATCTGAACTGTTAGGAAGTTTTTCTGATGTCTAACCTGAATTGCCCTTGATAGAGGTTAAACCTGTTACCCCTTTCCTATACACAGCAAATATGAAGAACAACTGCTTCCATCCCCCTTTGCAGTACTTTTGAAATTTTAATACTTCTTTCACAAGTGCTGTCTGTCCTTCCCAAACAAACAAACAAAAAAACCCAGTTCCTAAAACCCTTCTGGATCAAGTTTGTGCTATTGATCTTTGACATTACTATCCTCTGGACTCAAACTATTTCACTGTTTGTTTGTTTTTGAGGAAAGTAGCTTCAAACTGAGGTTTATTTTAAAAATAGCTAAATATTTTTAATTTCTATAACTAATTTGACTTTCTTGTGTTGTAGCAGTATGGAAGTATACTTACTTATTTTACTTAATCTTGTACATTGGATTTTGTCACTGTAGTGAAATGACTAAAAATAATTACTTCATTCAGTTCATCTCATAAGAGATTGATTATGGCACTATGACCATGTTCTGCATGTTAGTCTTTGACCAGAGTCAAATTGCTTTGTTTCTTTCTGAGGTTTACTGTAAAACAAATGATTGTATACTGTAAGGTAAATGTGGTTCTACAGGCAACTTTGTTCAGTGAAGATACACACTTGTTCACAAGCTCCAAACCTTTTACATAGCCATACCCATAGACACTAAAGGTAATGCTTCCTCTTATCAACCATTTCTGCTTCCAGAAACATACTGCCACATGCCACAGCTCTGTCTGCTTTACCTGCCACAACGCCAACACATTCCTGACAAGAAGCCAGGTAGATCCACCAGGAAGATTCCAGTTATGATATCAAGATGTGCCTGCATGTGATCACTTTGCAAGAAATAGTTCTAAAGAGACTGAAGGAATTAACTCACTCACCATGCAGGACTTCCGCAATTACAACATCAGATTTCTGTATGTTGTGGCCAGTTACATTATGACTATAGTTACTGAAGAGGCAATTACCTGTAATCATTCTATTGACCCAGACTAGATGCTCTACTGTCTCGTTAATTTATTTGTATCTTCTCTTAACTCCCAGTTTCCCTCATTCTATAAGGGTTCATTAATCTTAATTTCCACAAATTCATTTCCTAAAGTCCTATCCAATGGCTAATCAGAGCTCCTTATCTTTCCCAGTGCTTCCAGGTATAAGCTTCTGGTTTGCTTGCAGTTCTGAGCTATCTTTAGTCCAGGAGCTCTCAACAGCTGAAGCTGGTGGCCGAGAGGATGGAAAAACAGATCAGAAAGAAGCAAGCGCATTTACATTGATCCCAAGCAAGATACATCTAAGCTTACTCACTACAACTGCTAGTCTCCCCATGGACTGGTTGTTTACCAGGTATCATTTCCATTTTCTGCTTCCAGTTCCTGGGTGCAAGATATGTTTTTACAAAGTGTTAATCAGCTACTGATAAATATACAATAGCTAATGTTTCTTAGAAATAAAGGAATTTTCCCTCTTTTAGAATAATTTGTTTGATTCCTTCTGAGGAAAAAAAAAAAANAAAAAAAAAAAAAAAAAAAAAAAGAGGAGCGTGGCTTGTATTTGATACAGAAAAAAGTTAAAAGTTTTCTTCAGAGAGACCCAGAAATGCCCAAGACAACTTATTCTGGTTTCTAGTCTCCAAGAATTATGATAAATCTATTATCACACTACCAAACAGACCAACTCTTTTACAAGCCACAGGGTCTCAAGTCACTAGTGAGCACAATTCCAGTTGCCTCATCATTGGCCAAACATCACTCAGAGACAGACAGCTGCATAGCATTTAGATGTCAGCTTTTCATAGCTGATCTGCTTTATCCTATACATTTTGTGCTTTTTAAAGCATAGAAAAGTTGTCTTCCCAAGTCATTAAAACATTCTCTCTCATTCATAACTCTGCTATGTAAAAATCTAAATGAGTGCCAGTCCTTTAAAAACTCCTAAAAAACATTTCTTAACTGTCTTACCTTCACAGCAACTACTTCGTATATTTATTAAGCAGCCACCATAGGATAGAGTACTACAGCGCTTGATATAACTTCATTAATATCTATACTACAATAATATTATTATTTTACTTCAATGTATACCAGTATTCTAAACTACAACTAATTTTTCACCCATTCAAAATACCATTTTTCTCTATTCTTTCTTTTCAGTCGAAACTCACTCCAGATCTGACAAGCTAACACATCATAAGATCACTAAAATGTATTCTGATTCCAACAAGGTTTATTGCTCTATTGCCAAATACTATCTGTATCGAGGGCAAAACAACCTTTTCCCATACATTTCCCACTAAAACTTGAACTTCTTAGACTCCTGCCTTGCAAATCCAAACTTCATCTTTTTTCTTGTTTATTTCTTCCTCATTTCTAAGCATAAACTTTTTATAAAAGTGACATACCATATTAAACAGCAACATGACCAATGAAATTTAGGAAGTGCTAAGCCCAGCCAAACTCATAGTGTTAGTAAACAGAGTCCTTCCTGCTCAATAAACAGCAGAAAGAACCAATACAAAGTATTGAACTAACCAGCAAGCCTCAGGGGTCTTCCCCGATGCTTTCTCCCCTTCCCTGCATGGACTGTGAAATCACAACATGATTTCTTGTCTACTTCTGAGGCAGAATGGGAGATGAAGGCTGTAGGTCAGAGCCAGAAGGACTAGGGGGTGGCTCCACAAAAAGCTGATGTTCAAAGGGACTCTTGAACCACAAGGCTTAGGACAGTGTTCCAGTGCCATCAGAGATAATTGAAGGAACAGAGTGATCTCTGCTCATATTCCAATTTCCTCACCCTTTGCACTCTAAACTTCCTCCTCTCTGACTCAGCCCTGAGTCACTACCTCTGCCCAGTTGGAATTCTGCTTGCACACAATGACAGATGACCTTATACAAGGATCATGACACTAAATGTAATTCCTTGATTTCATTTTATAGTCAGCAACAAATAATAAATGATTAACAGTTCATCCTGACTGAACGAAGTGTTCAGAGCAGCCCTGTTTTCCATGTTACCACTCACTAAGAGCAAGTAATTTTGTCAGTATGGAATAATGTTCAAGTAAGCAACTCTCATAAGCTCATTTGAGCACTTAGTCAAGCCGAGATACCTGCTACTGTAAGAAAAGGCCTATATCCCTTGAATTCAGTGTCTGCACATGGAACACTAGGAATGTGCAGAAACTAGAGATCTTAAGGCCCACATCCTAAGGATCCATCCATCCCTCTGTGGGCAAGGTATGCTTATGAAATACTACAGGGATTCCTCAAAGGGAGCATACTCTGGGGTTCCTTGTATAGTCAATACTGTGAAACAGAAATGAATTTCGAAAATGGATCTGTTTTAAACTACCTCTGGTGAATATCTTGGGACTTAGTGGCATGCAAACAAAGCCTTTTAACCACTAGAGGAAATGATCTGGCCAAATGAACAAGGCCAAATTCTAAACCCAAAACTGATTCCACAGTATGGTGCTCATGAGGGAAGAGAACTTATCTGCCTAGGTTATTTATGGAACATTTTGGCATAGTAGTGGCTTATTCTGTTAATGGTAAACTGAGTAAACTGATCTCCTCCCAACAGATCACATGGATACAGATAAGGACTTGATTGTCATGCCATATCAGATGAGTCTTACATTAGTGTTAAACCATGATAGGAAATATAGGAAAACAATAATGACATTGTTCACCTACGAAAATCACCTTTCTTCTTCACGTGCATTGATATGAATATATATGGAAAAAGAAAGGGGTGAACAACAGAAAAAAAAGAAATTTGTAATAAATATATATATATATCTCTTCCATACCAGCAAAACATGAGTAGAAATAATGGCAAATGTTACCAAATCCCTCTGTTATGCATCAACTTTAGATGATGATAAAAAGTCAGAATTTTGTCTCTCTCTTGATCTGGGTATATAATATCAGTCTAATGGTGCTTAACAGTAGGTCCTCAGTTTCTTGTTGCTAGATTTACCGCATAGTTTTTGCGGTGAACCATTTACTAACTTGAAGACAGATCCTGAAAACCATTCTGTACAGATGGATTTCTGCACACTCAGAGGGCCTTTCAACTTCAATAGCAGTCACTCAGGACACAACTGTCAACTATACATAACGAATTTGTTAACATTTCTCTATCCAGAATAAAACAGGGATATATGGGAAACTCAGTCCTCAACTACCCTGAAAATTCATGTTCATGTGAGAGCAAAACAGTCTACGATCCAGTTACGCAGTTACAACCAAAACAGTGGTAAAAACAGAACTCACAGCGCTGGGTGCTCCTGTTTGGTTGCATTGCTCCTAAAACTTGGGAGATTATAACAAAAGCAACTGACCTGACTGCAGAGCAAGCAAGAGTACTTGCTTAAACCTTGAGGTCACTGAATTCAGAAACTTGTAAAATGGGGCTTGCAGGCCTGGAGGATTAGCTTTCCTTAACTAGTAAAGATTGCACAGCCCTTAAAAACACAGCCTCAGAGTGGAGTATGATCAGCTACATTGCAGGAAGAATCTCCTGCAAGAAATTTAGTAGATAGATGTCTCAGAACAGTTATCTGAGTACTGAAAGGAGATCTGGCTAGCAGGTTACTCCACCTAGACGAATGCTATGAGAAAAATGTAAAATCATATGAATCCTGGAAAAATTGTTGGAATTGGCATCCAGGGAAGTATCTGTTTGAGTTAACAGAATAGAATAGCAGTGGTACAAGGGTTAAGTCAGCAAAAGTAATTTCTGGGACCTGTGAATCAAGCAGAAATACAGTGGGAGGAGCTGCAAATTCAGCTTCAACAAATGGGCAAGGTAATGAAGGTAAGAAGGAATGCAAGGAAATCTCAGTCCTGTGGATCTGACAGAAGGTCTGTACATACTGCAGTTTTCAGAAACATGGTCATAAAGGACCCACAGCCTCCATTTAAAAATAAAGATCAAAAGGAACAGGAAAGGGAAAACAGTCCCCAGTGTGGGTTTAGCTCATTGTGCAAAAAGAGGCAGTAACAGTGACTGCAAAAGATCCTTGGAGAACACAATTAAAACTTCCTTTAGGGAACACCAATGGGGCTGCAAGAAAGCAACATGGTACAATTTGAGAAAAAGAGGCAAAGATATGAGAAAATGGGACAGCATCTATAAATTGCCTACTGGCTTCCTTTGTCAATCTAATGAAAAAAGATGAGGAGGAGAAACAAAAATTACAGAACCTAACAGGTCCCTCTCAGTGAAGTCCTCAGGTATCATCCCTCCCTCCCCCTCAGCTAGGGACACTCTGCTGTCTACCTGCCCCTGGTCTAGTGGTAAAATTACAATATAACCAATGCATATGGCCAATAACAATATTAGTGCTGGGTGGTGAGGGAAAAAACATTAACTGCCACTAGTGCTATGATGTTAATTGATACCATAGTGTCAATAAACACTCCTCAATGAATACTTGTTGCAGTTGGAACTCAAGAAAGTGGAAAAATGATAAAACTTTATTATATGCATGAAAGGATGTTCAAGCACCTGTATTAAGATCTGTGCCTGCAGTTAAATATAGCTGCCAAGTTCAGGAGTTCTTTCTAAGTGTAGGAATGGGAGGATCCCTCTTATAAACAGCAGGGAATTATTGGCACAGCCTTGCTGAAACAGAATGAATTAGCTGCAGATTTTGCTACGGATGTTTGTGGAATGGGGCTGACCAGTAGGAGGTGAGGGTGGAGTGATTCCTGCAAGTCATTGATGCTTTGTTATTAAGAATCCGGAGGAAGTAAAAACAGTGGATATTTGGGTAACAGAATTTCCTCAAGTTTTTTGTGTCTGTAACTTAAAATGTGGAAAAATAGAAGTTGTGTATTAATTGAAGGTCCAGATCCTCCTTCCCAAAAAACAGTATCAACACCCACAAGAAGCAGAGGAAGGACTCCAAGCCACCATCAACAAGTTTACTGGAAAGCAAGGTCTGGTACAGAAACCTATAATTTTAACATCCCATTTTTTTTCCAGGGTTAAAAGCAAAGAAAAAAGCCTAAAAGTGGATTTTTAACACTTAAAGAAGGTAGCCATGTCTCAGGTTGTTTGTGATGGAAAGATGCCTGAAATTCTTGAAGCACTAAGCATAATATCTCACTGATTTTTTGTTATTGACTTATCCAATGCTTTCTTTGCAATTCCACTAGCAGAGCAAAGCTGGTAAAAACAAGGATTTACCTGTGAGGGAAAGTAATAATTTTATCTATGTTCCTCAAGACTTTCAGATCAAACATATCAAATGTGGATGAAATTACTATCAAAACGGGTTATGTCATATCATACGTGGATGATGTTTTGGTACATGGAAAAACTGAACTGAAAGTCCAGGAATATACCCAAGAAACAACCAGCACTACTCAAAACACAGGCTTTAAAGCTAATCATGACAAAACTAATTTGGTAGAATCTGAAGTGAAACATTCAGAAACAGTTTGAGGTCAGGAAGGGAGGGTGATGCTGGGATCACCAAATGGTAGAACTATGAGAGTCTGTGCCCCCACAGTAATAACTGCATTAGATTTACTTTTGGAATTGCTTATATTTTTGTGAGAATATCCTCACTTTTGCAGAAATAGGTAAACCACTAATCAAATTACTGAAGAAATCTCACAAACATGAATAAAAAGAACAGAAAGAAGCAAAACTGCACTAGTTCAAACCCTGGCCATCAGATGCCCGGATTCTTGTAAGCTGTTTCATGTTCAGCTGGCCACTACCAATCTAGACCTTGGGACTGTGCTATTTCAAGAACACAGAAATAAGATGTAAGTTAGAGCCTTTGCTTTGAGAGTCTTAAGATCAGTACGAAAGAACTCTTCCGTGTTAAAAAACAGGTTTAGCATTGGCATAGGCAATGAGCTTTGGGAATACATCACTAGAGGCTGTTTTGCAGTAGTACATATCGCACGTACTCCACTAAAGTAAATAACCAGTGGAAAAGTACAAACTGGATATGTATCAAACCCTAGGTTAGCTGGACAGACATTGGCTTTTATAAACTAAGAGCTTTCTGCAGAAGATGACAAGATTTTATCACCAGCCCTGTATGGCTTTTAGCCACTGGAACAGAACATAAGTGCCCTTTACCTGTTTATGTGTCTCTCACCAGATAAAAGCTCCGTTGCTGTCTTTGTGCCACGGGATATTCAGTCTGGTTCACAGATGGGTCCAGTTTTCATCAAAAGGATGGAAAATCCTCTATTAGATATGCAGCAACCTCTGTGAAAAATAAAGAGCTGCCTGCCTTCACACTGCACAAGCAGCAGAGCTACAAGCTCTGCTAACAATGTTAAAAGAGGAACCTGAAGGAAATGATCTGGGTTTGTACATAGTTTCAGACCGGATATATCAAGCTTTAACTATTTGGCTGCCAACACAGAATAAAGATGACCTACAAACACAGAATGGAAATCTGGTAGCCTATCAATCACGGAAAGGAAATTCTGAACATAGTTTAAAAAAAAGCAGAGAGGGAAAAAATATTCAGGTCATGTAAAAGCATACCAAAAGGAAAAATACAGAAGCAGCAGTATTAGAATAGTCAAGCAAATGCCCTTGCCAAGGTTCTGGTGGCCCCATTAGACTTAACATTTGACGAAACACCCATTTTGAAAACAAAACAAAGAAAATAATGCAAACCAAGGTATCAAAGACCTAGCCACTTTGTTAGATGGAAATGAGGAAATTGAGGGGCGATTACCGTAGAAGCTAGTAGACAGGTGAAGCATAGACAGTGTAATGTGGCCAGATAACAAACACTTGCAGATGGAGAGCACAACATGCCTTTTAAGTAGATTTGTTTCAATAGGCGCATGAACAAGATCATGTAGGGTTTGCACTGAATGCAAGAGGGAGTGTTAGAGGATAGCTGGTCGGCCAAACACAAAGACAGATGGGTACATAATTGCTTAACTTGTGCTGTGGTGAATATCCTCACTACAAGAAAAATAACAAAACATTAGAGAATTCATGAACCACAGGCTAGGATACACTAGAGGACACGTAGTCCCACCTTAATCTCACCTACCATACAAAGTGGGACTAAGTATTGTTTGCTACTACTAGACACACTGACAAAATGGGTTGAGATAGTTCCAGTAAAGAAAGCTATAGCCGGGTCTACCACAGTGAAGGCATTTAATGTTGTATTTTCCAGACGGATTTTAAACCAATAAATTGATTTGGAGCACGGAACATATTTTCCAGGGTAAATCATCAAGGAATTATGTGGAGACCTGGGAAGAAAAGAAAGGTTCCGCATTGCTGGGAAATCCCAGTTCTAGGTGAACTGAATGACCTGATGGGACTATAAAAATAGCACTAGGCAAAACAGTGAAAAATTACAGAGAAGTTTGGGATATTGCATCATCTTGTCATTTTAATGACCTGTGAGCCACAACAGCTTCTCACAAGTTCACATGACTCAGAGCTACGCCTGAGAGAAAAAAGACAGCCTAATGTTTTAACTGAAGAATGGATACAGACTCTATCTAAACACTGGAAAGAGATTAATGTTGTTATAGCAATTCAACTGGGAAGGAATGCTCAATGCATGGATAAACAAAGAACAGCAAACCACTACTCTGCAGAATGGCAAGGAGCATGGAAAGTAATGTTCCATATTTTCCATGCAAGTACACAGTCTAAACTGTAAATGGGATGTACTAGCTCCAAGTATAAATAAAGCAGGACCTTATGCATATCATGTAAAACTCCAGACTGGAAAAATGCCCAAGTAGTTCCAGTTTCAATTGTAATTAAGGGAAGGTAAATAAGTTAGCAAAAAGCAATAATGTTGTGTTGTAAATGTTGCTATTAAAATTTAACAGTAAGGCATATGGGAAGTCTCACCAAAATCACCACCAGCAGAAAGGCTATTAAAAGAAGAAGAATGAATTAATTGTTAGGCTTTGTCTGTGTGAATTTCACATGGTTTTATTTTTTATTAATAATTGTATGTTAATAATTATGTTAGGTTCAAAATTGTGACTGTTCGTGTTAAAAGGGAGTAGCAAGCTCCCTGCTTATTGTTGATAATAGACCTTTACTTCTAGCAGCAATGGAAAGCTCTTTTGTGCCAAAGACCATGGAAACATTGGATACATGTCTCCATTACTTTAAAATTACAGGAGAAAAGTGCGAAGGCTACACAACAGCATCTATGTTCTATGATGCCAAAAATAATCTTATCATTTTAAAAAATGTCTCTGATTTTAAGGGAATGTACTATGGGGACTTGAAGCAGCATACAAATTTAATGTGGATATTTTATTTCTACTTACTTGGCTAATAATCAAAATAACCTACAACACTTGTGATGAAACCTGAACAACCACACCAACTGAAATATGAGCAGAAAACACCGTAGATGGTTAAACCAAGTGTGGAAGCCAGAAGCAAATTAGAAACTGAAACAAACTAAAAAGAAAAGGTCAAACATGTTTAGTTCACAGAGTTTTGTTGCTGCTGTTGTTTAACTTTTAAACCAAAGATTCCAGTTGAGAGATAATTCACAATTTGAGGAATACAAGATACTGCTCAGTGGCAGCAAATTAATAGAGTGCATATTACTATGAACAAAGCATTTACTTTGACTTTTCCAAGGCAGAACAGATATACTCCCTTTATTGAAGAGACATATGTAGCATTGACCCAGAAATGGATTCCATATGATTGACTACAACATACCAAGAGAGTTTAGGCATACCATTTTAGAGGGAACAGAAGTTGCAACTGGAATTTTGGACACCATTGGTACAGAAACTTTGACTAGTAGGTTATCCAAACTGGGGCAGACTATATGCAACACTCAAAACCCATGAAGTAAATATATATATATATAAATACACCTTTGAATGTTATTTACCTAAGATTTAATAGTGTCATATGGGGATCAAAATGTGGATAGAAGTAGCAAAAATATTAGTTTTATAGAAAGAAAAGTATTGGAACTGGAAAGTGGTATTAACATTGTTAAACTACTAATAGCATAGCAGATTCTGTGCATGTTTTAATCAATATTTGCTTGCCTTGAACCCAGACATAAGCATGCTAAAACAGCAAATCCAGCAATAACACACAAGCATTTTGTTACACAGCTAATTTTACAAATAACATGGAACCACAAAGGGAAAAAGACTTGGGATATAGTTTCACAAAAGGGATACAGAAAACCATCTGCAAGTAATAAAGTCCAGAAAATAAGAATGAAGGACGGAGAATAAGCAAGAAGGAAGCCTGGTAAAATCAGAGCAAGTTCTAGTCCTAAAAAAAGGTTAAACTGTGCTGGTAGCAGATGAGATTCTCTACTTGTTTTCATTGGGAAGTGGTGAGGAACATTAAAACGTCAAGGATGAGCAAGGAAGAATGGGGAGAAAAGTCATCCACTTCAGTTCTATCCTTACTGAAGAGGTCTCAGGTCTGATCACCTCAACATCAGCGATTCAGGCCCTCAAGAACCACAGCAATCAACATAGCATACATATATTCAGTTGCAAAAATTGATATACTATTCCTGGATGTACAGGAAGATTATATATCAAGGTTTGAATTGCACACCTGTGAAGAAAAAGGATCTTAACTTCTATTTTTATCATCTATTACCTGATCAAATGAGGCCACCAAGTGGCAATGTAAATATTTAAAGACACAAAGGAAAAGTGTAATACCTTTTAATAACTTAACAACTTTAGAACATGCAAAAAGAATAATCAAGAGAAATGAACACGCATTAAACTTTATGTGCCCTGACATAAAGCAGTAATCTCATTTATGGTTTGCAAACATAGCTTTCAAAAGCTATCTTCCAGTGTTTACGTCATGATGCCTTCAAATATTTCTTTCCTCCTCATTTCAGACAAGCAACCTTAAACTGACTTGCAACAAGTTTTAAAACTCATAGATTGAAATTTACATCCTTCCTGTCCTAAATCACAAACATGCTTCAGATTTCAGTTTCTACTTTTTCTTGGCCAGTTCTACTAGGATTACGTCATTTTGTAGAATTCAGGTCTTGTTGTTATTCTCCCTCTGTTCATGACTGTCACCCAAGTATGCTCTAAAAAGGCATATGGCACTATGCTTTCCTCAATTCCTTTCACTCCCTCCACAGAATTAAGTATCAGCAGGATGCCAAAAAAGAAGGTGGGTGGAATTCCATCTTCTAAAACATCCTCCAAACTTTCTTTTAAAGGATCCTGTACAAATTTCTTGTAAGATGTAAGGATAAACAACAATGTCAAAGTGCAAGATCTACAAATAATCTGAAAAATTTACCAATTCTGAGAATTCATTTCGGAAAGAGTGATTTACAAAAGTGCAACTAGAACTCCACATGGTACTTAGCAGGTTTCAGTACAAAGGTATTGGTAAATCAAATATACACAGACATGCAAAGGATGCTGCCAAAAAAAAAAGGCACAACAAAACAAAAAAGCCAAAAACACTTCAAAACACAAACTTTTAAAATAGCATGTATGCCTCCTGTGTATACGTAAAGCTAAGCAACTGACTGAAATCCTTGAGATGTGCTCCAAACTATTAGTACACTAAAAACTATCCAAAAGTGTAAGAGTAAAGTATACTACACCTCATACCAAATATGCCATAACCAGTTTGTGTTTTGCTCCTAACTGAGGAAGTCTTACATGATATTGTGAAATCAAGTTCATTTTCTCCTACTGCAAATTGAAATACAATGTCAACTTGTTCTGGGTTAACCCCCACACTACCACTCACTCACTTCTGCCAATCCGATGAGAGAGAGAATTGAAAGGGAAAAAATGAGAAAAAATGTGGGTTGAGTTAAAGACAGTCTAATGAGTGAAGCAAAGTAGGGCATGCAAGCAAAGCAAAATAAGGAATATGTTCACTACTTCACATTGACAGGTGGATGTCTAGCCAGTTCCAGCAAAGCAGAGCTTCATCATTCGTAACAGTTACTTGGGAAGACAAACGCCGTAACCTCAGATGTTCCTGCTTCCTCCTTCTCTCCCTGAGCTTTCACCACTGAGCATGATGTCATATGGTGTGGAATATCCCTTTGGCCAGTTTGAGTCAGCTGTCCCAGCTGTGTCCCCTCCCAACTTCTTGTACACCCACAGCTTACTTGCTCACAGGGCAGTGTGAGAAACAGAGAAAGCCTTGACACTGTATAAACACTTTTCAGCAACAGTTAAAATATTGGTGTGTTACCAGCACTGTTTTGGTAAGAAATCCAAAACACAGCACCATACTGGCTGCTACAAAGAAAATTAACTCCATCTCTGCCAGATTCAGTACACAACTTGTATAGTAATTTTGTTCAAGTGGAACTAAAACTTATAAATATTTAAATTGTTCAGAAGTGAAGTTTTAAAATTGCAAAGTGTGCTGAGACACAAACGCACTGAGAACGGAATAAAAAGCGTGACTTTCAGAATTTGTTTTCCAATGTGCTTATGCCTTCAGAAAATAACTTAAGGGAATGAATTCTGTCAAATTTGAAAGGGGAACACATCACAGCTTTTTTAAATTAAGAATAACCTTAATGGAGTTTTTGCCACTTCAGTTAGGCAAACAATCTGTTTAAAATGTATCTTATCATTGACTGAAAGCCAGTAAATCTGGAGAAACACTCCTGAGTCTTTTTTTTTTCCTTTGAGATGTAGTGATTTTCATAAAGACATTGCTATCCATAAATCCAAAGAGATTTTAACCTACTAACATTCCTCATTGCTGCCATACCAGTCATAGCGGCTGTATTTATTCATATAGTGACACTTCAAATTCCTACTTCAGTAATACTGTTTCCGAGTATTGTGAGTAATGCATTCCAGCTTCACATGGTTGAAATCAAACAGGAGCGAGTTCCCAGCAGGTTTGGTTTTGATTTGGGTTCTTTTTGTATACTTTTTTTTTTCCCCCCCAGAATCACTCATTACTCATGCCTGTGCTTTACAGAGACTGACTTTTAAGTGAAGCCATATACCTAGACACACACAGCTATTGGTATCTTACTTGTGTTTTAAAGCTAACAACATTGTTGGAGGGAAGCAGTTGGAAGTTTGTGCATCAACTCACACAGATGCAGTGTTGTCATTAATATGGTGCATCCATACTATGCATTTTGTATTCAGAAACTTTAGAGCGAAAAGTACTTTTTCTTATGAAATTAATTCTAGGAATAATACTATTATACAACTGTCAGATGTAGATCAAAACAGTTTAGACTGGAAGTGACAGATCAATGTCATTTTTCTACCTGCTCAAAGCAGGGCCAACTTTGAAGTTTGATAAGGGCATTCTGATTCTTCATCCAGTTGTTTTTAGTGTCTCTGGGACAAACGTTCTACAGCTGCTCTGAGCAACCCATTACAGTGTTTGAACATCCTTGTTGTCATGATTTTTTTCTTAGTATCTATCCCTTGTTGGGGCTTATGACAATTGCCCCTTGTCCATTTGCTATGCATTCCTCAGAAGAGCCTGACTGTTCCCTCTATCCTCCCATTAGGTAGTTGAAGTCAATCAGATTTTTGCCTAGCCTATTTTCTTACAGAGAGGCATTAAAAATGCAAGAGTTACCACAGTAAATTTCCTGATAAATTTATTAAGCTTTTTTAAGTCTAAGGCAGTTGCTGATATTCAATTTATTTTTTTTATTCTTTTGAAGTCTTCTGGAACTTTTTACAGTTCCTGCTTTGATAAGGCAGTAGTAGAAGATAAATTATATTTGAAAGAAAGCAATGATCTCTGAGAAAATTCATTTACTTGAGGACTAAAACCTATCAATATTGAACCTAAAGCTTGGTCCAACAGATAAGCCTGATTTCATCTTAAATCTATTTCAAGGATAAAAATAAAAAGTTGCAGTTTCCAGAAACATGGCAGAGAAGAACAGAGAAGATACTTTTGCTTTTGATATATGTAGAAAAGTTCTTCTGTTTGGCTTGGGTTTTTTTTGGTTGGTTGGTTTTTGTAAGTTGGTAATTATCCAGTATGTTTATCCTAAGTTCAAGAACAACAGACCTTGCAGCTGAAATCACTCATCTCCAGAGATTAAATCTACTTCAGCCTCAGCTTGAACTTAATCAAAAGATTACTCAAGCTGCATGAATCTCTTAAGAGAAGCTACAGAGACAATGGGCCTCAACAAATTCTCTGAGAAGCAGAAAAAAACCTGAAGGCAGGCTCTTCATTTCTGGGAGTCAACAAGTAACACATTCAACATTTTTCTTTGATTGTCTGAAAGAATGAGTAAAGAACATTAGCTTGTTTCAATCTTGTTCTAGTAGAGCCATTTCATCCAAAAAATTTGTTACTCTTGCTTTCAGAGTAGAAAGAGAAAGTATATCCTCCTTTCGGTTTACCTGTGCCCCCAATTCTTTTATGCTGCGGGGAGGAATCACAGAATGGTAGGCGTTAGAAGGGACCTTCGGAGATTATCTAGTCTAACGCCCCTGCCAAAGCAGGCTCACCTTGAGCAGGTTGGACAGGAATCTCAGAAGTTTCAGAGTTGGAAGGGACCTCTAGAGATCATCTAGTCCAA
>RSEF01000002.1:24517276-24536491 GCA_003993805.1 Himantopus leucocephalus
ATGAGATGGTGGAGTTCAGGATCCTAATAGGAGGGAGCAGTACAAAAAGCAGGACCACAGCTCTGAGTTTTGGGAAAGAAAGCTTCAACCTTTTCATAAATCTGCTTGGAAGAATCCTATGGGATATGGCCCTAGAGAGAAGAGGGATTCAGAAGAATGCAAGCATCACTACTGTCTTCAAGAAGGGCAAGAAGGAAGAACCAGGTAGCTACAGGCCAGTCAGCATCACCTCAATTCCTGGGAAGAGGATGGAGATAAACCTCCTGGAAAGTTTTTCCAAACAAGTCCAACTGGAGGCATAACACATAGGTTGTTCAGAAATTACTTTTCTATACTTGGAAGTTTTGGGGAGTTCACAGCTATTTCCTTTCTCCACCAGGGAGAAACCTGTTCTTAGGAATCTTATGAAATATAAACCAGACTCGCTATAATGTAAATAGTAGCTTATTGATAAGATTTTTGACATGGGATGTGAAAAATTGTGTATTTAAATCCTGTTTTCAGTGCTTTTGCATATTTATATATTCTCTTGTTTCAATACATTTTGATGGACTCTTTTTTACCTCTTTGACACTATCTTAATTGAAGTTTAAGTAGAAATCTCCTGAAAAGTTTTTATTTCAATTTCAATTGAGCATTATTTCCTGATCAAAACATTTTCCTGAGAGGGAAAAATAGCCAATAAATTATCTGCAAACAAATTGTGAATCCATTGCTTTTATTCTTAGCCTGCTCAAAATTTTCATCCAGTTACCAATTCACACTGCCTTGCCCATCTACCTAGAATAAGTCCAAAAATCTCAAGAAAATGAGCACTTCTTTGGTGATTTTATTTATTGCAAAGCTGAGACCTGATTTATAGACATTCCCATGTCTGTTGACATGGGAAGTGATGTGTAAAAGAAGATTCATCTTACATCTGATGTATGAAACAGTTGTCAAGCAACTCGCACTGTGCGTTATGCATCCACTGGGTTTATTTCAGGGGAAGAAGCTGCAAAAGGTAGAGAAGGCTAAATTGCTTCGCAGTAAGCCCACTAAGTTCTTATCATATGTAGGTGACATTTCAGAAATTTGGCACTTTATTCAGTGTAAACCACTGTATTGTAAACAGCAGATAGCGTTATGTTGAATTTAAGGCATCAGAGAACTGGATCAATTACAAACATGGCGTTGACCTCACAGGAGTAGGTGTTAAAGTACAGTGAGCTTAGAGTTAATACAACCACAATAAAACTAAAAAATTAAAATAAAACAGAAAAGCTTATTAAAATAAAACATAGAAAAATAACATATTTTATTAGATTGGTGTGCAGCAAATATGTAAAGATTAATACCTGCTTAGTGTGGTGGGTTGACTCCCGACAACTAAGTACCGACACCCTCTTCCTCACTCTCCCCTCCTCTAGTAGGACGGGGGGAGAGAATCAGAAGGGCAAAAGCACAAAGAAATCATGCGTGAAGATAGACAGTTTTATAAGTGAAGAAAAAAAAAAAAGTGGTGATGCAAAGACAACCACTCACTACCTCACACAAATGCACANTAACATATTTTATTACATTGGTGTGCAGCAAATATGTAAAGATTAATACCTGCTTAGTGTGGTGGGTTGACTCCTGACAACTAAGTACCGACACCCTCTTCCTCACTCTCCCCTCCTCTAGTAGGACGGGGGGAGAGAATCAGAAGGGCAAAAGCACAAAGAAATCATGTGTGAAGATAAAGACAGTTTTATAAGTGAAGAAAAAAAAAAAGTGGTGATGCAAAGACAACCACTCACTACCTCACACAAACGCACACACACAGAGTTTTATTACTGAGCATGTTGTAATATGGTTCGGAATATTCCTTTGTTCAGCTGGGGTCAGCTGTCACAGCTGTGTCCCCTCCCAACCTCTTGCCCACCCCCAGCCTACTCCCTAGGGGCCAGGGGGAGCGGGCAGAGTAAGAAGCAGAAAAAGCCTTGGTGCTGTGCAAACACTGTTCAGCAATAGATAAAACATTGATTTGTTATCAACACCATTTTGGTCATAAATCTAAAACACAGCACCACACAGGCTGCTATGAAGAAAATTAACTCTATCCCAGCCATACCTAGTACAATTAGAAAAAAGGAAATAGAACCAAACCCTACAGCTCTGCTGTTTTTTCTATTTTACAATAATTTAATAAATTAATCACATGGAAAACAAAGGCTTTCCTTGTATATGAAGTAGTCATCCTTAGTAGCCTGAGTCAAATATCTGCATTTTGATAGCTGATAGATTGGTTGCGATCCCCAGTAAAGGAAAGGTGTGCAGAGATGGATCTTTTATGTCAACTAATTTTGTTAACAGTATGGACTTTATCCTAAATGTAATGAAGCTAAAATATTAACTTGATGCCCAAAGAAAAATATTTTATTGCAGCCAATATGTAACATGGCCAAATATTGCATTAACTGCCATCTGCATCAACATACTGCCAGCCAGGTGCAAATGCTCAGCTGGCAAATCTGGCAGTTTGTCTTCTAGTTTTGTCAAAAAAAAAGGTTTTCTGTCACTCTGGGAACCTTCTTCTACTTAATGGAAGCTCTTAGCATTTCATCTTTCCAAAACTTTTAAAAATGACATTTCTTTCCTTCTACACTTCCACTCGCTTGTCCATTACCTGAATGTACATTTCCATGAGGCGTTCAAATAACACTGAAAGAGCTGTCCAGCTCACAAACACATCTAGTCAGAGTTAATAAGCTTTATGGAACAATCCCTGCAAATGGCAGGGACTAGCTAAAATTCAACACTGATCTTTGAAATACAACAGTGAAAGAGGTAAATATTTTTATGATATGATGCACCTCAATGAGACCTATTTACTGTGTAATCTAAAGACAATAATCACAATTTTGTTCTATTTATGTACAATGTTAAACTAAAAATCTGGCTACAGACAAACAGAAAAACAGCTCATATGTGAAGCCAAGAATTTACTGTTAGTCCAATTAATGTTTTAAGTCTTACAATCTGAATCATTAGTCTAGTTACCAGTAATATATGTCCACAGTCCAAATCAAGATAGAAAAGCCTCAACACTTATTGCACAAATATGGCACAAAATCTTTCCTAGTATCTGCTCCGTTGCCTTGTGGTGTTCTGCAAACGCTGGCCATTCTCCTCGGCTTCTGAGGCTGTTGGTGCCTGCTGGGCAGGGGTGAGAAGATTTTGCTGTACCATCCTGAAAACTTCCCAGTACAGCTGAAAAATCACTGACAAGGATTTCTTCCTTCCATTTACAGCAAGGTGCAAGATGTAGGGGTTTTCTTCCTTTTCAGTCTTGTGACCTACTCAAATTCATTTTCCTGCATTTTCTGAGCACAGTCTGTCCATATATTTTTTCTTTTCATTGACTCTGTTATTTGGTGTTTCTATTCTCTATCTAGTAGCACAAAACCAGTGGAAGTGGAAGAAGTTATTTCTAGAGCAGCAAGGTAGTGTCACGTTCCTTAAAGTCATCTCTGAAATAACTAATTACATCATAAAAAAATTTCCAAATATCTTTTAAGATACAATATTATATGTTGTCTATATTAGAAATCTATAGTTCTAAGAGCGTGGTTCATATTCTGCGATTAAGATAAATAATAGTTTTTAGGGTAGTTCGTAAGTTACAATTTTTCTTGTGTGTAAATGTAATGTATAAACAGAAAAACCAACACCCCAATTAAGGGCAATTCACCTTATTGCAACCTGTATACATATATGTATTTACTTATGGTTTCATAAAAAAGATACCTGTTATATACTGTGCAGAGATTTGTCTGGCTTCTCAAGCATTCACAATAGCAAATTTCTTGAAAATTTCTGGAAAGATTTTTGACCTCTGTATCCAAACTCCAAGATTGGTATGAACTTGACAGTGATGAGAAAAAAAGCAAATAAATATATAAACATTCCAGACACTCAAACAGAGTCTTAAAGAATTAGCATTCTAGACCTTTATTTTACATGTATACTAAAAATTAAGTGTAAATATGGAATAGAAGAGAATTCATAATAAATCTAATCAACCAGTGGTTTTCAGTTGTATGCTTGATAAAGTGTTAGGTTTTAGTACTGTTGGCATCCAGCCAGTGAAATTCGAAAAAAAAGTCATATTTTAATCATTTTCGTTACAATATATCTAGGACCATCTTATTGCTTAACATGTTCAAAAGTTAACATTTTTTCTAAGAGTTCAAATCTCTGTCATGCACACACACACCACTTTCAAAGTTTAAGGTCGGCATTTTGACTTAGATCCAGCTCTGTATTTTGCTCCATTGTGAATATTTTTCATTTATTTTAAATTGCATTTGGCATATTATGCAAAATGATATACAGAATATATATTATATTCTGTGCAATTTGAATACATGTATACCTGATGCATCACATGTATCTGTATTTTCATATATTTATTACATTAACCAAGAAGATTTCTGTAAGGCTGGGTTTTTTTGCAGGTGGGTAGTATAGTCATACTTATTTGAAAAAAAAAAGTGTAGAAAGAACTGTGTGTATTATTGTGTGTTTTCGTCTTCATTATTACAGTTAGAGAAAAAAGGCGCAGATTGGTTTAAGGCTTTTATTACTGGTTTTAATTACCAACTGTTATTTGGTTTGTGGAAGATCCTGCCATAGACCAGGATATCATTGTGCCACAGTTTGCCCCTTCTAAGTTATACATGTGATTTACAGTGTTGTATTCTAGAGTGAGAAGTTGACATCTAAGGACAAAGATCTTGTGTGTATGTAAATATTGCTTTTATTGCAAACTGTAGAACAAAAAGGGAAAAAAGTTGTCAAATGAACAAGCTCAACTAAAATATGATTTAGTTTTCTTTTCAAAAGTAATGACACGTAACTATATTTCTCTTGTTGACATAATGAGACTTTGATAAATATAAGAAGAAAATAGTGAGAGAAGATAATAGCATGCAGAGGACAAAAATAAAATGATCTCCAGCGTACAAAGAAAGATTTCAGACCTCTCCATCATCAAAGAATAGCAACAGCCCAGTGCAGAAGGCATAAACATGTCAGGTGGGCCATGGCCATGCAAGCAAGAACAGACAGAAGTCCTCTGTTGACAAAGGATAGTTCTAACCACATNAGAAGTTCTCTGTTGACAAAGGATAGTTCTAACCACATACAAAATATGATTTTGTAAGATAAAGCAAAAGCTGTACATAAATCAAGATTATAAAATACATACTTCTCTATAAATTTATACAGACAAAACTTTAAACAGTAATTCTGCACTCTAATAATCCTTGACAGGAGCCAACTATTTTCATGGACCCAATTTGCATTCCCCTACAATCGTCATATTGTTTCTGTTTGATGTCATAATGGGAGAAGTGCTGACAACTGAAGGCAAATCCAGAGTGGTGCAAGTTGTCACTGGAAAAGAGATGGAAAATGCTCCCACAGAACAAATACATATGCATATGTACAAAATAAATCAATGAACCTTTTTAATATAAGTTTTAGCAAAAATTACAGCTCAGAACTAAAAATTCTGCACATTTAAATGGAAACTCAAAGGAATTGGCAGAATTCACTCTGTAATGTTCTCATTGAACTATTATGAATGCCAGGTAGGTGCAAGGGCTATGGGCCTCCTTTAAGTATCAAGGATCATGTCTTCTCCAGAACAATATAGCCTACTGCCACTATTAGAAACAGGCTGGTGAACCAGTAGGACATCTCTGGTAGATGCAAATCACTTGAAAAAAGCAAAAACCAGCAAGAGCCACAGTGATGGCTGTGAAACTATCTGAACATTTTTCTCTGAAACCTATGTTAAGTTTTAATGCTGTAAGAATAGCTTCTTCCAGAAGGCCACTTGTGTTTTCCAGCATATGTTTTTTTCAAGCAGCACTTACTCAATTGCGTAGTTGATACTTGCTGTAGTTACCCAGCATTAAATTAGGTGAGGTAGACAAGATGCTTGTTGTTGTTGTTTAAAACTGGAAAATATGAATCAATTGAAACCAAAATGTTTTAAGCTAATATGATAATTTCCAACAAAGCCTAATGAGGAAATAGCAGATGTTATTTTCTTTTCAAAATCAAGGAAAATTTCACTGTGTCATGCTGCCAATGCCCTGATGCTGTGATCAGGGCGTTCATACTTAGTATGATAGCCCTATGTTCAAGTGTAAGTTTAAAAAAAGTAAGCTACTTCATTTGAGGCTATGAAATTTCTGTCTGTTTCTGCTGAAGTTTACAGTAAAATTTTGTCTGACTTCACTGATACAAAATAAAATCCTCTAAAACCTTCAACAAGATTTCCACTCCTTCTGAAAAAGAACAATTTGAGAACTTCTGAATATTATATTTTTTAATCTGGAAGTAATATTCTGATTGTGGTTTTCATATCAGCAACATGAAAATACCACATGCCAAAGAAATTTCATCATTTCTTCTTCTCATCTCACAGGAATCAAAACCCCACAAGGAATAGGAAAAAAAACCCAGATTATTTTAAACCACTTATATGGGTTAGAATGAATTTGGTCTGATTTAGAGCTGAAGATTTGAGTGAGTTTTTTTCACAGGGGAAAATAAACAACAAATAATGTGACTCTGTTACTAAGCAGACGAAGTATGTAATGGGGACTGTATCAGAAAAAAGTTTCCCCCCTGACTGCTGCCCCACACACACTTGCACCATCTGCTGATACCTCCCCAGTGACCACTCCAGTGACCCCATGGGATGCTCTGACGAGGCTCCACGTCTGGGTCTGGCAGCCACTTGGCTCTGACAACCAGTGACCTCAAGCACCTGCCTCATGCCATGTCCCATGCCCATGTAACCATGTTCTTCCAGCCTCTGTCTCAGAGGGTCTTTCCAGCCAGGTGCCAGCACAAGCCACCAGCCAGGTCAATCCACAATTCGGTCAATTCTGTGATTTACTTTTCCAGCAGTTTCAGTTATAACTCTTTGGTTAGTTGTTGACCTGCGGTCCACACCACAGCTCCTTGCTCTCTGCTCTTGTTTGCGTTGTCTTGTTTGCCCTGGCTCACCACACTTAGCCCATTTGCATTGAACTCAGCTCCTGGCAAAGGTGATGCCATAATACCACTGGGTTAATTGCTGATTTATGATTTTGATATCAAGGAACTCTCACTGACTTTAAATATTTTGTATGAGACTGAATTAGTTCCTCCTTGATATCTCAGAGCAGCAGTACTGATATGTACTTCAAACAATTTTGTGAAAAATAGAAGTCAGTGACTGGGAAGAAGTTGCATCTGTAATCACATTAAATACTTAAAATTTGACTTAGCTTGAGCACCCTTTTGGACAAGACAATATCTTTTTGTCCAAAGCTTACATAGCTTTTATCTGCGATCCCAAGTAGTACTGAACTGTAAATAAATGCTTAAGCACATAGATAAATAAACTGAATATTTAATGTTTCAAAGATTTTTTTTTTCCCAGAAAGACCCTTTTAAGAATAGTTTCACTTCCAAAAATAATACTGAAAAATAGCAAATAAATATGTGTCCTTATTTATTAATTCAGAACTATTTCCAAATCAAACATAAATGTTATAAACACAAAGATGAATGTGTCTTCACTCGCAGTTCTACAAACTCAGTCTGAGATCTGACAATGCACGGGTATTGCACGGGTATTGTTCCTTTTTTTTGCCTATTGTTTTCACTAGCAAGGTATGAAAGTCAATAGAGGCTCTCCGTTGTCTATCCCCAATACGCTGTTCCAACTTGTTTTCTGCCAAATTTTTCAACTATGAATAAATAGAATTGAGTTCCTTATCTCTGATCTGTGGTATGACATGTCAGCCATTAAAAAATGTTTTAATTTCTTATTTAAGTGGAAGAAAAGTACCATTGATACAGAGGGGCTGATTCACAACTGCATCCAGAGAGTACAAGCTGTCTGAAAACGTGGAGTGTAATCCTAATTTCTGAACAGGAAAAGTAATGTTTTAGTGCTTCTCCAGTTTACTGCAATTATTTGCTATAAACCAGGCAAAAATACAATTTGGAAATTGGTGTTGTCCAGCAGTATATTGGATAGACACTTTTAAACTCCATGGGGTTGAAATGTGTGTTTTCACTAGCAGTATCGTTTCATAACAATGTCATCTGAAAGGACCTTGTCCCAAAAGACGGATCTCAAAAGTAACACCAGGACTGTTAATATACCCTTCTGCTTAGGAACTCTTTTCTGGCCACACTCCAAACTTGATCCATTAAAGGGCAGAATTACTGAAGAAGAAAAAAATATTTTGCATATGTTTGTTTTCCAGAGGAGGATGTATAAGACTAGAATTAGTAGACATAGAAAAAAAAAAATACATTAAAACTATATTCTGTACTACAGCCCTTGTTATTATGGACTAAAGAATTGCAGAATTTAGTGATTATATACGAAATGCTTTTGTGTGTGCATAATGTCTCATACCAAACTATAATGCCAAACTATGATAGGACATATCAAGGAAAACATATTTACCCTTTTCTTTACAGCTGCAAGCATTCCCTCTTGTACAAGAAGAACGTATTTTCAGTAGTTTCTCTCTTCGAAAGCAGAGTGGTTTCCTTCATATGGAGTCCAAAAACCTTACAATTGTTTGTCTCCTGAAAGACATTTTATGTTCAGTTTGTTTTACTCAGTAGAATTCACTTTACCGAATGAGAAGTAGCATGCAAATAGTTATGTATCTAAGACTGTATCATGGTTTTATCATTGTGAGCCATGGTGTACTCCCACTGACTTTTTGGTTTGATTCACAGCATAACTGAGATGACGGAATTTCTGCATTTACTATATATCATTGTATAGTGCTTTGAGATCTTTTTTGAAATTAAAAATGTTACATATAATAAATATGGATTATTGAACATCATATGCTATATATCTTAAATGTACTCAGCTTTCTTAGCAGCAGAAGCAAATATTTATACTGGGTTAAACCTGGGGGTTTAGTATGCAGCAAATTCAATACCAATCCATACCTTTTTTTACCATATCATATTGTAATGATAGATCTCATGCATATATTTTTGATATGATTTTGTAATCCTTTTAGTATTTTACAGGTACAGTAGAAATGAATGANTTGGGTTAAATCTGGGGGTTTAGTATGCAGCAAATTCAATACAAATCCATACCTTTTTTTACCATATCATACTGTAATGATAGATCTCATGCATATATTGTTGATATGATTTTGTAATCCTTTTAGTATTTTACAGGTACAGTAGAAATGAATGAAACAATATGTCTATAGTGCACCAACAAAAATGAAAAGCAAGCAAAGTCTGCCCCAAACTACTACACATACAGATGTTAATGCATGGTGTTTATTACCTTTATTCTGTATTGACTGTATGTAATTTCTGTAAACCGATCAGTGATAGAATGAAGACACTAAAACAATCTAAAAGCTTAGCTAGAAAGCTGAGCTACAGGGGGTTAGTAGTTCATCAAGCAGCAGCTAATCTGTTTTTATTGATCTTCATTGCACCAGTTTGAGGCAAAATGCAGACAGATTCATATTCATATCTTGTAATTGTAGTACAGTTTTTTGTAGGCAATCTAGTAGTTTTTGCAAGTTCCCAATATGCAGGCATTAAGATATCTCAAAATTATATTGTTTATTGAATGTATGGTACATCAAGCTCAAATGCTGTCACGAGTACATGTGATAAAATGTAGGAATTCCTGATAAGATGCATGTAGATAAAGATGGATGACAGAGTTTGCTGTTAAGTCTAATAATATATCCTTAAAATACACAGCTATATTGTAAAGCTCTGAGAGTTCTAGCAAAAAACATGAACATTTCTTTGCCCACCATTTCTTTTGTTTATACAGAAAACCAGACCTGACAGGTTTGCTAGGTGTGAATTTCCTCAACTTGTATGATTAAGCCAAAACATTTTCATTAATTAATTTGTTAGTCCTAAAGAAAATTTGATTTGAAATTTGATTCACAAGGTAATTGAACAATATTCACCTCCGTTTGAGTTTAACATTGCAAAATTACTTTTACAAGGCCAGCTGCACTGCATTTTACAATGAGAACTGCTAACACGGTAAGTACATATAAATGGAATCACACCTGGTGCGGAAAAAAAAAATAGTTCTTTCACTTTAAAAGGGAGGATTAAAGTTTAATCAACTCCTGCTGTTTTAACAGAAGGACTGTTAAAATCAGGAAGTATGAATTACATGGCTTTAAAGAAGTCATGTTTCAAACATATTTGTTTGGCTTTAGGGGACAGGCCACTTTATTCTGGAATGTTGGCTTCCAAAGTGAAAAGAGGGTTCATTGAGCATGACTTCCTTCACAACTTAATGCAGCTCTTTTACCATGATAATGCTGCCAATATGTGTAATGATTTCTTCCAGCCAACACATTTTTAGTATAAACGAACAGAATATATTTCACCCATTTGAATGAGTAGAATGAATATATTGCACTTCGGTAATTATCTCACAGTTGATTTTAAGCCTTATTCTACAGCATTGTCATATTATCAAATGCAATTTATCAAGCTTTTAAGCTTGTTGCCAGAAGGAATTCAGCATAATCTAAAATTGCCTTTTCTAAATGAAAAATCTTTAATCCAGTTCTCTTATCTGAGCTCAAGGATAGATGAGGTAGGACGAGGGGAAGCATCCAGAAAAGAAAGACAGGACTATATAAGCAAAATTTAGGAGTCCATTTTTTTTTCTTTTAAAGTGATGTTCTTGGTATATCAGAATCAATATTGTTCTCTGCAGTCCCTGGTCCCCAACAGTGAAAATACTGCCTCAGCAGATAACATTTTATACCCACTCAGTTGGAATGGGCTGACACCTTTAAATAGAATGTCTGTCTGTCTGAGTAAGGTCAACAGTCAGGACTGTGTTCTTTTTTTAAACATTCTTTTTTCTATTAATAAGACATGACTCTAATCTGCTGCATATTTGGACTTGTTTTTTAAATCTGCAAGTGAAAGTTATGCTTTTAGAGTAGCATTCATCTTCAAGAAATTTCGATGTCTAAACACACGATGTCTACATCTATGTCAGGAAAAACAAATAACTTACATGCTCTTTCACCTTTGACAGTTCTCTGAAGTATGTGATGAGCAAGGGCATATCATTTTTCTTTGGATCCCACACACACATAATCCTGAAAAACTGATTTTTGCAACACTCAGCAAATACATCGAGGCTTACAGAGAGCTTCTGAACTTCCAGGTATTTTTATTCCATCAATATAGCAAAGGCTGTAGCTCTGTGAAACATTACTGTCCTCACATTAATGTCAAAGTACCTCAAGAGAAACATGAAAGAAATGAAACTGGCTTGCACTTAACTCAGCTGAAAAGGAAAAAAATGCATGGGACTAGCAAGAAGCCTCTTTCTGTCAGAGGTACCACTGTCGTCATCATTGCCAGGGTAGTATAAAGTTTGTTTCTTTTTCTTCTTCCTTCCAAAATTCTGTCTTTCATTTAAAAGAAGTACTGATTTACACTATGCATATATTTATTTCTCTGTTAAACTACTATAGCTCATTCCTCCCCATGTTGAGTAAAAAAACTCCATGAAAATCCCAGTGTATATAAAATATTACCTTGAAAAACAACACACTGAAAGCATATCACATAGTCTCTTACTCATTACTTTCAAAATTCATTTTTTCTTTTTATCAAACAAAATCTCTCTAACAAGATCTTAGAGATCGTTTCCTTCACAGTGATTCAACAAGTGAATGCAGTCTATAGGAAAGTTGGCAGAAACTCATTCTGAAACAGGCTAAATTGGCAAAATCTTTTGCATGACCAAAATTTCACTACAAAACTCACTATCACTGAAGATGAAATGGAAGCCAAATCTCAGCAATTTAAGAACTGAAGTAAAATGTGATTCTGCTTCACTACCTTCTTTAGATTAAGAAGGTAGAAACATAGGTTTCCTTACAAATCAGATTTTAACTTAGATTATTAAAGAAATAGGTTATTTACTGTAATGTGTGTATTTTTTTTCAATTATCATTTTCAGTAGCTGCATAAAAGTATAATAAACTTTTAAAAACAGACAGCTGGTGGCAGAAAGATAACCAAGAAAAAATAAGTGATAGAGAAAGAAGGAGCGAAGCAGTAAGAGACTAGAGTTTGAAAAATGGGTGACACGTAGACATCTGGCCACTGGCAGTGCTGTCAGCTGTAGTGGTGAGTCGGGACTGTCACTGGGGGCAATTTTCTCACAAAAATAAATAAATTTAAATAAATACATGAATAAATAAAACACACACACACAAGGCCACAGAATATCACAGGGAAGGAAAGGAAATTCTTACACTGTAACTCCTCCTTAGTATGTCTGGCCCATGTGGCATTCTTGAAAGCACAGCTCAGAGGCTGAATTCTGTAATGTTTAAACAAATACTTTGAAGCTTCTCAGTCTTGTATAAGTAAACATTTGTTGGCAGAAAGATATGAACCTTAGTCTTCCACATCTCCACTGAACACACAAACCACTAGACTCAGATTCAGACTCTTTCTGTAACTGGCCCCAAATCATTTTTATGGATAATATGAACGCTCCACCATATGGGATGAAAAGAGACACTTACATCAGAATTTGGTTCATCTAGGAGAGTGGAGAAGCAGATTAAGTTCTGAGAGATGTTTATTGGGGAAAGATTCCCTGACAGATACCAGCCTAACGTGGAACTCTGATAAATCTGAACCTCTTTCTGGCCAGATCGCCTAGAAATATGTATATCCTTCCATTTTATACATTACTGTATTTAGTTTAGACTAAGTGCTTTTTTAAAAATCCTTTCTTAGCTAACAGACTTCTAGCTACATTATTTAATGAGCATGAATATTTTGAAGGTATGAGTTTGGACACAGCAAAGTGTCTATNCCCTAGAGATATGTATATCCTTCCATTTTCCAGTACATTACTGTATTTAGTTTAGATTAAGTGCTTTTTTAAAAATCCTTTCTTAGCCAACAGACTTCTAGCTACATTATTTAATGAGCGTGAATATTTTGAAGGTATGAGTTTGGACACAGCAAAGTGTCTATTTTGAATCTTAAGCCTTCTATTCTTAATTATCTGCCACCTAAGATTTACTTACGTGTCAAAAGTACTTCCTAGTCAATAATATGAAGGTCTCCGATGCTTCCAAGTAACTAATTTTCTGACAGAAAATAAAATTGCCTGACACGAAGGTAGTTTAGTCTCCAGACAACACTGCATTTATTGTTAGTGGGCTGGTTTTGGCTTGGATAGAGTTAATTTTCTTCATAGTAGCTAGTATGATGCTATGTTTTGGATTTGTGCTCGAAACAGTGTTGATAATACAGGGATGTTTTAGTTATTGCTGAGCAGTTCTTACACAGAGTCAAGGCCTTTTCTGCTCCTCATACCACCCCGCCAGCAAGTAGGCTGGGGAGGGCTCAATATGTGGGGAGGAGACACAGCCGGGACAGCTGACCTCAACTGACCAAAGGGATATTCCACACCATATGACATCATGCTTAACAACAGAAGCTAGGAGAAGAGAAGGAAGCTGGGGGACAGACGTTCAGAGTTATAGCATTTGTCTTCCCAAGTAACGGTTACACACGCTGGAGTCCTGCTGTCCTGGAGATGGCTGAACACCTGCCTGCCAACAGGAAGTAGTGAATGAATTCCTTGTTTTGCTTTGCTTGCATGCTCGGCTATTAAACTGTCTTTATCTCAATCCGTGAGTTTTTTCACTTTTACTCTTCTGATTCTTTCCCCCATCCTGCTGTGGAGGATTGAGTTAGCATCTGTGTCGTGCTTAGTTGCCGGCTGGGGTTAAACCACGACACAGAGATGACGGATCTTAACACCTTAACCAAAGAACTACAGAAAATTTACCTACTGAATTAGTTAAAAAATATCATGATGCATTTAACAGTCTTTGAAAAGCCTCACTCCCATGATGGATTACCAGTAGCTTGACACCATCAAAAACAAATTTTGCTGAATTATACATCATTCTTTTCCTTCAGAAAGGAATATATTGGAAGCTTTTCTTTCTTGCCTTTTTCTTGAGCTTCACAGTTTCATTATCAGGAAGTCGGAACTCATCATTCACTGTAAGGGGAAAAACCCCTTTGACTTCAATGGCAGTGGGATTGGCCCTAATGATGATAAAATATACTCCCGGAGCTTCATTGTGTGTGTAACTACTTACTACTTGTCTTCAAAAGCTTACCCTATTCTGCCTTAGCAGTCAGATAAACTAGGATACTGTTAATATCTATAGGATAAATTTTATTCTTATTGAGTACCTCAAATAAGGTAAAATTTCGTTCTTAAAAAAAAAAATAACCAACCCCCAGATAACCAGTTCCACAGGAAATACACTTTTTACTGCTTAATTGTTTGTTGATTGATTAGATATTCTGACAGAACAATTTCATGTAAAAATTAAAACATGACATCAAGATGTGAGAGAGTTTTTAAGAGGGAAAATTCATGAGAGCAATAATCACATCTACCAAACAGCAAATTATGCAAAAAAAAAGTAGAAAAAAAATAAGACTGGGTATTCTTAACAGCACGTTTCTTCCCTGAAAAACATAAAATATATAATACTTCACATATTACATACAAGAAAAAGCACAGACAGTCACAGATACCAGAAAAATATACCGTAATAAACAAAATAGTCTTCGATATATTCAGCACTGAACCCATTATATTGAGGTTACGGTGTTTTCTAAGCTTGTACTCACCTAAATTAACAAGGCTTACCACCACTCAAATCTAATTTGAATTGTTATTTGTAGCCGTAATTGCCAAACCCTCTGCACAAAACTAGTGATGGAATTCCACATTCATTATCCCTCTGTTACTGCTGATAGTGAATTAAACACTCAACATAGAATGATTTTCCTCTATTAAGACAAAACAGTGACATACTGATTAAATTTAAACTGTCAGATCTTATTTCATTTATCACTATTACTCTCACAGCAGAGTATAACTAGTCATTTTCTTTTCAGGTACTTCCATCTAAACTTTTGTCATCATTGAAAGATGGCAATAGCTGAACTGATATTTTTAAAATATTATACTTATTTTGCAACAGCTTAGAGAGTGTCATGACACTCAGGTTTTGGATCACTAAATGTGATGTGAATAGCTTCGAAGATGACAGTGGAATTGATGAATTGCCCAATCAATCCAGAGAAAGGTGTCTTCTCCAGTGGGCTTTCCACAAACTTTATATATGGTTATTCATCTGTACAAACTTTACAGTGAAGTTCAAAAGAGAGATAAAGAACATGGAAAATAACAGGACATCTTCACTAGTTAATTAATTTGTGTTTATTTCTTTTTTCCTGTAATCTATTTTCAATTATTTGAGTTCAATGGAGAAGCTTGATTGACTGATTAAAATTTACACAATTTAGCTATAAATAATTAATGAAACAAGTTGTAAATGTGCAGAAAAAAATAGATTTTCAGTGAAGCAGAAAGGGTTTCATAGATTTTTAAGACATCAAATAATTTTAGCTTATGTAGTATAGATATTTTAAAATAGATTTTTAAAAAGGCAGTAGCACTGCCTTTTTTGTAAATGCTCTTTAAAGTTCATTTGATTATATGTAATGTTAGCTGTTTGCTAACCTCAAAGAGAAAATCACACTGAAAGTAGAGCTTGCACAACATAGGGTATTTTTAGCTTATATCAACAGGTACTGAATAAGCACATTCTATCTCATGACATCCTTTTAAAAATGTAGATAATAATGTATCCATCACATAGAATGTAGATTGCAGAAACTCTTATGTAACTATCAAGAACAATGAAATTATTTATTTTTGTTTTTCCTCTCTTCTTTTCTTGGGGAAATATGTTACAGTAGAAAACAGTAGAAATGCGGCAAACTGAATAGTTTCCTATTACAGATAACGATATTCACATGAACTCCCACACATGTTCAGGCTATTTTTGGCCCCTATTCAATTATTCATGATGAATTTGGTATTACTAATGTTATTTGTGTTATATGTTACTTGTATTGCTCTAGGAGCTAGCGATCTCAAGCAGATACCAGAGTATGAATACAACAGGCATTCTAAAGAATAATCATGTGTTGTATAACTGGTTTTACTAATTACAAGATGCTCAAGACACTCAGAGTATTGGAGACATTAGTCCTACTCCATCTGTGCTGCATAAGGAAAATGTCCTTCTTATAAAAAGTCATTAGAAACTACACTCAAAGGTAGCTTTAAGGGCAAAAAAATCCCACTTTCTCCCTTGAACTCTGAATAGCAGCAGAAACTGGCTGACACAAGGTGTGTGCAATCATTCCAGTTCGTAAGCAAAGAACTTAGTGTCCCAGGCCTCAAGATATAAAGCTTCCCTGCGGTTGCTAACTTTGTGACACCAGCCCCAGATAAAACACGCATCTATTTTTTGATTTATCAGTGTTAACTTTTGTTAATTAACTACATGAGTCATGATGTAATTTTCTATCAGAGGTAAAGACAGTACATCCTGTGCCTACACTGTTAAGGTAAATCATATGGAAAATATTATATTTAAAGTACAGAAAATATAGAAATGATTGTGCTTGCCAGTCAGACCATCACAGCCAGTCTGGATCTGTTTGACCTGGTTTTTGGTGATACTGAATAATGTCAAATGATATTAAAAACACCAAAGAAAATGGAACATAAAGTAAGGGTAAAGTAAGCCACTGCTTTCTCAAGTGCAAGCACTTGGTGGTATAGGAGTTAAGAATCGGACTTGTGGAAAAAAGAGTAAGAAAGGGGTTTAAGTTTTTTCTTTGAACCCACTCATAGTCATACACAAGACAAAAAAATGATAAAATATCTTTGTGTTTATACCACAGTTTTGTGTGCATTGTCATTTGCAAGCAGAGAAGCATTTGTACCTGCAGATGGGATTTGTACATGCCTGTTGGGGTGCCAGATGTCTTGGATTACCAAATCACTCTCACACACAGTTTACAGAAATAGCAAGGGTTAGAGGAGGTCTTCATCCTTTCTTTTAAGGGGTATTTGAATTCGCATTTTGGAAATCCTTTTTAATAGCTCTTGTAGATCACCAGGAAACAGTGATGGCTTTTTTAAACCATTTTTATCTTCTGTGTAACTATCAAAAATGTATTTTCTCTGTCACGTCAGACTGATACACATTTTTCACCCTCTAACTTCTTCACATCAAAATGAATGGGGCTACTCTAGTGACTCATGATGTTAAACTACTGTAAAACACATTTACAGAAGACACCTATAGATAGAACATAATGGTTTATTTCTTAAGCATTTTTTGTCTTTTTTTTTTTTTTTTCAGATTNATCACACTGTTTGTACTTGAGTAGAGTTCCAAATCTAATTCTATGCAAGTTAATATTTTGCTCACTAGTTTTAACAACAAAAAACTCAAAAGTATTGTTTAATGCCAAATGTTAAGCTCAGTGGACTACTTTCATTTTTTTGTTATTAGACTATATCCTAACACTAAAGAAATTAATGGGAATTCGGTAATTTATTTCATTGGGACTAGGTATCATTTGGAACTGGTGATCAACCAACTGTTTTTTTTTAATTTATTTCACCTTTTTGAGAAGAAAATGTAAGGATATGCTTCACTAATTGATTTAACAAAGTTCAGTAGACTATACTGCATCACTTTAAATAAAGTTTGTTGAGAGACAAAGTTAAGCCTGTTTGTCATTTCAACAGAAAGGCTCTGTTGAAGAATGGGTTCAGTAAGAAGAGAAATGAATCCAAAAAAGAAGACAGATGGGTACTTTTTAGCAGGCATAAACTTCATCCAATGAAGAAAAAGAAGACAATGTTCTGGATAAAATCTGGGACATAATCTAGGTAATACAGAAGAACCTAGGGACATTGCAAATTATTAGGTAGTGACAGTATTCTTGAATGTATACATAAGGATCTTATGAAGATCTTTAATTTCTATACAAGAAAAAAAGTTTCATTTTATATGTCTACTTAAGTGCAGTAAGACAAATGAAACAATGATTTTCATTTAGCATTCACCAAAAAATGACAATATGGTACCAGTGGTATAACCTGGTATATATACCTATATATATATACCTATAACACAGAAAACAACAGCTATGTATTGAATCTAATGTCTGTAGTCTATACATCACTTGAAGAGGTTCATGGGGCATTTGGAATTCAGAATAATTTATACATGATTTCTGGTTTTAATCCCTAATTCCAGTTTGTTCATCTGAGATTTGGGAAAAGTATCATGTAATAAAAAAAAGACATACTGCTCAAAGAAATCCATTAACAAAATGGAATTTTTTTTAAAAGCTGGGTAAAGGGTAAAAATACAAGCTGTCTGTTGACCTTCCATACATTACTCAGTATGTTATTTTAGCTACTTTTGTTTGCTTCCTATCTGTGTAACACAATTCTAGAATAAAATCCTGGCCAACAGATATCAAATGCAAAAGTGTCAATCACTTAAGTGGAGCAAGTTCTAGACGTCTTCTTGTAAATATTCATCTACTTGGAAATCTTACCCTTTCCAAAATGAGTTTGTGTTCAGTACCTTATTTAGACTTAATAAAATGAAGTGGGAGGGGGAAGTAACTCATTATACACAAACAAAATAATTTGAAGTCAAAACTTTGTCAGATTTTTGATAAATTAAATTTTATCCAATTAAAGAGGAAGAATCATAACTTTTGAGTCATACTTAGTAGCATAAAAAATTAATGTAATTTCTAGACATACCAAGTGAAGATAATAATTTAAGTTATATTCATGCTATAACAGTATCTAAATGCAGTGTTTAGGCTCTTACCGCAAATGACACAAATAACTATAGAAAATCACATTACTCTGCTGTGTTACAATTTTTTTTAAATTATTAATCAATGAGAAGAGAAATGGAAAGCAGACAGTACTATTTGTTTGGTTTTCTATGGCAGTATTGTCACACAAGTCGATCTGTGATCTTATAAAACCAAACAGACAAAAATATCATTTGTAAGAGAAATATTCTGGAAAATAAGATAAAGAACTCACGGTAAATTAGAGAACTAAATGCAATAGCTGCTTTTGATGACATAATGAAATTTTCCCATCCAAGTATCTGTCTAACATCACTCTGGAGCGTGTCCAGAGAAGGGCAACAGAACTGGTGAGGGGTC
>RSEF01000002.1:24536501-24559354 GCA_003993805.1 Himantopus leucocephalus
CCACTCCTCATAAGACTTGTGCTCTAGACCCCTCACCAACTTTTTTGCCCTTCTCTGAACACGCTCCAGCGTGTTTCAATGTCTTTCTTGTAAGGAGGGGCCCAAAACTGAACACAGTATTTGAGGGGGGGCCTTACCTGTGCCAAGTACAGGAGGACAATCCCTTCCCTCATCCTGCTGGCCACACTATTTCTGATACAAGCCAGGATGCTACTGGCCTTCTTGGCCACCTGGGCACACTGCTGGTTCATACTCAGCCTGCAGCCTTCCTACTGCAGATGTCATGTTTATTGACTGGTAAATAAACATAGCACTCCCTGGCACACCTCTGAACTTAAAAAATGGAGTCGCATTGGCCACCTTTCATCCTGGAGAACTTGCATGGTTTCTGATGAGAGGTTATGTACTATGACTGCTGTTCCTGCTGCCTCGTCTTTAGTTTCCTCAAATGCAATTGAATATTGTCTGGGTCCCGTAACCAGTGTTTGCTTACTTCATACACGTATCCTAGAACTATTTTTACAGGCACCTCAATTTGAGATGTCTCCTCTGCCTGTGAAGGGGGAGTCCAGTCTGGAAACCCACCCACCCTTTTTGCAAAACTTTCATTTGGTTTTTGTACACAAGAAGACTTCAACCAACACAGCAAGAGTGGTTATTTTAAATGTTCATGCCTCAGCACCCCTCTGACTGCTGTCTACATTTGCATTTATTTATTTATTTAACAAAAAAAAATCCTTCAGCAGAGCCTTTGATGATTTTTTTGGCTGTTTCCTTGGTACCTTATCCTCCTGTTCACATTGGTGTTTTTCAGCTCTCTGTCTCCTTTTTGATGAAGCTTTTTTGAGCTCTGTCCTCAAAAAACTTTCAAGCTTTATTAAGCACTGGCACAAAGATCTGTGACCTTTGCTTTTGCTTATTATACTCCATTATAATAATATTCAACAATAAGTTCTGAGTGATGTTCTCTAAATAGCTTAGTTATATTAGTTTTCAGAGGAGAATAAAATAATTTATTTTCTATCCTAGCTTTCTCTTCCATTACTAGTTTCAGCTTGTGCTGTGTTCGTGTCTAGATTTTGAGGGGGAAGGTAAGATTCACCTGAAGTGTTATCAGACTCATTGCTTTTGAGGTGACCTTTATTCCTTGCCTGTGATACCCGTGATTCACCTTCAGGGGCTTCTTTGCTATCTCTCCAGGGTTCACGCAGATAATTAAGTAGCTGAATACGGTGTTGTAATTTTAAGTCTCTGAAATTCTGAGTCTGGGGTTTATTTGTTTATTTAATTCATCAAAATAACCTAAAGAATGCAATTGTATAATTGCCATGGAAATGCAGTGCATACTGGATGTTCAGCTTCCTCATCTTTATTTGATTTGCTTGCATGGGTGCTTGTGATGTCACAGGTGTCTGAGTAGCTGATAGAGCAGGAGCAGGCTCAAGGAGCAAATGGTGTTTTGCAGTACTCAAACTATGGCTGATCACTGTACTTGTTCAGTAGTGTATGGAACAAAAGCACAGGTAATAGTATAGATATCATTAAATTAAAGAAAAAATATGACTGACCCGCTTGTCATGTGGTAGCAATTTCTTAGCCCTCTTGCCTCAGTAGTTTTGGTAAAACCAATTTTTGATTAAGAAGAGGTTTGTCAGCATGGGTCTGTTTCACATAAGCTTCACAAAAGCAGCCTGAGTTTGTTTGCTTTTGGAGGCTCAGAGTTGAGATTTGTTTTGTGTGCACCCAAACTCTGCAATTTATTAGGTGTTTAGGTGCAAGCTTCATGTTGTGTGACTTACAGAGCAGCAGTCTTCACTCTGCAGTGTTTGGACTTCAGTGGCACAGGACATGCACAGGCGTTGTGCATGATCAGCTCCAGTGTTCAGAAGGTGTGAATGCATATGTTCATTGCCAACTGCTCAGAAGGACCACAGAAGTTGTGATGAGGACTTTTTGACTCTAGTCATAGAATCATAGGATTGTCTAGGTTGGAAGAGACCTTTAAGATCATCAGGTCCAACCATCAACCCAACACTGCCAACACCACTACTAAACCATGTCTATAAGCACCACGTCTACCCGTCTTTTAAATACCTCCAGGAATGGCGATTCCTTGGGCAGCATGTTCCAATGTTTGATAACCTTTTCTGTGCAGAAATTTTTCCTGCTGTCCAATATAAATCTCCTCTGCCGTAACTTGAGGCCATTAGTCATAAAGCCCTGTTCTTGCTGGGTCTTCCTCAAGTATTGCTTGTGGGATATTCTTGATGGAACCTGCTCAGCAGGGACCGCTGTCCACCCTCCCAGGTTGGTCAGTGTGTGGATCCCACATCCCTGCTCACCAATTTACAGATTGGTGGGTGCAGATCTGTGGCATCCTGTGGACAGTGTAGGTACCTCTACTGTATTTCAGCTCCTGGATGCATCTTTCCTCAAAGGAATCTCCTAAAAGAGCTCTTCAGGAAACTTTTGCTCCGATTCTCAATTTTTTTCAGCTTATAACTTAAGAAAATGGGGAATGGTAGAGTTATTTTTTCATTATTTACTTATTCACTTAACTACTGGTTATCATTCATAGTGACCAGGTTGACATAAACCAAGCATAAAAATGCAACAGCTTCAGACAGTTCAATATGATTGATATTTCAAAATGTTTGTTTGTTTATTAAATGAAGAATTGATGATAGTAAGCAAACTGAATTTTGTTGTGTCATTCAGACCTCATAGGTCTCGCACACTCTCAGCGCTGGGCCCAGAGGCGCCATGAGACCCAAGCCAAGCGAGACAGTCCTACGCTTGGGTGCCTGAGGTTGGCTTAACTTTGTTTATTAGATTGTGTTTCAGATATCAGCGAGAAATGCATCCTGCTGCAATGCTTATGTTCAATTTATACAAATTCACTAGATCTTATAAAGTGTGGGACCAAGCATGACCTCGGAGTACGTTTGAAATAGGCTGTTACTGAGAGTTGCGTTAAAGTAAAAATGGGATCTTTACTTATTAGAAAGAAGAAAATCCCCTGTTCATTTTTTCTCTCCTGGTGAGACAACCGAGACATCTTAAAGGTAGAGTTTTGCCACCCCTGTAATGTTTGCAGGATCAAAAGTGATGCGCTCCTTAGCTTTTCCATGGCATGCACAACCCAAATTCATGGCCCCGGCTGCTGCTCCTGAGCACTATCTTGCTGCACATGCGGGAGAGGAGTTGCACATGGATGGCAGCAGCTGCTGTGATCTTCAAGCATGGTATTGTGATCATTATATACAGTGCATTGCTGCAGCATTGGGGTGCTGTGGGGGAATAAATCCTGCCCTAGGCAGCCTGGGCAGACAGCCGGCCTTGCTTCACACTTGGGTTAGACTTTTGGTGACTTCGCTTCTCCATCAGTAGAGATGAAGCCTTATTTCAGAGGTGTCACAAACATCTGAGCAAAATGATCTGCATCCTCTCTTGAGTCCTGCAGTTTGCTATTTCTGGGCACTGTAAGTAGCAATGTGCATGTAAAGTGGGGAGGCAGCTGAAGCACAGACAGATTTATGCTGAAAGACTCAAATGTCTGCCAGTTTTGGCTTTGGGGAGAATGCTGAGGATGGGACTCACTTTGTCTAACTTGGATGCTCACAGCGTCAGTGCCGCTGCCTGTGCTAGCCACGCCGTGCCCCAGCGTAGTCCGTAAGAAGGAGGAAATAGATTGGTAGCTTTTAACAAAACACGCTTGACAGCTACTGAAATGTAGGCACCTTCATGCCTGGGTTTGCAAGGCATCCTGCAGTCTGATAGCGCTGCTCTTACCTAACTCCATTTTTACAAGGGAAAGTGAAAAAACACGTTGTAGGCACTTCTAAATAAGCACAACCTCTCTGAATAAGACTGCAGTCCAAAGTTGTTAGCTGAATTCTGTGTGTTGAAACATGACCAGGGTTCATAGTTTCACACCTGTTTTGAAAGGAGGTAAGCAACATGCACCTAAATTTTTACAACAGCAGAGTGAAAGGGAATTCATTGGAGAGATACAACTGTCAAAACCTCACAAAATCTGCTCTTTCCTACACTTGGCTTGTCCTGCTACTGAGCGGGCTCTGAGAGCAGCAGTTTCTTGTGCAGGATCAGAGCAACTTTTTTTCTGCTTCATAATTATTTGTAGGTTAATAATTAGTTCATTGGTTTACTCTATAAGCAAGACCAGATCCTCCCGAGATGGATGTGGCAAGGTGCTCATGTAACTGTCCCCATGGACCCCACAGACCTCTCTGTGATCCCCTCTGCTGAGGAGGCTGGTTTCTGACAGCTCCAGTGATGCACACTGGCCCTGCTAGGAAGGACAGGAGAGAACACTTTAGCCAGGATGAGAATGAGATGTTGTGGTGGTGCAACCCACACCTCCTTAGGCGGCTTGGTGTGATTTCCCCCCGCCCCAGGCCACATAGCAACCTAATGTAAGTCAGGCATGAATTGCAAAAGGCAATGGACCAGAATGTTGTGGCAACCCTTTAATGCACCTGGGTCCCACATCCCCTATTGCTTGGAAACGGTATCAGTAATTGATTACCCCCTTGACAGTACCTGGATCATGGCCCAAAGGGCCAGAACTTAAAGATCTAGCAAGTTCTGGGCCCGTGCAGCTGGTGGAAAGTACCAGAATATCCTATTGTCCGAGTTGAGCCAGAGTGGAAAAGTACCTGATGAAAGTCAATTATCTCGGACCCTATAAATAGTGATCCTAGTGAGACCCTTTGTGCTCTCCTGGATCACAGCGGGCTGTGACCAGAATCTCCCCTGAGTTAGGACACCACTCAGGCAAACACCTCGAGGGTTAAAGGGCCAGGGCGAGTTAACCTTGTCGAGGCTCAATTATCGTCCTTTGAGGAAAGCCGATGCATTGTGAGTATTTACTCTAAACTCGAGAAGAGGGAAATTTCAACTATGGGCTAGTCTGTCTCATCCACCTCCTACCTATGTGTCTGAATATACACATTAGCCTTCAGGAGTGTGAGTGTCTGTATATTTTACTGGCTCCAGATATTTCTATCTCTGTGTGTGTAGTCAAAAGGGGCACCCGTCAGCTCAGTGGAGTCACCCACTGTGAAGGGACTTTGGTCCTGGCAGTTAAAGACTTGGGTGGTGTGTGCGTGCAGCTCCTTGAATGGTGTGTGTTTGTATGTTTTGTGTTTACACGTATGTACATACATATATTTTGATTTAGAATTCTCTCTAATAAATTAGTGTGAATCTTGTCATTCTTGAATCTGTAATTAAGTCACTGTTTTAATTATAACATATTGTACTGAATCACCTTGTTAATCCTTAAATTGGTTAATGATTAAGTGCTGCTAAAATTCAACCTTTTGATCTACCTGCAACCATTAATAAATCTTAAGTTGTTCCTAAATCATAACTGTGTCAAATATTTTCATCCACAACACACGTGCATGGCGATATCTCTATGAGTCAGTGAAAAATTTGCGGGAGAATATCCTCTGAATAAAAGATCCGCTTGTAAGACTGCTTAGCAATGTGGTTTCAGTAGCTCTGCTGTATTGCTTACTCTCCAATAAAAACAAAAATCAAGAGTTAGTATTTACTATTGTCATTAAACATGGCTTTTCTTTCAGGTATTAGCAATGCAGAAGCCCGTCAGCCAGGGAAAGCACCAAACTTCAGCGTGAACTGGACAGTAGGAGACACTGGTCTTGAAGTTATTAATGCTACAACCGGAAAAGATGAAATGGGTCGTGCATCTCGCCTTTGTAAGCATGCTTTTTACAGCCGCTGGATGCGTATTCATGCAAAGGTATATCTTCCAGAGTGCTAGCTTTTCCACTTCTTAATTGTTAATGAAACACCTGTGCGTGCTGCTTTCTGTATTCAGAAGCCACTTTCTGAGCCTGTTTTAAGCTGAGCCTAGTGTTAGGTACTGCTCCACGTAGTAATGGAAAAGAACTATGCATTTGTTTAGCTTATTCTTTAATTTGATGATGTCTGGTCCAAAATGTATGCAAGGATCTAATAATCTTTGCTTTATAGCTGAGTAAACAAAGGGTGCTATCTCCATTGAGCTTGTCTTCCCATTTTAATTTATTTGGAAGGATGATCCCAGTTTCACTGCAGTCGAACCTACTGAAGTTTCGCTGTGTCCTCTCAGCAAGAAAAGCTACAAGAAAGTATGTGTCAGTGGCTTTTCAGTGTCTAGATTTCTTCCACCAAATGAAATTGATAATCCAGACAAAGCAAAAGGCAGCTAGCTGGGGTGAGACTTGTCCCGAGACTGCCTCTGCCAGGACGTGGCGTGGCACTGCAGAAGGGCTTGCTTTGCAAGAGGCAAACATTGAAGTTGAGTGCAGTGAGCTGGGTACAGAACTGTGATGGCTAGAAGGAGCAGTACTGTGTACTCATCTTTGCCTGAACATTCGGTTTAGTAGTTAATTACTCTGTTTTAACAGTAGTTGTTTTAATAATTCAGTCATTCTCAAACTGCTTGGCTTAGTAGTTTCTTGTCTCTCTTCTTTTCTTGTCTTTAATACACACAGCTTTCCTCCAGCTTGCGCTCAAAGATCCTCAAGCCTAACCTGTACCACGAAACCAAGCAAGGAGCCACTGAGTATCAAACTGCCAAAGAGTGTTTGTTTAAAGCATTCCTGAAGGCAGGACTTGGAGCCTGGGTGGAGAAGCCCATAGAACAGGATCAGTTTTCTCTCACGGTCTAATTCACAGACTACACATCACTTTGGAAAGGGGGTTGTTCTGGAAATTCCTGGTGTCCAGCACTGCTTTCTGGCATCTCCACAGCTGTCAAAACATCTTTTTACTGTTTGGAGTTCGTTTTTTTTCCTTTGGTTTTCTGAAACTTCATAGTAACTGTTTCTGTTTTGCCTAAGTATTGAAACTCAATGATGATCTGACACATAATTGCATATTTTATTATGGGAAAGTAATTTCTGGTGTATTTCTAGAAATACTTTTGCTGTAGAAAACTTGCAGTAAGGCTGTCCTTACAGTATACAATGACTCATTTTTTCTGGGTTAAAATAATTCCTTTTTTATTTCGATGTCATCAAGTGCATGAAGAAATGAAAGTTTCTCTAGGTTTTACACCACACTTTTAGGAAGTAGCTTAATATTTTTAAAAGAAAATAGGTGACAAAGCTGATTCTACTCCTCTGTTAAGTTGTTTTTGAACTGCAGATATTTCTAGCATATAGACCACAGAGCCAGAATGGAATCTGGACAGCTAGTTTTTCCCCACTTCCTTGCTCTTTAAAACCAGCTGCTGAAAATTTCATGTCTTTGATGTATGTATTTATTAGTCTGTGACCCAGTTTTTAACATGCAGCTTTTTATTGTTTTTAAAAATATATTTACCTCCCATTTACACACATTGTGAAGTCTTTGTGTTTTTTACCATTGTAAACTGGAAACAGCAAAATAATTATTTATAAGTTAAGAAATTTAGTCTATAACGTGCAGAAACCTGTTTAGAAGTAGGTGACTTGTATATCCCAAGAACTCATCAGAATACAATCGTAACTGTAACAGTAATATGCCAATTTAAAAAAAAAATTGCTCATTTTAAGGGCACTAATCTTGAATTGCTAAAAACAGTCACTTGCTGGGTAATAATTGCTTTCCTGTTGAAGAAATGAAAAGCTCTTGTACAGACAAAAAGTTGTTAAAACTTCTTCCCTGTGAGTTATATCTGCTCTCACCCAAGTTGTTGTGTCTCTGAGATTTCATTGCCTTTTGGCTTTCCATGTGTGATGGTCTTCATGAAGCTAATTAGGTAAGTTGGTCTCAAACATGCTTTCACTCGCTTTGACGATTACTTAGAAGGGTGTTTTTTCCTAACAGTGTAGACACTTCTGCTTTATGTAAAAATGTAAGATAGAAGGGAAATATTGTGAAATCAGGTTGATTAACTGATTTATAGAAGACACTTTTAAAAACGCTTTTTAGTACATAACATTTAGGAGCAGAGGAGACAATGTTCAGTATCGCTTCTCTGCTCACATAGCATGTGTCCAGACACATCCCTTGGCTCATGCCCATCCAGGTAACACTTGTGCTTTCTGAAGAGCATTTCAGAGATCCTCTGTGTTCCCTTTGCAAATGGTGAAGGTGATGTTTCGTGACATGGGAGTTTTCTGGACAAATCCAAATTGGTGCACCATTGCTCCAGCTGTTGGTTCCTGTCCCTCTGCTCCACCGCCCCTTGCCTGTGCCACACATAACATCAGATCAGCAGCCTGGTCCATGCTTTGAAGTCAAGTCAAGGGTTACTTTTAGACCCATGTTGGCTCAGAGATCCAGTTTACAGTTGTGCCAGCGCATCTGCAGAGGCAGTGGAGTGGAGCTTTCAAGTCCCTTCAACCAGCTTCACGGTCAAAGTCTGTGTATCACAAAGCTGTAACTGGAGTTACCATACCTCAGCACCAGCATCTTCAGGGGGGTTAGAAAATACTTGGGGTGTTGGAGACTTTGATGTAAAACCACTTCTGGCCAATCATGAATGCCAAGGAAAAGTGCTGCTTTGTTATTGCTCAAGTAGGAACCTGTTTTCAACTTCAAAAAATGATCAAGCCTGAAAATCACTTGTGCGTTAGTTGAAACCTCTGCGTTAGTGTCTTGGAAGTAATGCATTGAGGTGCAAACAGTGCATTTTTGGCAGTATTATAGATAATAGCAAGTACTGCTGTGGGAAGGCAAGCAATTCTGTGGCCTAGTGATCCCCTCAGAAAAGACTGTTATGCTTCCAGAGGTTACTGCCTTTTCAAGACACCAGAGGAACAAATGTTGCAAGCTGCAATAGACCAGCTGTGTTAATTCATCTTCGTTGGTGACTTAAGCCATCCTGTCTGCTTCTCATTAAAACCAAGAGTGCTCCCATGATCTCTACCAGCCTGACAGGGCTTTTGCAGTCATCATCCAACTGAGGCTTAGACTGACCTATTCTAAAACTAAAAGGAATTTAATTCTATGTGGTCAGATTTTGCAAGCAGTCAGGCATCTGCCTTTGACATCAACCTTGTCATGTTCATGTTGTTCATTCTCTTGTGGCTATAGTTGAGTACATGTGTACCTTTCTGCAGGATCAAAGGAAAGCTGATCGCACCGTGTGCATTTTCTTGAGATCATTACTGCTATTAGATGAAATACACATTTTTAAGGGGCTCAGTCTATTGATAAATGAAGTCTGTTGAGAATTTCCAGCAAGTTATTTTTACTCATCTTTCTGAAGTGTTCATTCAAAAGTTGGTGTCTCTCTGGATTTTTTTGACGACTAGGGAAGTATTAGCTCAAACTATTTTTTTTATGAAGTCACAAATATGAGCAATATATTTAAGTATTATTATAGACATAGTTTTTTAAGCTATCCAAACGAACAATTAAAATTAAAGGAAATATGTTCCATGCCAAAACCTTTTGACAAAGGAATGGTGTCAGGTTATTTATAAGGAATGAGTTTTCTTGTTTATAATTCCAGGATTTTAAAAAATAAGAAGTTTTCCAGGGTTGTATGCAATCCATATCTGTCCTTGGGGAGTCAATAAAATACTGCTTGGCTTCCTTCACTTGCTTGTTCCTTTTTGTGCAGTTAATATGTGGAAAGAAGTTGGTAGGCAGAGTTGTGATTGCTGATGCTACTGTATTCCTCACAAATCACTGTCACTGAACATGAATGGATAGTGATGTATATAATTTCAAGCGATTGCTAAAGATAAGACAACTCCGCTTCCAGTAGCTGCTGAATATTGTGGCTGACCTTTCTGGTGGGAGCTGCGAGTCTCCCCGGTGGGTTGGGAGGCTGAGAGGGCTTGTCTGAAAAGTGTGGGCTGGGTGGATGGGAACTGGCCTGCACAGGGACTTGCAGTGCTGCTCTGGGAGCTGCTTCAGTTCTTTTAATTGAATTGATGGAATATGGGTGTTTGTCTCAGGATCTTCAAAGGACTTAAAATAAAGAGTAACAACTTTAATGCTGATGAATACTTGAAATCTAATTTAAGGGGTTTTTCTCCAGATGGCCGTCTAACTAGGATAAAGTTTGTAGGTTAGTAAAATAGATCATTTTAAATACAGATGTTTGAAATATTCTGCAGGATTGTTTTAAGAAAATTTGGGCCTAAAGGTTAACACTTGAAATATTGGTTATGGCTGTACTCAGGAACTGGTAACAACTATTGATTATTTCTTACTGCTTGTGTGTAAAGCATATCATGTGTAAGAAGTTTGTTAGCAACTGTTCTCCCACAACGTCGTGGATGTCCATGTAGCTCTCACGCTTGCAGCCCCCACTTCCCTTTTGTAGCAAATGATGGTAATCGTGACTCTGCATACTTAGCAGTGTACAGCAGCGGAGTTTCTGTACAGTTGGCGATTTTGATCTTCTCATCTTAGAGAAATCTTTTCACAACTGGTTACTGCATAGGAAACTCAGGAGTAGAAGATTTTTGTGTGCTATTACTCTGTACATCCTCTAAATCTAAAATAACTGCTGAAAGTCTAAGGATCTCAGAGCCAGTGTTGCATTTCATCACTCCAGTTCTGTGATGTCTAAGAGTGCCATCTACCCAAGGGAAAAAACAAGTCTAATCCTGCTCTCTCAGTGAAAACATGCATGAAATAAAGCTGTTGGTTCAGAGTGCTTGGTAGCACGAAGCAGAGCATGTGTCTCATGGAAGAGTAGTGCCACCTTTTGAAATCAAACTGTCTTTCAAAAAAAAAAAAAACCAACCAGGAATTGAGAATCAATTCTAAGAATTGCTCAGTCGTGGTCACCACATAATTGAGATTTCTTTTTAAAAATATCAGTGGTTTTCTAAATAGCTAATATTGTTTTTGCCATTCCTTAAATAAAGCTTTAATGCTTGGGAGGGTCATGCTTGCAGAGAAGCTGCACTTTGAATTCTTGGCATTTTTATCATCATAAACTGTCCACTGTGAAAATTATCCCAAAGTTTACTGGAAAGGAAGAACTGCAATTTGGGTATACAGTCAGAACAAAAATGTCTACTGTTATTTAAAAACTAAAAACCCACAGAAATAAAATGTATAAAATATAATGATATTGTCTCAGAATTGCCATGTGTTTTTTTTTTAATTTTGGGTTGGTTTTTTTCTAATACCAAGTGATGTCAGTTGAGTTTAAAAGACTACATCTTCGCTTAGCACACTCCTGTTTAGAGAGGACTTGACAGTTATCCCAGGGTTACTCAGAACTAACAGAGGCACAGGTTTTGGCAGTGACATGAGGTGGATTTAGGAAGGGACACCAGACTCAGTGGAGGGGGCTGGTGCAGGGGCAGGTCCCTGCTGCACCCTGGTGCGGTGGCCTGGGTTTCATCCTTGACCTGCTGGTGGCTCAGTGGAAACCACTGTTGGGTCAGTCTGATGTGCTACAGCTGTTGCCAAGTCAACATCTGACAGAAGCAGGAGGAGGAGAGAGTAATTGAAATTGCTGCTTTCTCTAGTTCCTAAAGCAGAAATGATGGCATGGGGTGGGATTTCTGCTCCCTCCTGCACTCCATTGGAGAGCCCCTGGGGCAGGAAACAGGAAGCATGGGCCAAACAAATTGTCCACTCAGCATCAAGAGCTTCCCAGCCTTTCCCAGAGATGTCCCAGCACAGGCGGGCCCAAGCTGTATGAAAATCTGAGGCTTTTAGGGTGCATTGGGCTTACTGTCATTCATTTACAGAAACAACTGGCCTGGAGTAATTGCAACAATTTTGGATTGACCCCCAATGAAGAAGGTTGGTGGGTCTTTGTGGCAGGCAGCTTGGATGTTGACAGTCACAGGATGCGTGGTGTTTCATCATTAGGCAGGTGTTTGTCCCTAAAACACAGCCAGGTGGTTAAAACTAAGGTCCAGTTTTCCCTAAGTACTTCCGCTAGCATCACGTGCCTAAGCTGTTACAGGGCTTCTGATAAAACTTTTTCTTTCATTGTTCCTGTTGAGCTGATTGTGGTAGGAACGATGCAAACAAATGGGGGCTGCCAAATAATGAGCTGTGGCTGAAATCCTGAAACTCTCAGAGCTGGTGGAGAGCTGATAGAACCTGAGTTTCTCCTCGGATCATGTCAATGTATGGTATTTTTCAGAACCTTTGCAGCCAAAGGTCTGTCCCGTTGCCTGCTAAAAGTGGGCTGCTAATTGTGCCAATATCATTTGCACATGCAGGAATGAGTTTTTTCGGTAGCTATGTTTTGTTTTCTTCAGTCATTCCAGAAAAGAGGACTCAAGAGCCATGTTTTCTGTCAGTACTGAGGGCAGCTGGCCTCAGCAGGGGCAAAGATTTAAAGAATTTCTGTTCTCTGGAGGGAAAGATCTGCAGTTGAGGTCACTGCAGTGTTTTTTACTTTTTTAATATCTTCATCGTTATCACACCAATATATTTTTTGTTGTAGTTCAGCTGAGGCGTCTTTAACAAATTTAAGATCAAATGTGTGTGTGTGAATATATATTTATACATATATATATATATATTGCTGTATATTATTTGCATTAAGTAGTTATTCTTCCCCAATCTTCCTATGTGATAGTGTGAATACATTAGCTTTACCTACCTGGTGTAAGGAATCTAAAGAACGCTCTCAGATACTGTCCTCCACACTTCTTATTTTCTCCATTCATAATCATGACTTTGAAGACAAAACCTCATTTTACCTCTGGTTTGTCACTTTCCTTACAGCACACTTGTTCCTATCCCAGTGTCACTGCTGAAGCACAACCCATCGGTTGGTTACTCTAAGCAATGACTGTTTTGCATACTACCTTGCTTTGTTTAATTAATGTTTGTATAGAGATTTAAAAATATAAAGAGCTATATCATTGCTAAGTTTCATCATTGTTTTTGTATATTGATATTGCTAGTGGCACCAAAAAAAAATACGTGAAACCACAAAATACTGTGCATGTCCTTAAAATGGTGGGTTTGGTTACATCCTGAAGAGCTAGAGAGGAAGTAAGCTGAGACTATATTTCTGAAGCTGCCAACTTGACCTCTGAAATCGCAGATTTTGCAAAGAGAAAGGGGGGGAGGGATTGCATGCTTAGAAATGCCCAGCACTGCCTCACGGAGAAAGCGGAGTGCCTGGGGTGTGTGGGTGCCTGTGGCTGGAAATGGAAAGCTCTGGAGGTGGGAGCTGCCCTCCCTGCCTGTGGGACACTGACCCGCTGCCTGGGCACAGTGAGGTGGGTGATGCACAGTGTCAGGTACAGCGTGGGAGGGGGGAGGGTGAAAAAATATGTGACAGGTCAGCAGCTCCAGTGTGGACATGTGGCTTGCAGCTGGGTGCGGGGAGGGCTGGACAACTGCTGCTGCTTTTGGAAAATGGTGTTTTGCAGTCGTTTACTCAAATCCCAAGTGGATGTGTCCCTAACTTGTAGGGACTTGTAGGTGGTTGCCAGCATTTTCATCTGAGTGTGCATCCTCCATTGTGTTTGGATCCTGCATGTGGTCGCAGCTTTGAGCCCCACTGCCAGGTGGGCTGGGTGAGCCCCATGGGGTGCCAGCACTGCCACTGGCTGGGGTGAAACCCAGCTCCCCAATGTGGAGGACAGCAAAAGCCCAATCGCATGGTGCTCACCCTTACTCAGCACCTGTCCTGGCAAAGTGGGAGACCCTGGTCCTAAATGTGCTGCTCTTGCTCAAGGGACATTGTGGCAGCATCCAGAAACTGCCAGCAGAGCCCTGGGACATTTCCCCAGCTGAAATGCCCCAGTAGAGGAGTGGAAGATCCTGGCATCCACTCAGTTGAACAGCCACATAAATGTCCTCTCAGATCAGGGGCTGGAGTGATAGCTGGGGCAGGGCAGGGCAGGCACCTGCTGGGACCACCTTGGCTCAAGGACCTATTGCACCAGACTCGGCAGTAGGTACTTAGGGGAGGGCAGCAATCTCCTCCAGAGGTGTTTCCTCGTGTAATGAAAGCAGGGTGGTGGTGGCTTGAGGCAGGAAGGGCAGGTGGACAAGCCATTTCCCCTGAATGTGAAACTATGTTTACTCAGTTTCCTTGACTTGGAAATCAGTGCATTGTGGCAAATTCTTTCCTGAGGATGGGAAGGTTATGGAGTCAGTAGCTTTTTAACTCCATCCCAGCCAAATCCAGTACAATCTCCGCTTCTTATTCCATACTATTTGCGTCATGCTCACATCCTACAGTATTCATTGCATTTTCATCAAACACCACTGCCCACTTCCCCATACTTTGTCATATACACAGGTATCATTTCCTTAGTCTGTGGGCCACGCCCATTCAAATGACCATTCAAATGTCTATTCAGTTAATTTAGCTCATGATTTGAGCTTCATTTGTTACAATGGTCATTCAGGACAGTGGATTGTGTTGGACTGTTGGGCACTGAAACCAGCTCAGGTTGGATCACTGCTGCACTTGGCTGGTTCCTTACAAAGTTCAGCCTCCATTGGTTCAGGTGACTCCTGCTGTAGTACTTTTGACATACAGAATAATACAATGGTGTCATCATCCTGGCTGACTGATCTATAGTAGACTTCCACAACAACATCTGCTTTATTAGCTTTGCCCCTAGTCCTTACCCAGAGGCTCTCAACCATGTTGTCCCCAACTGCAAGTGCTATACAGTCTAACCTCTCCTTTCCATACAGTGCTACCCCTCCCCCTCACTTGCCTATCTCTCCTGAAGAGCCATCACAGCACTCCAGTCACAAGACTCTTCCCACCTTACACCAATGATGTTGTAGCTCTGAGACTGAGCCAAAGCTTCTACTTCCTCTTGTTTATTCCTCATACTGCATGCACTAGTGTACAAATATTTCAGGTGCTCTCCAGTGTACTCAGTACATCACGACAGCCCCCACTAGCACACTATCCCTCAAACATTGTCATGCCATCCCACAGCTTGTCACTAGTAAGGCTGATTTTATCTCTTTTGCCCTCCAAACCTAGTTTAAAGCTCTTTCAATCAACCCCACTAACTTATGAGAAAAAATTCTTTTCCCTCATTGATAAAGGTGAATCCTGGCATGCCCCAGCAGGCCTGATGTCGTGTAGACCATCCCATGATCGAAAACCACAAAATTCTGCCAGTGACACTAGCCTCAGAGCCAGATATTGATAAACTGGATCCACTTGTTTCTTTCAATGTCATTCCCTACAACTGGGAGGATAGAGGAGAACACTGCCTGCACTCCTGAAAGCTTTAACAATCTCCACATGGCCCTGAAGTCTCTTTGATCACCCTTGGACTTCTCATTGTGACTTTGTTGGTACCCACAAGAAAAAGCAATGGTGGATAATAATTCAGGGCCCTACCAGACTAGGAAGTTTCCTGGTAACATCTTTAACCCGAGCCTCAGGGAGGCAGCAAATTTCCCTAATAAGTGGGTTTGGTCAACAGACTTGGCCCTCTGTGCCCCTCAAAGGCTGTTTTTTTCTTCATGGTTATGATGTGGGGAACAGGCTGACCTGATCTTGGTGACTCCTCTAGCATAGATGGATCATCATCCACCTCATCATGTCCCTGTCCTTCTAATTCCAGATCCTCATATCTGTTGTGTAAGGGCACCTGCGAAGGCAAGTTAAAAGGATTCTCAGCATAATCCCTGCTAAAAGTGTTGTTATCAACAAACCTAATAACAAGCTTGGGCAGCTGTTCCAGAAACAAATTTTCCTGGCTGCTGACACAACTGCTAGTTGGTATGCTGAACACTTCCATGCTCACTCGGTCCATGGGGTATTTAGCTGGCCATAAGTAATGCCTCCACGTGCCCTCAACACACTCCAAGCACCACCCACACCTTCTTCACAAGCAATAAGGCAGAGGCATTAACCACCTTACAAGCTCCTGGTGATGGAGAGCTCATCAAACAAAACCATCTTTGATGCCCATCAGCTCAATTTTTACATCCACAGTCTTCAACAAAATATTGTCTTGAAAGAAGGGATTCCTGTGGAGGGCTTACGAAGGTTCAGGCCTCCTATTCTGGGCTGTCAGAGCTGAGCATTTTCTGAACCCCCTGATTACCCAACACAATTCAGCGAGACCACTTCCTACTGCCAGGCTGTGTCTTTGTAGGACAGCCCTGTGGAGAAGAGCATGGACAGCATGTCACAGCTGTGACTGAGGAGCAACTCAATGAAGACACAGGAGGGGTAGGAGTGGTTGCTCTGGCTTATCAGCTGGTCCCTCAGTATAATGGCTAGCTGGCTGAAAATAGAGGCCAATGGAGGATAATTCAGAAGACCTCACTGGCTCTGAGGTAGGATGCATCAGCTTTTACAATCTTGCAGCAAAGATACAGCAGGGTGTTGTTCAGACCTATGTAGTTCTCCCCATTCTCAGCTGTGAAAAAGTCCAAATGTGCAGACTCTGCAATAGTGGAAAGTTGAGGCATCTCAATACACAGGCTTTTCTCATTACTGGTCCTGTCCTTCAAACAAATCCAGCTCAGATTTGGTACATTCTTCTGAGCAGCCATCCCTTTTAAAGGAAAAGCCACCCCCTTTAAAATAGATTTCCTTTTCTAGTGTGTGGTGAGTTAATCCCAGTAGGGAGCTCAGCCCCACACAGCTGCTCACTTACACCGCCCCAAAGGGATGGGGGTGAGAATCAGGTTAAAAGTGAAAAAACTCATTGAGCTGAGATAAAGACAGTTTAAAACGTAAAGAAAAGCTGTGCGCACAAGCAAAGGAAAATAAAGAATTCAGTCAGAGAATCATAGAATAGCCCAGGTTGGAAAGGATTTCAAATACCATCTGGTCCCACGTTTCATGGGAAAGGGAGCCTAGCACCCTGCCCAAGCACATCTTCAAAACACCCAGCGATGGGGACTCCACCACATCCCTGTGGAGGTTGTTCCAGCGAGTGATTGTTCTCAATATAAAAAATTTCTTTCTTATGATGAGATGAAACCTCTTCCGGTGCAACTTGTACCTTTGTCTCCTATTGTGGTTCCTTGTGAATAGGAGCTCCTCTTTGTAGCTGCCCTTTAAGTACTGGATTCCTCCTGATCTTTCTCTTCTCCAGGGAGAAAAGACCTAACTCTTTTAGTCTTTCTTCTTAGGGAAGGTTCTCCAGCCCTTTGATGATCTTCGTGGCCTCTCCAGACTGTCTGCATATTTCTTGAATTGTGGGGACTGGAACTGGACACATTACTCCAGGTGAAGCCTGACAAGCACTGAGCAGAGCGGGACAATCACATATCTATCTCTGCTAGTAATGCCTCTGTGGGTGCAACCCAGGATCTGGTTTGCCATTATTGCAGCGGCACACTGCTGACTCGTGTTTAGCTTGTTGTCCACCAGGACCACCAGGTCCCTTTCAGCAAGGCAGCTCCCTAGCCACACAGATCCCAGCCTGGGCTGGGCTCTTCAGTTATGTCATTCCAGCTACAGGATTTTCCACTTGTCTTTGTTCAAGTTCGTACAGTTCTTGCTAGCCCCACTCTTCCAGCCTGTCGAGGTGTCTCTGTAAGATGGCTCTCCCTTCTGATGTGTTCACCTCACCACCCAGTTTGGAGACATCAGCAAACTTGGTGAGGGCCCTTTCAATCCCATCATCCAGATTATTTATGAAGATGTTAAAAACCCTCTAAGTATGACCTGTTAGCCAATTTCCCACCCATCTCTCAGACCACCCATCCAGTCTGTATCTTGCCACCTTGTCCAGCTGAAGACTGTGGGAAACAGTGTTAAATTCTTTGCTGAAGTCCAGGTAAACAACATCCACTGCTCTCCCCATCTTAACGGAACATGTTATTTTGGTGTAGAAAGTGATCAGGTTAGTCTGGCATGATTTGTGCTTGGTAAATCAGTGCTGGCTTTTCCCAATCACCTTCATTTGGTTAGTAATAGTTTCTAGGACTCGTTTCATTGCTTTTCCAGGGATTGGGAACTAATGGGCCTGTAGTTTCCTGGGTCCTCTTTTTGGCCCTTCTTGTAGATGGGCCCAAATGAGTGCATTTGCACTCTTCCAACCATAAGAGACATCCCCTGATCTCCATGACTTTTCAAATATTATAGACAGTGACCTTACAACAATGTCAGCCACTTTTCTTAACACCCTGTGTTGGATTCCATCCAGGCCCATAGGTGAAACACTGGAACAGGTTGTCCAGAGAGGTGGTAGATTCCACATTCCTGGAAATAGTCAAGGTCAGGTTGGACAGGGCTCTGAGCAACCTGATCTAGTTGAAGATGTCTCTGGTCATTGCAGGTGACAGGTCACTTGGTGACCTTTAGAAGTCCCTTTCAACCCAAACTATTCTATGATTCTATGGTTTATGTGGGTTGAGCCCTTGCAAGAGGCAACAGACCAGCCCTTCCTCCACTACTGGTGGGTTGACATATGTGTTGTCGTAGCTACTTGATCTGGGGTCCAGCTATGCTGGTAAAGACAGAAGCAAAGATGGTATTGAGAACCTCTGCCTTGTCATCATTATTAATGACTCGTTTCCCTGCCATGATTAGTAATGGGCCATATGTCTTCCCTGTGCTTCCACTTACTGCTTGCGTATCTGAAGAATCCTTTCCTGTTGTAGTTGACATCTTTGGCCAGTTGCAGCTCTAGCTGAGCCTCAGTCTTCCTGGCTTCATCTCTGCATGCTCTAACAAGGTTTTTGCAGTCCTCAATTCAGTCACTACTTCCCACTGGCAGGCAGACGTTTAGTCATTTTGAGGAAAGGAGGGCTTCATCAGACTTGGGAAGTCAAACACCATAACTCCAAACATCCCATGCTTCCTCTTTGTTCCCTCGGCTTGTACTTCTGAGCACAAGATCATGTGGTGTGATATACCCTTTTGGTCAGTTGGGGTCAGCTGTCCCAGCTGTGCCTCCTCCCAAATTCGTTGTGCAGCCCCAGCCAGTTCTCTGGTGTGGCAGCATGAGAAACCAGAAAAGCCTTGATGTTGTGCAAGCACTGCTCAGCAAAAGCTAAACCATCCTGTGTTATTAACTCTATTTTCATCACAAATCCAAACCACAGCACCATGCAAGGTACTATGGAGAAAATTGACTCTATCCCAAATAAAACCGGTACATAGTGGTAGGACGAAATCTTTTTCTCTGGCATTTCTGCTTCTTTTGTCATTCAGTTGTCAGGCACCCTCCTTCTTTTTCAATTAAAGGGCTGAGGTGGGCTCTCCCTTTCAGGGGCATAACATGGTATACTTTCTTTTAAGGCTGTTTCTTTAAATATAAGCAAGGCCTGAGCTCTTCTGATTTGCTGGCATTTTCAACTTGTCCATGACAACCTTAGAAACATGTCCAAACATCTTTCTTGCAATATCTTGAGTGGTGATTTTAATGTGTAGCTTAACAAAATAGGCTTCTGTATATACCTCCAACTCCCACAGCATGCTTCACAGGAACGCCTTGAAGCCCCTGGAGACCATTGCTGTCCTGGGCTCTGTAATAGTTCATGTAAAAGGAAAGGTCCCCATAATTTTTTATGACTACCATTTTGGTAAGGTTGCTTAAAATATCAGAGGCTTCTGGGACCAAAGATGCAGCTTCACAATCATCTTCGCAAAGCAAAATGAGAGGTGATTGTTCTAGTCAGTCTACATTGACGATGATCATGTTGATGTGCTGGTAGTTTACTGGCATGTAGACCAGATGTACAAGACATCTGGCATGGCGTACCAGATGTCACCATCACAATCTTTTATTTATTCCTGCTGGTTGGGACACAGTGCAATAAAGGAACCACAAAGTCCCCAAGAGTCTGATGCTCTAGAAAGTCCTTGCAGAGGTAGAGCAAGTTAAACCCTCCAGTGACACCTGCCACAAAGGGAGATTTCTTAGCAGTAGCCTCCTGAAGAGGCCCCCAGAATATGTGCCAGATCCCCAGCTGCAGAAAAAGCATAAGGCTTTTAATCTGTTTTGAACTTTGTTTTCCTAATGACTGGGTCATAGACGAGGCTCACTGGTGGACAAGTGACGGATGCAGCTTTGTTTGTGGTGGTTCATACGTTGCATCAATGAGGACAGGGATGAATAATAGCCTTTCCACAAAGCAAAAGCAGACTGCCATGTCTTATCCTGTGACGCTGCCTCAGATTTGGCATCATTGTTGATGTTATTCCATCCATGCGGATGCTGTATGTCCTCCAACCCCACCTCCAACCTGCCTGAGATCTCCCAGGGTCTCACCAGCTGCACAGGGACATTAGAGATGGGCTTTTGTAGGGAGGACCCTGGCTTTCTTGGCAGTGTGATGCAGAAACCCCTGGCATAAGAAACAAATTTCAGTGTGTGATGGCAATGAGCCAGGTTGAGACAAGTGGGACAGTGGTGGAGTGACTGCTTTGGCTGCAATAAAAAAACAGATCCCAGGGTGAGGTTGCAAAGACAGCACACAAAATCCACTCACTGTGTTGTTCATAGGCAAGCAATTGCAGCACGGAGGCTGGAGCCAGGAGTACACAACGTGCTGCATTGACATGGTTAATTTTATAAAAAACAAGAACTTAAACCATGGAACCTTTACCATGGAGATGGGGAGCAACCATGGAAATCTTCTGTGCCACAGAGCAGTTTGCTTGCTGGTCATCTTGTGGCAAAGCACTTCAAAGAGCTGGCGCACATGAAGGCGAGTTGTACATTCTCTTGCACAAAAAGCCACGTCTTCCAGATTTGCTAGCTGTTTCTGCGAGGACAAGGGCCTGTCAGGAGTACACTACCTAACAGATATTTTCAACAAAATAAATGCTCTTAATCTGTCCCTTCAAGGTGAAGGTGATGTGTGACCAAGGAGTGAGAAAGTAACAGCTTTCAGGAGGCAAGCATGCTGAGGAGAGTGCATTTTGAAAACAGATTTGGAACATTTCCATCAAGTAGTTTTGCTGACATGGGACTCAAGAAGATGTCCTGTCTGTATGCTTCCAAAACATGGAGGCACAATTTTCTAACTTGCTTAACAATCTCCCAGACAAATAGTTTCAGAGGGGTTTGGAGCCACTTGTTATGAATACAAAAAGGCACCAAGACCTTCCAATTAGTTTGCAAGAACAACTGAGTGACATCAAAGAAGGGGGAAATTTCCTGGCCAAATTTCAGCAAAACTTTGAAGAAGTGGGAAGATGGGAGATCCACCCTGTAGGAAGAGCTGGATAGGCTGGAAGAGTCGGCTAACAAGGACCTTACGAAGTTCAACAAGGACAAGTGTAAGGTCTTGCACCTGGGAAAACATAATTCAGGAGCGCAGCACAGACTAGGATCTACCTGGCTGGGGAGGAGCTCTTTGGAAAGGGACGTGGGGGTCCTGGTGGATAACAAGCTCAATATGAGTGAACAGTGTGCTGCTGCAGCAAAGAGAGCCAACAGGATGCTGGGTTCAGGCCTGGGAAGCCTGCCATATGAGGAAGGCTGAGAGAATTGGGTTTGTTCAGTCTTGAGAAAAGAAGGCTTAGAAGAGACCTTATCACCATGTTCCACTTTTTAAAGGGTGGCTACAAAGAAGATGGAGATTCCGTTTTTACAAGGAGTGACACGGAAAAGACAAGGGGTATTGGGTACACATTACTCCTGGCGAGATTCCAATTGGACACAAGAGGAAAATTTTCACAATGAGAACAGTCAACCATTGGAATAATCTCCCCAGGGAAGTGGCGGATTCCCCAACATCGGACACTTTTAAGATTCAGATGGACAGGGTGCTGGGCCATCTTGTCTAGACCGTGCTTTTGCCAAGAAAGGTTGGACCATATGATCCTTGAGGTCCCTTCCAACCTGGTATTCTATGTGTCCTGGTTCTGGTGGGGATAGAGTTAAATTTCACAAGGAGCTGGCTGGGCATCATGGGTGTCCTGGCAGGGGAGGCCAGTCCTGGCTGCAGGGACTGACCAGACAAAGGGAAGAGTCTGCGCCAACCCCTCCCTCCATCCCCTTATGCTCTCTCTAGCTGGCAGAGAACAGCAGCAGAGTAGATGAGTACCTGCACCAATGCCTGCTGTACCTGCAGACCCCACAGTGAGAGGTGGCCATCAGGTTCATTGGTGAGCTGCAAACCCCCGGGGGTCCCTCCCTACCCCACTGCAGCTTGGCCCCAGCCATGGCTGCTGCACCAGCAGAAGGATTTGGCCCAGTGGCTGTGGATCCCTGACTACCTGATGCAGGGCCAGGGTGCCCATGGGGCCTCCTGTCACCCTCTCCCACCCCTGCCCTTGCATCACACTTGGGGAATGCCCCAGGCTCAGCCCAGCCAAGGGGAGGAGGGTGTGTGGGGTGCGCTGGCAGGGACGGTGTTGGGGAGCTGTGCCACTGGGGCCAGCGGGATTTGTGATGGGCTGTGTGTTCCTAGGGCTCACTGGGCAGCACGTGAGGGGACAGCAGGAGAAGCTCCAGGTCATCTGCAAGAGTGAGTGAGAGCAGCGGGGTGTCAGCGGCGACTGGCAGGGAGGAGGAAAGACCCTGGGCAGGGGGCTGCAATCCCTGCCCTGGCTGGGGAGGTCTCCGTTCCCTCGACATGTGGACGAGGGGTGGTGTGGGCAGAGCAGAGAGACATTTCAGGGGCACGTAGGGTATTCGTGGGCAGCACCTTCTGGCTGATCCCATTGTCCCCTGCTCCCCCCTGACCTCCCTCCCTCCTGGGAAGAGATGGGTGGGGTTCCTGGCGCCCTTGCAGACCTGGACTCTGACCTTGACTCTGTTCCTCTCTGTTCCAGCCCTTCAAGGCATGACAAATGACTTCAGCCACTCCGTCTCAAACCTGGCAGCTCAAACACTATTCCTGCTAAGAGCTGCAGAAAGGAATCCTTCCTCCAGGTTTGGGCTGCTGGTGCTCTGCAGGGGCTATGCCCAGTTCTGCAGGGCATAGAGGAGGCAGCCTTGTCTCCGGGACAATGGCTGGCTGTGCTGCTGGAGCTCTGTGCAGAGCTG
>RSEF01000002.1:24559364-24571216 GCA_003993805.1 Himantopus leucocephalus
CTTCAAGGTCCCTTCCAGCCTAAACCATTCTATGATTCTGTGTCTAAGAAGAGCATGTAATAAAACTTAATGGAAATCAAGAGTTTGTCAAAACATGTACATAATGCGTTCTAAAGTAATGTCTTCTTATTTATTCAGCTACTGGCGTAACTCTCTGAATGAAAAGTATTTCTCTCTTAATTTCCGTTTCACCCCCTTGAGCAGGTAGACTGAAAAATCCATTTGTGAAGGTGGAAGACAGAAGTCGGTAAGTGTTCTCTTCATGTATTCAATAATGTAGTTCTCTACCTGAGTAACCTAGAAACATTTAGTATACCTTGAGGAAGTGGCCTTCAGATTTCGATATCCTTTGACTTCCTGACTCTAGATGCCAGGCATACTGTCCTCTTACAGTAAGACACAAAAATTTCATCTCTGCATGCTCTGGGTAGGTATCTGTGTTTAGCCACTGAACAAGATTGAGCAGGTAGTAGTATAGTAGGGAATATTTGCAATAGGTAATGGAAGTGGAAAGCTAATACGTAGCTCCAGCTTGTATTGGGTTCTTGGGTCACTTACTGCTAAGGGCCATGTGAATGACAAGGAAACCTGGTAGTTTTGAACCTTGACATCTTTTCTTAGATCTAAATCCTATAGGCCAAAAGGCCTATAGCCCAAAGGCCAATAAAACTTTGTATATTAAATTCCAGTCCTGTAGTCCCAACTCAATATATTAATAATAATACTACTAATCTCCTGCAGAGACTGTTTAGATGTAAGGAAAGGGAAGTTGCTAGAGTTAAAATCATCCCTTGAAATTAGGTTTTAATTTCCTGTTCAAACATTTCTTTTTAAAAGGAAAAAACAAAGCTATTAATCTGATTTCAATATCCAGAGTAGCAAGAAATCTGATATTTTCAGCCTTCAAAATCTTCACATCTTTCTGGTCCTGTAATTGATCAGACCTGGTTGTGTAAGGAAATACCAGTTTGCCAGAAGTTGAGAGAACAATGACTTATAAAACAGTGCAGTTCTGCACAGCATGTTTTACACTTTTATATCCTTAACTAACTTCTGCTTTATGGTGATATTTATAAGCTCCAAAGTCTTTGACCTGATTTCTTTGACACTTTCCTGAATTAAAAAAGAGATCTAAACCTTGTCTTATGTTGTGAGGTGGTGTAATAGGTATGAGGGATGTGAGGATAGTGGGGAGAATTGGACAAACACAGTTGTAAGTACAAGAAATTTGTGTATGTGTGAGTTTGACTTCTGGATGTAGCTGTGTACCAAACACCTGAAACACTCTTGAATATTTATGTAACATAAACAATGTTTATGTGACATTTATGTTTAAACACTTATGCAACATAAGTAACAGTTCAGAAGCAGAACAAGATGCTTAGCTGTCTGTATTATTTTCCAGACTTGCTCTTTTTCTTCTGCCTGGACAGCTTATAATAGTAATGTGGGGAAAAAAAATGAGACTGAACTCTGGCATCAGCTTCTCAGTCCAGTGATTCAGTATGTGAACTTTTAGCATGGCCTATTTTAAACACTTTTTATATATTCAGAGCAATGGTACAGTTGCTAGTGCTGATATCTTTCTGAGTACAATGCTGTACAGGAAAACTATGTGGAAAATGAAAAGGTTAGTTTTTATATTTTGAATGGTGAAGTGATTAAAATTTGTCAAAAGGGAAGAAAATGGTAACATCAAAAAAAAAAATTGAATGCATTGGATGTTAGAAACTGCTATAGCTACTTCTCAGGAACACAGATGCACCATCATCCAAATTGTTCTTAGTTTCATTGGTTACCCAGCTCTCAACAATAAATAGGCATGAAAGCCATACCTGAAGGAATGTGTAAAACAGCTGTGGAAACTCAAAGCAAATCTATTTTGAGAAAGTATCAAGTTTATATGAAGGAAGGAATGACTTACTCTAGGATATTTATCTGCTTAGCGTTCTGTGTACATTATATGTGAAAGAGAAACACTTTATCTAAGATATTTGACCTGACTAGTTTGTGCTTAAACTCCTTTTCCCATTTCTGATGGTTCTAATGCATTTGTTTTGTCTAATACAGCCGCTACCGACCGTTTTATCTGCAGTTACCCAGTTTTCCAGTTCTGAACTACTGTGTTCCAAAACCGTATAGCCCATTTGAGGCGGATAAGAAGCATCCTTCTGGTCAAAAGCAAACTCAGTCTAAGCAAAGGTTTGTTGAAAAACTGTTATTGAGGTTTGGGTAGAGGAGAGGGCAGTTCTCTAAAATAATTTTGTAGTAATTGTTTTCTAAAATAATTGCTCTGCTTCTAATTTTCTGTTATATTTAATACTAATATCCATGTCTCAGCTGATGTATTTGCTGCACTGTAACTGTTGATGTCTGTCTGTCTTTCTGTACCCTCTTCCTCCTGTCTCTAGTCCTTTTTTTGGACATACAGATGCATACATCAAAAAATGTGGCCTTCTTCTGTCACTGTGGGTCAGCATAAGATTTTTTTTTTCCTTTCTGCCACTGGTTTCTTCTTTGTCCTCATCTTGGATGCCATCCAGTAAGTATTCTACAGGACGTGGATTTGTTAAGACTTCTTTTGGTATTTGTCAGTATAATGCTAAAGTAGGCAGCTACAAATTTTTAAAACAGTGATGCTCAGTCACAGTGCAAAATAATTGTTGATAAAGAGTGGACTTTATTGATAAAGTCTAATTTATAGAAATTAGACTGCCACTGTTGCTTCAACTCTTCAGAGATGAAAAGTGGATGCCAGCTGCCTAGTAGAATTACAGTTGGTCTTGCAGCAAGCATTTATATGATATGTTTTGGCATTTAGACTCTATTTGAGCATTGCAGATGCAGTTAGGACTTCTTATGATTTGAAACTATTTAGGAGTTTTAATTATCTGGGGTTTTGATCAACCAAGGTTTTGTTTTGGATTTCTTCTACCGAGCATATCTGGAGTATTAATGATTCTTTCATTTACTTCTAAAATTGTTTCACCTGAGAGACTAAAGATATTCGGGTGAAAGGTAGCTTTGCTATATGTAGAACTTTCTGTATCTAGTAACTTTTGCTGGTTTTCAGTCTAAGACTTATTTAGGTTTGATACTTGTTTTCTTTATAAAATAGCTTCTCCACTGTTCAGGTTCTGTCCAGTCTTCACCATTGTTACATCGTTGGAGGTTTTCAGCTGAGGTTGCCATGATGAATTTTATTTTTTTATTTTTTAATTGTAATGAATGTAGCAGTATGAAAAGGCAAAACAATATTATAATAGAGTGGTAACTCTTGCAACAATAAGACAATTTGTAATGACAATAAGACAATAAGACAATTTCTAATGCTGTCCCTTCAGAGGGGGTTAGGAAGGTTAGGTTATTCTTTTTAATGCATTAAAAAAAAAGGGGGGGATGGCAATATTCTTTTCATTTATATGTATTAAGGAATACGATATATTAAAAATTTCAGGAGTTATGTTTGAATGAATATTCCTGTTGAATGTTTCAGGTTGGCACCTGTCAAAGAGATACTTAGGTGGGAGATTATTTCATACTCAGCAGGTAGATGTGGGGAATGTCAGTTACCGGAGAGAGAGAGTGGGAGTGTTCGCTTGTTTTGTCTTTATTTGGGGAAAAACACCTTGTTGAAACTAAGCTGTCTATTCTACTTGGTTCTGCATCAGGCAAGACCTGCAGATGTTATTCAATCTGCAGAGGATAAATGGTATTGCTAATATCCTGATTTACTGGTTCTCTGATTTTTACAGTTCTGAAGAGGGAAGGTGAAAAGGCTAGTGTAATAGTAAAAGTACACAGTTAGGTGGAGCCTGTCCTGTGGGTCCCAGCAAATTTTACCAATTTAGACTTGTGTACACTTATTATGCTGAGCAATACGTTGCTATGCTTTGTAAGTTAGAGATTTTTTTCAGGACGGGTTTTTTTGGTGTAAAGTTCCGAGTGTACGTCTATGCAGATACTTGGTAAAGTCTATCAGAATGATTTTTGGCTAGACAGGAAGATGGCACTATTTACTCTGAAGTAAAAGGGAAGTAGAGGTTGATGGTTTTGCTTTATTGCTAGCATATCATCATCAGGTGGTCTAATAGTGAATTGCAGCAAACTAGCTCTCCCCAGATGAGGACTCTGGAGGTCATGGAGCAGCTATTGAAAACCTCTTCTTATTTTAATCTCCAGGAAGAATCTGAGGTTCATTTCCTTGCATTTCTACTTAGCCTGTACCTAGAAAAACAGGACAAAATGGCATTTGGTCAGCACATTCAAAAGATACTTATAACCAACAAATGTGACTGTTTGTTACTTTTACTAAAGAACGAGAGTCATCTGTTAGACCAAGTGTTTTTGCTGTATGTTTTCTTGGCATCAAAAATACTGACAGTCGATGAGATGTTAGAAGACTTTTTTCTTTTTTTCTAGTTTTGATTTTATCAAACCTTTTTTTATTTTTATCAGCTATGTACAGAGATTTCAATACGTCCTTTGATTTGTCAAGTGAGATTTTTTTGTTTAGCAGTTTTGCATTGTTTATTCTGAGTCAGTGGTAGTAGTACATCTGTACTAACCTGGATGCTTTATGCTTACATGTGGTTCCACTGGGTCTGCCTGTCTTGTTGCACCAAATTTTTTTTTAATTAATGCATAATTTTTCTCTTTGTTTTTCCTAAGCATTGACTAGCATAATGTAAATAGTTTGAGGGGAAATAGAGAGGTGGTGTGGGTTTTCTTCAATTAGGGGAATAAGAATGAATATACTGGGAGAGGAAAGTGTAAAGCTCAGCTGTATATTTGAGACTTATATTAATATAGCTTTTCTGTTAACAGAAACAAAATAAATAGTGACAAGGACCGTGGAACTTCTGTTCAGCTCCCTCAGAAGGACAAAAAAAAGAGAGGATATTGTGAATGTTGTGGGAAGAAATATGAAGATCTGCAAACAGTATGTGAAATGTCAAGTATATGCTTTGATACAGTCATATATCTTAAGTGTGGTATCAACAATGGTTTTTACTTGCTACTTTAATGCATTTTTTTTGTCTTAAAAGAATTCTGAATATATCTCCTAAAAATCAGTAAGTGGGTATTTTTTTCCCTTGGAGGTTTTAATTCTTGATTGCTGCCTCTATGTATGGTAGCTGAAGACCCTAATAGTTCATGTCTCAGAGACACTGGTAATAAATTAATGATACTTACTTAATGCTCCGTATCATACTGTTGACTTGTATATTCATGGTTGTAGTATTACGTTTATTTCATGTTTTTTCTTTAATTCCAGCATCTTGAAAGTGAACAGCACCGAAATTTTGCACAAAGCACACAGTATCAAGTTGTTGATGATATAATCTCAAAGTTTGTTTATGAGTTTGTTGAATACAAAGATGATGCAAAAAAAATAAAAAGGTAGGTTACCTTTTTACCTAAATTTTAAGGTTTCTGTGAGCTAAGACATTGAACATAAAGATACTTAGTTCTGAAATTCTGAATCCGGTACAGAATAAATTCGTATTTTTCAGTCTGAAATAAATCACTGAAATTTGCAATGCAGGTGTACCTGGCAAATCAGTTCTATAAAACAGAAATTAGGAAAGAAAAATAATTGAAAGTGCAAATGGCATCACAGGAAAATGAGACTGAAAGGAGTAGCCAAAAGTTGTCCTACCTATCCTTCAGCTTAAGAAAAGCAAGATCTACTGTACTAAAAAATTGCTGACAGAAGGACAGCAATGTCTGGACATTTTGCTCTGAAAACTTTCTGATATTCTTAGTAGCCTAAGAACAGCAAATGATATCCTCTTCAGTCAATCTGATCTCCTTACCAGTGGAAAAACATTTCCTAGTCTAATTTAGATCTGCCTATCTGTGCTCTAAGCCTCTTAGCTTCTGTCCTGCCTGTGCTGGACAAAGAAAGCAGATTTTCCTTTCTTCTTCATAGCTCAAAAGCTTAAATGGGGGAGAAGGGCTTGTTTCACGTCTTGGACTGTAGGCACCTCTGTCTTCATTACTTGGAACAGTAATTCAATTCAAGATTGCTGTGATTTGTTTGCAAATGAGTCAGGAGATAAGGAATAACTTTCTCACTTCTTTAAAAAAAAAGTATTGAATAAATAAAGATATTCTTAGTGAAATCAAAGGAAATGCAAATAGAGTCAAACAACTGATACTCTAATGAAGGCAATCCTTTATTCCTTTTGTGGTTTAAAAATACTGAGTGGTTAGGTTTGAAATACTATGTCAAGAAAAGCATATATAATAATGCTAATTTTGTTTGTATATATGATAGAATATTTGTAAGTATTTATAGTCATTATGTTCATTAGCTTCTTTTGTTCTTAATACCACTGTTAAGTGAGATTTACTTAAATACTAGACTGCTTGCTTCATGTATTTTTAAAACAATTTTATGAGCTGTAGAAATCAATAAGAAAACATCAAATTCAAATATAAGGCACTTTGTTCACATAGGAATAGCGTGTTGCTACCCTAGATATCCTTCCATTAAACGTAAAACCAAAAATTGCTTTGTCAGTTCAGTTGCTTTACTAGAATCAGTTGCATATGGTGTTATGTTACCCACATTTCTCTTAAGCGTTTGTTAATAATTTTAAACAATTTCATTGTAGGACAAAATGTAGTACAGGATATTTTTCTCCTATTATTGGAAAGATAACTAGACCAGATGAGCTGAAAGAACGACTGAAAAAGCAACGCATTTCACTGAAAAGTTATTCGTGGAAGGATACAGCAATGCGGGCACTCAAACTGGATCGGCAGCCTGCAGAAGTACAACCAAATGCTGTGCCAATACCTACCCCTGTTTCTGGATCTGTCTGTTCAGTTCTTCATTGTCACCTGTCACAACCTTCAGAACTAAAAAGTAAGTTCAGAAGTAATGATGAAAATGTTAAAACTGATTCCTCCTGTGCTGCAAACTTAAGAGAGACTGTTGTATCATCAAATTTCATACAACCACCCCCTCAGAAAGATGACAAAGCCTACGTGGAGAACTTGTCTCCAGCTTATGAGCCATTCAGTAAAGAAATACTGGAGCCAGAAGTAAAGAAAAAGAATATAGAGTGTTTTCAGGAAGGCATGTATACTTTATATTCTCATATACAAGTTACAGATTTTAGTGAAAAAGACAAAAACCTATCACAGCCAAAACGAAAATTAAATAATGCAGTAGTTCTACCAGCAAAGTGTTTGAAAAAAACAGATGCCAATCCTACGTCTGTCACAAAACATCGTGATTTATGTGATAATCATGAACAGATGCAGCACAATGTTGTTTTGGAGGCTGAGGTATCTGATACTGCTATAAACAAAGAACTTAACGAATTGGCTGCCAGCACTGCACTCAGTTCACCGTCTGGAAAGCTGCGCAGAAAAGTGAAACTTTACTTGGGAAGAAATAAAAGAGAAACCCAGAAACAGAATATGGAGTTATGTGTAAAGTATACCGATGGACTGTCAGTTCCTGAAGAGAAGAGAAGTTCTTGTAGCTCACCAGTGCAGGCCCTACTGGAATTATTTCAGACAAGTGAGATAAACTCAGAATTTGTAGGTTTTTCAGGTTACACTGAGAACCAAGGTTCAACTAGCATAAATGATATATGGGAAGGGCAGAATACAAATGTTATGTGGTCATTATTTTCCTCTTCATCCTCATCCCCATTTGTTGGATTTTAATGCTGCTTTATTTAATGTAATGATTTTCAAATAAACTTGCAAATTTAAGATTTTATTCATGGAAATTAATTGCTGTGTTATATGTACAGATGGTTTTCAAGTTTTCTAATGCAAAAACTTCTGTATATGTAAATATCAAAAATAAAACTAAGGTGTTGTGGTGGTTTTTTTTTTTTTTTAAAAGGTACTGCTTTATCACAGCTAGTAAAAGGCTCTGACTCTGGATTGGGTGTTAAATTAATTGCTAGGCAACCAATAAGCATGATGTAGCTGCATTTGGATAGACTAATTTTCTAAAATCATTGATTATGGTATGTTTTAAATTACCACATTATAAATAACTGGATGTTCCATTATAAATAAGGCAGTCCATTACTTACAGACTACTGATGTTTTGTGGAGCTTTGGTTGCTTCCCTTCCTGCTCCTGCTGCTGATGCTTTGTTAGAGATTGGATGGGGGGGGGGGGGGGGNNNNGGGGGGGGGGGGGGGGGGGGGGAAGTGACTTGCTTTCCTAATATTTCTTCTGCTGAAATTGTCTCGGGAAACCTATGTAATCACAAAGAAATAGGATTAGGAAAGCATGTATTCTATTTTTTGGTACTCTAACATTTTAGACTAAAGCTAGCTGCTTTGTCGATTTCAGCCAGTAGGAAAGCAGTAGATGTATACTTGTAATTTTTCTTTAAAAAAAAAAAAAACAAACAACAACAGAGCAGCAACAACAACAAAACAGCTAATAGGTTTCCAATTGACTCAGGTAATTTGTTTGATTTTTCTTTCGGAGTAGCCAGCCTGTCTGACTAAGCTTACTCAGAGGCAGAGCAAAAACTGTGAAGACTTTTTTTTAATACTTTGTATCTTTACCAGAGCCGACCTTTTTCAGAATTTCCATATCTGTCAATCAGTGCAGGGCATGAGTAGAATTACAGTGGAGGTAATTGCAAAGCTTTATTAATAAATGTAAGTGCCTTAAGGTCATGTAAGAGATCTAAACCAGCAGAAATTACTCTCATTAATTTTTGCATAAATTAGTTGTTTGCATTTATATCTCTTGCCCATTTAATATTCTCAAGCCTACTCTCTCAGTGTTCTTACGGTTAAAGTGCTTTCAGCCATTCCATGCTATTGTTTGTCTTTTCTAGGATATTTTCTGTGAGGGGTACGTAAATCTTGGTGTGCAGGAATGGGTGAGGAAAATGACATATAATTACTTTCCTTTAAAGAGCTTGTGAATTGGAAGCTTAATGATGAAAGCAGCTGCTTAGGGCATTGCTGTCACCTTAAAGGTGACATTCCTTGGTCCACTGTTTGTGTAACTGCCTGTACAGTCTGCTAAGAACTGCTTCTGGTCTCTCTGTCTTACTGGTCACTTCTGGCTTGATTTATAGTTTCTTCTGATCTGGATTCACATCAAGAAAATTATATAGAAAGCCAGTACAGAAATGAGCAAAATTAACATTTTTAAAAAGGAGTTGAATATGTATGCCTATATATTTTTTGCATGTAATTTACCAATACATAGTGTTTTAGGAATGGAGTTTCAAAGTAGAACGTTGAAGCAATTATTTTGTTCTTCATTTTGAGTGACGCTTTAATGATAGAAGGATTGTTCTCTGATTCCATGAATGCAATCTATTTTAGGAACAAGTGTTTTTCCCTTTTCCTTGAGAACTTTTTTTGTTTGTGTTTTGGTTTGGGGTTTTTTTGTTTGTTTGTTTTGTTTTTCTTTAGTTTTGTTTCAGTACTAAAGTAATGTCTAAGAAAAACTTGTATTTTTTCCCCTAATACATTGCAGTGATCTCTCAGTCGGTATCTCTTGCAGATGTCTCCCACCTCACATCTCCAAGAGACATATGCTTCTTAGTCAGTGTGGTGGCCGCCATCCAACTGGAGTGTGTGTGCGTGGTTATTTATATATGTAAAGATTATTGCAATAGTTAAATGTTAAGGGGAGAGATAGTTGACGCTAGTAAACCTACTCATCAGATAACTAATGTGTATGTCTTGCATATTGTGATTAGATGCAATATTAGAACATGTTGGCTCAAACGGGCACTGCGAAGAGGAGATTTAAACACCTTGGAGTCTGGCTTTAGAATCTTAAGGGGGAAAAAATTCAGAGGTTTGTCACTGAAACATGAAGACTACTCGTAATGAGATCAGGATAGAGTCACTGCTACTGGCTGCAAAAAGCACGTGCAGTCATGCAAGTTTTGTGTACAGGGGACTCGTCACGTTAGCGCCTGCTAAGAGTCCCCATTGTATGTAGTGTGTTCAGATAGCGTCACAAGCCACAGTAAGCCTATTAACTATTTCTAAAACAGATTTATTCACCATGTTGGGTGCAATTTTCTTGCATTTATTATCTTTCAAGCTCATTTAAAAAAAACCAACAGGTTTTACAAAAATCTAAAAGGAATGATATTACTATTTGAAAAAATAAATATGGAAAGCTAGTTATTAGAACGTTTGTCTGACTTCCAGACGAGAATATTTTCAAAATATGGGTAGGGATTCTGCGAAGTGTCAAATGCTTCAGACAAAAGCTTCCACGAGTACCTCTGTAGTCACTAGAATAAAGGTTTAGCGTTAGAAGTACGTTTTATCTGTAAGTACATCTTTGTGATAATTACATGATTACAGTTTGAACTCGTTCTGCATAGGTACATGAATTTCTTCTAACGCACTTCGTTTTTTGGTTGGTTTGCTTCCTGTGATTTTGAGAAGCTGGTGTAGGTCATTTTTATATTCTTTTCAAACCCAGTTGTTAATATACTAATTGTTACTTCCTTTTTGGGGTGGTTAGAGCAACCTGGAGCTATATTCCCATACTGTCTGCAGCGTATGCCTATGCACAGCGTGGATTCAAAATTTTAATGAAGGACCTAAAGCTCTGATTTTTTTGTAACAGTAAAGACATTTGTGTAGAAGAGACACTATTTCTGTTTAAACTCTGATGTGACAAAATCCCCTAGACGTTTACATTATAAAAGTACTCTTATTGAAGTGATTATCCTGTGGCCCAGTGACCATTACTGTTCCTTTCTCATAGGTGTGGCAAGCACAATTCTGGGGACATGAAATATTTTAGCATAACCTTTAAAATGTTCAAATAGAAGGCACTTGCTTGCACACACACGTACCGTTACCGAAAGCCTGTGCAGACACCATACTGGTTTGGTACTCCAGCGTAAGGGTGAGTTGTAACTGATCTGTTCGGACCCACTTTGTTTCATTACCATGGGAGAGAGCAAAATGATTTTCAGTAGAGACTTCTAAAATGGAAACTGTACCTACACCACGCAAAGTTGGGATGGTAGTTGAAATCTGCATTTAGAAATAAAGCGTTAGAAGTAGTAGTGTTTTACTTTGGTTACGCCTACACCAAGTTTGGTTTGGCACCTTTGCAGTGGGTACCCAACCACTGCAGGTGACTTCGCTCTGTGGTGTGTGTTTATCTGGAACAGAAATATTCTCTTCAGGTAAATCTGTAGTGTGGCTGAGAGGACAGAGTTCCCAAGGGTTGGGAACGCTTCTGTGCGCGTGCGTGCATACGCATATGGATGTACATATAGATGCTCATATGGGTGTATGGTGCTAGAGGGGATTAGTGACTCCAAAACCACACACGCATAAGGAAGTTCTGCAGTAACTTCTGAGTTGCCAGCACTCTGATAAGCCCCGCGCTCAGCAGCAGGATCTGCAAGCAGTAATATCTCTTGCTCGACATCCCACTACGGAACACTCTTCACAAAGCGACAGGTAGGTGACTGGAAAGCCTCCCCTTTGACCACGTATTCTCTTGCCTGGGTCAGTATTGAGCTTCATCTGCCACTGTGCTGCTCTGACATTCCTCCTCCTCCTCCTCCTCCCTCCAGTGACCTTAACCTTTGGAGCTGGGGCAAAGTTAGTTACAGCCTGAGGAGCACTGAGTGTGTTAACATCTGTTCCGTTCTTCAGGGTTGGCAGTGTGCATTGAGGTGATGGAATCCATGGTCCACCTCAAGCTTGCAACAAAAGGGCACGCTTCAGTTACCCATACATGCTGTCCTTGTTCTGTGTTATCTCCTGGCCTATATGACTGCACAATTGCAAGCTCAACATGAGCTGGCAATGCCTGATCGCAGCCCAGAAAGCCAACCGTATCCTGGGCTGCATCAG
>RSEF01000002.1:24571316-24618609 GCA_003993805.1 Himantopus leucocephalus
CTCCTCCTCCTCCCTCCAGTGACCTTAACCGCCTGCCGTGTCCTTCCTCTTGCCACTTCGGGAAACGATGGGGGAAGGGGTGCCTTAGGCGATTTGCCACTCTTGTCCCATTTTCATAAAGAAACGTGGTTAGGAAAGGTGAGATGCAAAGTGCCGCCGGGCAGCGCTGCTGCCCTCCGCTTCCCGGTAGGGGGGAGTGTGGAATTGGGTTGCGGATGCAGTCACCCCTCTGCGGAGGGAGAATAACCCCCTCCCCTCGGGGGGACGGACACCGCGGGGACTCCCCGACACTTCTGCCTCTTGCTTTGGCCTCGCTTTTGCAGGAGAGCGTGTTGCAACTTGGAATGAATGATTCTGCGTTGTAACACACACACACACACCCCCCCCCCCCCCNCCCCCCCCCCCCCCCGCTCTTTAAGTGGGGAAAGCGGGGCAGGCGTGGGAATTTAAGAAAGGAGGGAAAAAGGTCATAGGGAGGGAAATGGAGGTTTGCTGTAAAAGGGCAGACAGCAGAAGCCCGTCAGCGGGGGGGGGGTGGGTGGGGGGTGTTAAGAGCAGGGAGGGACGGAGAGAAGGAGGGAGAGAAGGAGGGAGGGAGAGAAGGAGGGAGGGAAGGAAGGAAGGAAGGAAGGAGGGAGGGAGGGAAAACGCTCCGGCTGCCCCCCCCGGAGGGCCCCCTCCTTCACCCGGCGGGACGGGCTGACAGCGATCGCGGCTTTTGCCGCGGGGGTTCCCCTCTCCCGGGGGCAGTGCGGCACCGGGGGCCGCTCTGCGGCGCTCCCCGGGCTTCCCCTCGGCTCTCCCATCGCTCCCCTCCCCTCCCCGCCCCGGCAAACGACTACATTTCCCAGCACTTCCCTCTTCCAAGCGGGCTCTGCGGGGGAGCCTCGCCGGCTCTCGCCATCTCCTTCCCTCGCAGGGGGCTCGGCGGGGCGGAGCTCGGCAGCCGCGGCCCCGCAGCCCCCCCCCCCCCCCCCCCCCCCCCACCGTGCAGGCGCGGAGCCGGCGGCGCACGGCGGCGGAAGCCGGGGCGGCACACGGCGGCGAACGGGGCGGCGGGCAGCGCCATGCGGGCTGCCGCCTGCCTCCTCTCCCTGGCGCTCTGCGCCCTGCCCGCTGCCCCAGGTGAGCCGCGGCCGCGGGGCAGCGCCGCCGCGCTTGGGGCCGGGGGCGGGCGGGGGGATGCTGCGCCGAGGGCCGCCGCGGAGCCCCGCGGAAACGGCAGCCCCCCGCGCCGGCGGCGAGGGGCGCAGCCGGGTGATGGGTGTCTCTCCCCTGCCCAGGAGGAGCCGGGCCGGCGGCGACGGCGACAGCGACAGCGGGGCGGCGGGGCGAGAGCCGCTTCGCGGAGCGGGAGAGCATCAGGCCCCTGCGGCTGGTCTCCGGCGGCGGCGGCGGCGGGGCGCGGCGGCCGGCGCTGAGTACGCGGGTGCGGAGCGGCGCGGCGCGGACACAGGTAGGCACCGGGCTGGGCGGGGGGGTGTGAGGCGGCGGGCGGCCCCGGCACCTGCCGGTGAGGGCCCCCCCGCGGCCCCGAAGGCGGCAGAGGCGGCGGTGCGGTGTCTCGCCCGCACCCCCTCCCCCGGGTGTGGAGGGATAACGCGCGTTTTAAAGCGTTGCTGGGTGATAACGCGCGGCCCGGTGTTCCCGAAGGACCATCGCGGATGGCAGGGCTACTGCCGCGTGGGTTAAAATGGTCCCCCACGTCCGCCCCCCCCCCCGCCCGGTGCCGGTGAATTCCCTCCAGCGGGTCGTCTGCGGGGGGCTCCGGGCACAGGCAGAGCCCCGCCGGGCAGCGGGAGAGCCCCACCGGCTGCGGCTGCCGCTGGGCTCGGAGAGCCGGAGAGAGCGAGCCGGAGAGTTGCGGTGCCTTTGCGACAGCTGGAGTGGAAACGCTGCAGCTTAATGTGGGTTTCTGGCTGAAGAGGTGGGCAGGGTGGGTTTGTCTTCTGTGGCCTCGGAGGGGCTCTTGAAAATAGAAATTGGGAATCGGAAGGGAACCGCTTGAAATGTAACATGTCACCTTAACGTAGCAATTTGACTTGCATGTTACTGCCCAAACTGGGCTGTGTTTGCAGATTTCTGTTTTATTTCAAAGACCAGTCCCTATGGCTTTTAGCAAATAGCTCCCCTAATTTATATTAAAACACAGTGATTTTAATCTTGATCGCTAAGCATCATGTTTGAGGTGGTATATGGCTGTTACATCTAAAGGGAAAAAACAAACATTGAGTCTATGCTGTTACAGATGAAGTACATAACAAAATCTGTGCATTTGAGGTAACTGCTGACATCCAAGATGAGTTGCAGGCCTTGGTTTCCTCCTTTTCCAGTTGACTACCATCCATTTGAGAAACAAAATAGCTGAAAAAATTGTTTCAGATTTCTTTTTTGTAACCCTGAAGTATAAACTCTGACAGCTTGCATTCTTTTTGTGTAGTTAAATAATAAACAGTCTCTTCACAGCTTATGTATTTGCCTCTGAACGTAACTTATTCTGTGTGAAGATTTTTCAGATGGGAAGGCCAGGATTCTAAAAGTTCCAAAATGGGTGCTTTGCTTAAAAAAGAAAAAAGAAAAAAATCCTCTCAGCATTTCAGGATTCTTTGAAGACCCTTGGACACTCACAAGTTCAAACACTTTGTGATATCTCTGCTTAAAAAGTAGTAAGGGTTGCATTTGGATCTAGTATTAGGATTGAAATACTGGTCTTAAAGAGCAAACTGTTAATTAACGGGGTTTGTTTTTCTGAGTGTCTCAACTTTTATTCACCAAATCTTAAGTTCATAAAAAATTTTCAAGTCATCCTCAGTTAAGTTGTTAGTCAGTATTAGTGTTACTTCTACCAGAAAAAAAAGTGCCACTCATGGGTTAAAGAGGCTTAAATGAATTTGTTTCACAACAGTCTCTACACTAAACTGAGCGTAAATGTTTAAAGCTCTGTGTGCAGTTGAAACTTCCCTCCTGATCAAGAAGTTTCCCTCTGCTGCTTAAAATATCCACAGCCTCTCTGTGGTATCTGGTGGCTGATACCCCACTGAAGGATGCAGTGGCTGGCAGTGATTTGGAGGAAGAAAATTACGAAGCGAAAGCAGCCCAAACATAGTGGAGCAGTACCAGTTTTCTGTGCTTCTTGCACAGGGCACGGTTACATCCTCACTGCAGCGGACTGCATCCCTCGCCCGGAGATCTGAGTCAGCTCGGCAGTAATGGACCAGCAGCGCGACTGCCTTTGCTTAATGGAAGTTTCGTAGAAGCTGCGTTTAGGAGGGTGTTTTTGCAGTAGTGATGTTAACTGTTGCAGTTGAGTAATTTAATATCCTGACTCTTAAAGTCTAGCATCCCATAAACCCCCACTCCCCCTTATCTCTGCCAGAATGCTTATCAAAGCCATGGGCTAACTGAGTCCTTGTTAGTCCTTAGTTAGTCCATGGACTAACTTTTACAGTTGCTTTTGGGTGGCTGGTATGAAGTGCTGGATTCTGCTCACACATGAAGAAACACCCATGCCTGCCCTGAAGAGTTAACAGTCCGAGATCAGTGGCATATAAAGGGCGGGGGAACAGAGGTGCACTGCCCATCAATGAAATTTTCATATGTATTAGTTTCTTTTATGATAAAATATGCTCTGACTGTCTCCATGCCCTATTCTATCCATTGCTAGTAGTCTTTGGACAGCTGTGTATCAGAGTTAGAAAAACTGGTCTTGAATAGAGATTTCAAACCAAAGCTAATGGCCTTGTGGATTAATTTAGGGAGGGCGCTTCTTGCAGGAGGTTGAAGCGTTCAAGAAGAACCCCTGATGGCCGAAGGACAAGCAGCTATGTCTAGAAAAGCAAAGATACCTGAGTGGGATGGTGCAGTCTTGACTAGACAATGAGGCTGTAGCTGTTGAATTAATATAAAACAATGTAATTGTGTTTTGAATTGGATAAAGATAAAAGGAAAGAGAGAGAGATAAGCTGGAGAGAAGGAAGTCGCATTAAATTGGATTGGATTCCTTTAATTCCTGGATGAAAGCTTTAGCTGCAGAAAGGGCAGAAGTCGTACAAGAGGGACGCAGGCCTGAGTTTGGAATGGCACAAAGGGAAATGAAGATGATCATTTAGGGGAAAGCAGAAGCAAAGCGTGGCCTTTGCGGATCAGGCGTTGCAGAACAGGCTTATAATGGAGTTGAGCCAGAGGAGTGTAATATGAGAAAAGGAGGTGAAAGAAGGGAATTGAAGGCAGAAGTGACTGAGAAGTGATGGTTGGCAGATTTCTAAAAATCTGTGGGTTTTTTCAACATTTGTTGAGGTTTTTCTCTAGCAACCTCCTGTGTTCTGTTTGTTTTGGGTTTTTGGGCCGTTGTCATTGCCATAACTATTGAGTGACTTCTCTACGTGCATGCTTTACTATTAAATAGTGAAGGAAATGGTCTGTGTACTCATCCTAGAAACGCAGGATGTAATTGCTTAAGAAACAAAATTGACGTGTTCACAGTTGTAGTTGTCCAAGATGACTGGAATTCAGAGCACAGCACCAGGCAAATGTTGTAGGCTATTGTATGTTCATGTCGTTACAGGATATAGTGGACATGGGAGAATTCACATGACTTTGGTTTTCTGCTTTTAATACCACCACAGAATAGAGTCACTACCAGTGTCCGTGACATTCCTATATTTCAATTTCTGTGTTCCCCAAAGGGGGACTATTAGCAGCTACACAGCACTTAATCTAAAGAGTAATGAAGATAAGATATATCTGAGAATATGCTTAATATTATGATTAATGCAGTCCAGGATCTTAGCAATGGACACTTCAATGTACTATTGCATAAATAAGCCTATTAGAAGATGAACATCCTCTGTGGCAGGGGAGTTCAGTGAAGGCTAAGCTAAGATTTTTGTGTTTAAAAGAAAGAAAGTTCCTATTGTGGACATTTATAAGGAACCTTTTAACTCCATGCCTTGAGCTGTATTTTGGTATTGCAAGAAGCACATGGGAAATCACAAGTTTCTTAATACTTTCCTTCAGTCAATACTGTGCAGGCATGTTCTTCATTAAAATGTGGGAGTATGTAAATGTTCCTGCCCGCTGCCTGTATCTGTCCTTCCCCCTGTGAAGGAGAACAAAACAAGGCAGAAAGTACGCCTTTACAAACTTGAGTTTGTACTCTGCATCAGCGCTTGATTTGGAGGACCTTTTTCTTAATAATTTTCAGTGGATCAGATGTTCTTGTTGCAAAGATGAGATTAATTTTCCAGCTGGAAATTAGAGTACCAAACCTCTACCCTTCACCCAACAGATGCTTCCCCTCAACCCTAAGTGTAACTTAACAGTGATCGTGCTGTCAGCTGGAGACTGCCACTCAACGCCAGTGGCGAAGGGTCCCAACTCTCCGTGAGGCCAGCACTTTGTGATCATGCTAATCGGTCTGCACACACAATCCGAGAGACAGCATTGTTCCTCGTGTGGCTTCCATTGCATTATTCGTTTTTGATATATCTAGGTGTTGATTTGGAAATTTGGGAGATTTGCTATGATTTTCAGCGGGAACAAGGTCCTGACTCAGTGACCTACTATGGACATAGATTCACTCATCTCTCCTGGCTGTGCAAAACGTTCACAGTATAGCAACTTCTGTTTCTCAACTTGTTTTTCACTTGCTTGTTGCCCGTTGTCATGAAGATACACTGGATTCCTTCCGAGTGAGTAAAAGGGCTGACCTGGTTGTGGGGAGCCTGGTGCGAAGGTGCTCCAGGCCTGAACTGTGCCTGGTGATAGAAGTACATGTTGTTTGTAGTCCAGAGTGACTCAGTAGTTTTCAGCAAAGTATTTATTTGTCTTCCACAGTCTGCATTTCTGAATTATTTGTCACCAAATGATACAATTCCATACATCGATTTGGAAGCATGGCTTACAGATTGCTTAAATAACTTCTTATTGCTGGTAATCAATTGCAGAGAAGCTCTGCTCTGTCATGCTGACCTCGCATAGCTCTGCTTGCACTTGGAGTCGAAATCTTCATTAGTTATTCAGGTGTCGCCCAGTCTTTGCTATTGGATTCTCTGACTGCTTGGCCTCTCGCTTTAGTCTTCGAACAGGACGTCCCTATTCTTTGCAGGTGCTTCTGAAACTGCTGACTTTGTTTAAAACATTCTTGCTTTCTGTTCCCAGGCTGTCGGCTTCCGTTGGTATTACAAATTTCCACGTTGGGTAGCTCAAACAATTAGTGGGGTTTTTTCTGGTTAAAAAATTGGTTCTGACTGTTGAGGCGTTTATAAAACAGCTCTAGAGTTTGGGATTGATGGATGATGACTGTTGGAAAGGGAAGCATCATGAGAAATCACGCAATTTTAAAAATTCTTTTCTGTCCACTTAATGAAATGACTTTGGTCTCTTGGAGAAACTTAGGCGCAATTTTGGATCAACCAATCACAAAACCAAAGCGGGAGAAGGCTAAACTGGGACTGAGGCTGTAGTGAGTAATAACGTGCATTTTGTTTACTGCCAGATTTGGTTTTCTTCCTGCCTTGTTGCCTCTTCTCCCTCTTTCCTTAAGGTTTTTAAGGCGCTAGGCAAAATGTGCATGATGCTTTACTGTATGTTCAGTGTACGCAGTTCTGCGATATTCGTGTAAGGATAAGACACTTCACCAACCTAGCAATATTTTATGAATATGTGAATGACAGTTAAAATATCAATACTCTTGATGCAGGTCCTACCTTTCTGAAGAAGAAAAAAAAGTGCTGAAAGTCAAACTTTGCTATAGATTGCCACATGCTGCAAGGGCATTAAGAGTGGCCTTTGATTTCTGATGTAGGAGGCACTTTGAGATAGACCATTTTATAAAATATATATATTTGTTGTGTGTTTTGGTATTTTATAGGCAAAGAATATTTCAAATTTCTAATGTATCCTTCTTCGCAAGCTCATTTCACAGAAAGTCTTTCCCTACTTGATAATGAGATTTGTTATGACATTAAATGAATATGTCCAAAAAACCATCCAGCAAAAACCCTCTGGTAGCTGCTTCTTCAGAGTTCATGTTGCAGAAATATCACATCAGGACTCAGATTTTGAGGGGTGATTAGAAGACATAGGTATCTTTGAAAATGCTGGTCTGGGTAAAAGGGCTGTGTGGAAAATCTTCGTGATATCTTCTCTTGCTTGTGCCGTAGCAGAGCTGAAAAGGGAGATATTCCAAAAGCTATGGCTTAATCTCATAAAACAGGCTTATATACAGTTATGAAGGATCTTAAAGGCTCAGATGTAACAATCCTTATAGAAAGTATTTTTCTCAACATTTGCTTGTTGCCACGATCAATGTAGTAGCTTCATGTTTAAGATCTGAGTCTGATAGGGAAGTCCTTTCCTGCTCTGATAGTCAATATCTGCATTCACTCCTGATCTGTGTTGGTGCACCTGAGTGTGGGATCAACCTAAATATTCTTGCTGCCACTCTTTCACTGAGGATACCTGTTTTGGGACCCTTGTTGTGGCTAATGATGTGCTATAACGCATTCATGATGCAGAAGTGTGCGGCATTCCAAGTAGCATCATGATAAATTTTGCTGAGATTTACCCAAATTATCAAGGAACTACATAGAAGTTAACATTCACTGTAAAATGTTTGCCACAAGAGCATTGTGGATGTACGTGTAACACTGTCATGGTAGATCTGGTATTATAGTATTACTCTGGTACTTCAGGTCCCCTTTGTAGTCTTCTCAATAATTATACCAGTCTTTAAGTGACTCAAGACTAACAACTTCTCTTAGGACTGTGCTTGTTAAAACATTATTGCAGTTATCCTGTCAAACACTGCTTAAAGGTCAATTGAACTGCGTAAAACCTTCAAAAGCCTGATAAGGTTCAGCTCTCTAAATTGTGGGTCCTTCTGGCTAGCGCTGTCTCAGTGCTTTTCCCTCTCAAATCAGCTCTGCTGAGGTTTGTGTTCCTTCCACTTACTGCGGCCGCCTCCCGCCAGGTTTCTCTCCTTTGAGAGGATGGGCATCTTTGTCTTCAGCTCCCAGGGGTCTGAGCCAAAGCCGCTCCTCCTGCCTGGTAGACTGCCCTGCTGCTTCAGGGAAAGAGGCTCGCTGGGTTGTTGTCAGATGGTGTGGTTGCCAGTCCAGGCCCATGTCTATCCTCTTGAGTCTGGATAACTGTGGGTGTGAAGGGTGAAGTCCAGTACTATAAGAGGATCAAGTCCCACCCCTCTTGGACATGGGGTTGTGATGTCTTCTTATATAATACCTCTTCCTCATTCACCTACATTCAGTTTTTTGGTCCCTAGTCTTTTTTCAGTATTGTATTTTCTAGAAAAAGTGTAATTGTTGGCTCCTTGCATGTTAACCATAACTGCTATATTTAACATCTCCAGAAATCACTGTGACTCACATCCTGGCTCTCTTCTCTCTAGTTCTGACTTCTTTATTTTAAACTACGTCAAATTTGCTGTGATTGTTGGTGGAAAACTTTGAGACAAGAAAGCCTTCTGAGCCCTTCTAGTCGTCTTCTTCCCTTTGGCTTGCCAGTGGCCTCCTGGGTAGTGTATGGATATGCTGTTCGGCAGAGATGTCTTCTGGAGTGCATAAAGGATTACAGAGGCCTGTCAGATGAAGTTTTGCTCTTCACAGCCACAGATGCTCCCTGATAGTACTCCTCTGAAGCCATTGCAATATTTGCATTAATCTGAGGGGGAGAAATCATTGCTGCAGGGATGAACCATGCAGCGGCAGCTGGGCTGAGCCACAGCCAAGGATCAAACCACGTCTCTCTCCTCAGATGGAGGCATGTTCAGCACAGAGGAGAGCTTTGCGCACAGATTACATCTGTGCAAGCTCTTTAATACTTCAGTGGGTTGACTGTGTGAGGGAAGGCTCGTGTTTTTTCCTAGAAAACTTATTGTGTGGGTGTTGAGCAGCGAAGGTGGCTGAAGGGCTGCGTGGGAGCGCTGAGCACATGGACAAGGATGGGTTCTGCCAGGCTGTGGTGTGTACTTCCACGATGGGGGTTGGCTGGTTGGGTAAGTTCAGGTGGAATCACAGAACGGTCAGGGTTGGAAGGGACCTCTGGAGATGATCTACTCCAATCCCTCTGACAGAGCAGGTTCACCTACAGCAGGTTGCACAGGATGGCGTCCTGCGCATTTGCATCCATTGTCCCCTGAAATGAAAGACATGATTATGTAGAACTCGAAGAAAGTGGCAAATGACGTAGAGCTGTTGAGTCAGTAGGAGTCCAACTTGAAAACTGGATTCAGTTAAAGAAAGTTAAGAAGCGTGGCATTGCTGCTGGCCATTTGCCATCAGAATGTGAAATTTAGTGGTTCCTCTGGTAATTTGACCAGCTCTGATTTGTCTGCCTACACCACATTCACTCTACAATCTCTCTCTCTTTTTTTTTTTTTAAATGAGATGAGTGTTACCAGAAACCTGTAGCAAGTGACCATGCTTTAGAAAAAGCATATTCCAGAATGTAATATTAATACAAGTTTTAGAAAAAGTTTGTGTGGATAAATGCCTTTTAATGGTGCCTTGATTCTGAAAGTGTGATGTATGTCAGTGTGGAGGCTACAGCCCTGACTTACAGCTCAAAAATTGCCCAGAAGAATAGCAGTATGTAGGAACACGGTCTGTTCCAGAAATGTCTCCTCAGAGTATTTCAGCCCCTGAAATTCTGTGGGAATGAAAAAAAAATCCGTCAGCTGTTTCAGAAAATATATACAGTGAAAATGTTGATTCATTTTGATCTCCGAGGCTGTATCAGGAGGAAAAGGAGTTTTGAACTGTGCTTTTCTCGCACTTTTCAACTTTAAACAGGACTTTGATACTTGAATGTAGAGGGTGAGTCATATTTAAAAAGTATTATCTGTGGAGTTGATTGAGCAATGTATTGGCATGCCTAAGGGTCTGCAAGTTTCGTCAAGCTCTTCTTAGCCTATGGTGCTGACGAAATGTTAGTAAACTTTCTGCTGTTGCCCGAGAGCCATTTATGGGAAAAGCGAGCCGTGTTGGTAGGCTCTAGGTGTCAAAGAGGGCTTGTTACTTCCAGTGGGAAGAGCTAATCTTTTGGTAAACTTTCTTCTGTATGCAAACTAAATGTAAGACCAGTTGAAAATGTTTGGAATGTGTCATTGTGTTGCTGAAAAATGTTTTTGGTCACTGCTACTTGTTGCATAAAGGAGCAAAGTTAGCGTGCACTCTTTTTGTTACGTTTGAATGCTTTATTTGTAACGTAAAGGCGGTGTTAATGGAGGGTTTTTGCAGATTCCTCTGTTCCTTCATTTCTGAAGCCTACAAGAGATGCTGAAAAAAGGGCCTTTCTCTAAACGTTATTGATTCCTTTCAAGCTTGGAAAACACGCAGCTAAAAATGACCTCAAGGCGCCACATGCTTCGGCAAGGGAAATGCCTTCGCTCCTCTTGACTGTTAGATCCGTTGAGCTTTCCTTCTTGCCTAAATGGTGTCCTTGAGACAGTAGTCCTTTCTACAGCCGAACGACGCAGTGATTCAGATGGGTCCATCCTCAAGTGCTGCCTACGGTGCGTGCGTCGCGGCCCTTGTCGTGTGTCCTCTCCCTCCGCAGATGTGGTGTGTGTCGATTGTTTGCCTCTCGCAGCTGTGCACGAGTAGCGGCTCATTTGATTGCTGCCCACTCGAAACTGCCCGGCGTTCTCGGGAGAGAGGGCATTTCACAAGGATGTAGGTTGACCGTCTAGTTGCACAGTCAAGTCTTTAGCATCTACTGAGATAAGTGGAACACATTGCTCTACCTACCGCTGTTGTATCTAGAGTTGCTCTTCGCGTTGTATCTGGCCTTCTGAAACCTGCAGTCGCTGTGAGGGGCAATGGCAACTGCGGTGGCCCTGTGTCACACAGGGTGAGTCTCTGTTTGCTCTGCTCTCTGTCTTGGTTTTAGAAGTGTGATCTTCAACAGTCGTCAAAGTTTTTCTATGAATTATGGCAGGAAACCATTTTGAACTTTACAAGTTTTCATTCATGACTTTCCTTTGCTTCCTATTTGTAACCCAGTACTTTATTAGTCACCCTTATAATGGCTTATTTTATCATACTTTTCCTAGCCATTAGTCTTTGATGAAGAACCTCGTCAAATGCATTTTAAAAACATGAGGTTGAGCAGCCATAAATTTTTCTGGTTTTGCCCCATAGTGATATATTTAAGACCTCTTGTACATTAGTTAATGTGACCTTTTATACGTGAATCTTTGCTGCTTCCCTTTCAGAAAAAGACAAAAGAAAAGGAGTATGGCTTCCCAAAAGTTCTTGCAATTCTTCCTTCAATTGGGATATAAAGACTTTCACAACAACAGACGTTACAGTAATTAGTCTCATAGGAAATCAAAAGTTATAACTAAAATTTTCTTAAAGTCAAATTAACGTCATCCTCTATACATAAAAGCACAGTGAGTATAAGATCCGGTACCACAGGGTTTTTCTGGTGCTGGAAACAAGTGTTGGATTGCCTCTAGGGAAGCAGCATCTTGCCCATTCAGTTACTTAAATTTGTCCTTTTAGATCTGTGAGATCAAATGGTAGTTCGTGCTAAATTTGCTAGCAGTGACAGCCTGATAGTTTTCCTGTCTTCATTGCTCCGTCATTTAACCTTAGGTGAATATTTGAGAAAGACGAAGTGGAGGCGAGGAAGGAGAGCAAGAAGAGAAGTTTTCAGGGGAAAATAAGAATTATATTTTCTTCATCAGTTTCTTGCAACTGTTCAAAGATGCTCATGGTTTTGTGGTGCCCGGTGGAGGTCTAGGGCGAGATGTGTGAGCAGATAATACCCGGGTCCATCAGAGCTTGGCATCACACCTCTGCAGGACCTCAGGAGGTTCCCTGCTGCTCCCCAGGCATTGGATCTGCAGTGGTGACACCTGCATAATACATTGCATAGTTTTGTGCTCAGGACTGCTTTTTCCTGGTGCTTTTCCCCTCATCCATATTTCTGAGTTCCCCTGATCCATATTGAGTAAATTCAAATAGCCTCTGTTTTCAAACCCACAAATAAATAGTAAAAGAGATTTTTTTTTTTAAAGATAATTATTTCTTTACTATTGAGAAGAATAATAACTGGCATTTTAGACGTACAAGTACTCCTTGCTTCTGTCTCTAATTTCATTGATACTATGATGTTTATGTGGAGGAAAGCTATTTTAGGACATGTTTACGACTTTGTCAAGATCTTCATTTGCTGAGAGCTGGCGAAACCCCACCAAAGTGAACTGGGCCATGGCACCACGCTCCGGCTGATGGTGTTTAACTCTCCCTCTGCCCCACCCTGGTTTGGCATGGAGAACGGATACGTGATCCAGGATTCGAAAATGAACACGGACCTCTTAAAGACTTTTCTTATTTCTAGCTTTTCCTCAGAATAAACTACTTATTTACTAAATGTATGCCCAAAGGGCAGCTGTGAAAGCCTTTTCATTAAACCATGATTCTATTCTGCAGTTTTTTGAGTAACTTCTCCCCCCCCCCCAAAAAAAAAAAAAAAAGCACCCCATAAATACTTAGATTTATGCAATGGATAAAAAGAGAGTGCTTGCATGAAGAATGACAAATAATGATGATTAATATAGTAAATGAGTGCCTATAAATATTTTGAGAATGCGAGGGAAAGTAAAAAACAGATTTTGCAGTTCTTTAATATGCTGTGGTATGTGAATCCAGTTCAGTGACACTGAACTTTTGATTGAAATTAGATATTTGCAAATGGCACTAGAGAGGGCTTGAGGAAATCATGTTGCATTTATATTTTAGTGTGTATTTTCTAAAAAAGAATCTTTGGCTTGGAGATATTTGTTTTTATTAATAGGCTTAGGCTTATTTCTGAATTTGTCTCTGAGCAAAGTTTTTATTTTTTTTTCTTCCCAGTACAAGTAGAAAAGTAAGTTTTTGTACAAATTTCTTATTTTACATACAGCAACAATATCCCGCATTACTCTGGATTTATTACAACACAACTGAGGCTGAAAATTGTCCTTCTATAATGTGTACATGTGCTAATTAGCACTGTATTCCTCTATTGTAGGATAAATCTAAGTGTAATGATTATTTTCGGAACTACAGTTAAAATTCTTTTTAGGTGAGTCTACATAAAATGTTTAGTATATTTTTCGTTTAATTTCATTAATGTATTTAGTTTGATTTCCTGTGGACTTATCTGTGTCCTTACTGAACTTAAGAAACAGTCATTTCATGCACACTTGAAGGATTGTTAACAAGCTGAGGTTTCTATTCTCCTGTTAAATAGGGAGGGAGGGGAAATTAAATTAGTATCTAAGGAATCTCATTTTGTAAATGTGACTGACTCCCAGACTGTCTGCTATAAACCCTGATTGTTCGTACAAGCTCTGAAGCATAGCATTTAAGTTCTGTCTTGCTATAACGTTCTGTAGTATTTTCTCTCTTGATTCTCTTGATACTTTTCTTTTGAGCCTGCAAATTTGATCAGAATCTTTTAATTAGAAACCACAATGCTATAAATAGTAGTAAATATATAATTCTTTACATCAAAGGGCAAGCATATAAATAGGATTTTCTCGTCAATTTTTTTTAAAAAAAGACGTTCATCTCTTTTGGTAGAAATGATTGTTATCTCTTCCAGCAAAACTTATTAAAAAGCACCTAAAGTGCTTTATGAAGGATACTTCAGAATTAAGAAACGTGTATTACACGGAATTGCACATTATATCACAATATATTTTTAATTCTCTTTTTCCTTATTTTAATGAGGAAGAATATTAGTCATCATGTTACTATGCGGCTTTCAGCACCGAACTAATTATACACAAAGTGAGGAAAATTTCTAAAATATTTCATTTCAGAATTCTTGTTACTTGAATTATTAAAGAAAGTGCGTAGCTTGTAAATGTTTCAGTAGTGGTTAAAATATTTGACCTATTTGAAATGAAAATATTCCAAACATATTTAAGGTTACCTGGAGTAGAGCGCAATGAGTCTCGCCATTGATCTGCAATGATATACGTTGGTTGTAGTTTATGTCGGTGTGTCGTCCCTTTGCAGATGCTCATTCTTCAGGGCCAGTTTCTGGAGAAAGCTGATCCCCAGCAGGGGTACTGGGGGGACTGTATCAGAAATCATCATTATTTTGTTGTGTTTCTTTGTAATAATAAATAGTCATACTTGGTACTGGATGTCTCCTCTGTTACTGCAGCGATCCTTGAAGGCACGGAGCGAGTGATTTAAAATAATTGGAATTGCATCCCTCTTGGTTTGACAGGAAGGTTTGCATACCACTTGTTTTTCTAGGATTCAAGCTTTTAATACTTGTTTTAGATAAAATATCTTTGTGCTTGGTGATTTGAAATAATCCTTTCCACTCCATTTACTTTTGATTCCTTTCAGACATTCACTGAGATGCTTAAACTTTGCAATCTTTGACAAAAGCTAGCTCGCCCGTAGTTGCATTAGATGCATGGGATGCTCGGCATTTTCTATAGGGGGCTTGCAAAGTAGCATGCTTTATGTGCCACCAGAAATTGCATCTGAAAGTATTGCAGCTAACTTCCGAGTTGTAATCGATATTTTCCTTCTTCGGTTGCATGACATTAAAATTTCAGAACTTTTTGATTGTGTTGGAGGCACGGCACTGCGCTCTTCCATTAAGTTGTTAGATTCTCCTTTCCTGGCTCTTGTTTATGTTCTGCACTGAGTGCATCTCTCCTGGTCTCCAAGAACTCCCCTTTTATGACTCAGTTGTCAATGTGTCACACCTCTGGTTGGTATAAAAGCCTCGAATTTTCTGAGAAAGTTCCTTCATTTGAGAGCTGAATGACATAATTGATTGTCTTGCTTCAGTGGTTTAGAGGAGCCCTTGCAGGTGTCTTTCTTGTTACTTCTGCTTGACTGAGGTCGTATAGATGGCATAAAAGTACTTATTTCCTTTCTTTGGGTTCTTTTATTGACGTACGTCTGTGAATCTAAGCTTCCCTTTCAGTTGGCCGTTTTACCTATTCCCTGACCAGGCAGGTAGATGTGCTTAAAAATAATGTAGAGCCAAGACTTTTCAAAACCTGTTTCTTTATTTTGTGGTTTTTAACCAGATATTCAGAATAATTGCTATCCTAAAAAATGTACTGGCTGGCACTCTTAAAGTGCAGGTTTTTGTTACCCTGAATGAGATCTGTTAGCTGTCATTGAAAGGGGGAATCTGTCTTCCTCTTCATTCTCTCTTGCATGTCCCCTCCAGCTTCTTTCCATCACATCTACTCATGGTGTGACGATATAGTTTATTTGGATCAGCGTATTTGTCCAGCAGAAAATGGATCCACTCCAAGGAATGACTAATTTTCTGATGCTGATCTGACTTTCTGGGTAGTTGCACGAGCTGACAAGGGGAGAGCAGGTGGGAACACGTGGCCAGAATTGGGCAGAACTGTTTGGTTTTGGCAGCAGCCCGCAGTATCCAGCGTTGCGGTGTTTTACAACCACGTATGGGGGTTGAAGGAAAGGGCTGCGATTTCTGGGAAGGGCTGAGTTTGTCTGGCTATCCAGAACGTGCATTTTGGTATCTCAGTAGGTTTGAGATACATTTGAGATACGCTTGATTGCACTTGAGCTTAAACTTAATGGTGAGCTTCCTGGGTTTGCACCACTTGTCTTGGGGGTGGTTACATCTGTGTAATGTTTTTCATCTTAATTTATTAATAGGCATTTTCTCCCTTAAATCTACATTAACAGCTTCTGTTAGGGAATAACTGTGGTCCAAGGGTCACCTCAGAAATACATTAGCCTTATAATTGTTTATCTTAGAGACATGATCAAGGGAGGAAATTTCCCAGACCAAATCAATATGATGCAATAAACCTGGCAGTTAAAAACCAAACCAAACCAAACCAAAAAACCCTAGTCATTTTTGCTCTCATGGTGAATGAGGTGAATACATTTTAATGACAAAGGCTACATTCAGTATATGTGCATTTAAAAATTCAAATTAGGCTTTTTATATTCTTCCTTACGGGCAAATTCTCTTTTTGGTCCCAGCGTATGGTCATATAGAAGACTTGGCTATACTTTGTGCACAGAGCTAAATGATGGCATATGTAGCTATGTTGTTAACAAACAGAAATAATGAAGTGCGGTAGAACGTTCTCTGCATTTAATAATGTAATGATGAAAAGCGAACAACTGGGCTGCCGTTACTCCTTTGATCAGAAAGTGGTGGTTGCGATGCAGATAGGTAAATGAGGGTTAGTTAAGGTTGGCAAACGTGCTGCAGCGGAACTAGGGAATGACAAAACTAATCTGTGGGCCCTTGTACCTTACTTGGTTCTTGGCCTGTCACATTCTTTTTATGAGCAGCAGCCTAAAAATTCGCATCCAGCAAGAGAAGATGGAATTTTAAATTCATTCAAATCAAACTCTTGCTGCCTGAAAGCTGGAGAAGAAATGCAAATGCTAACATGATAATTTAGTTGATGGTTGTCTCTGCAGTATTTGTGGATGGGCTGCTGCAGGCCCTGGGTGGGTGGCCGTACGTGCTGTGGGTGTCTGTACGTGCTGTGGGTGTCCATAGTTGCCTTGCAGGTACCAGCCGGCTGTGTCACGGGTCGTTTGGGACAAGCTCGAATCCCTTAATTTCAAAAAGGGATCAAAATGGGTGATGTGAGGGAAATACTGCCTTTTTTTAAGGCTTTTTTGGGTAGAAATAGTAGGATTTTAATATCAATGGTAGTTCATCATTGAAATTATTTACCTAGATAAGCTAAACTGTATGCTGTATCTATTTAGTTTGTCAAAGATTATACATTTGTTCAAAAGAGATGCTCTTTAATCATCCAGAAATTACAAGAAGCACTTAGTGAAGACCTGTAGCCTGTGTTACAAAGCAGGTTAGATACAACGGGGATAGCTGAAAGGATATCTGACTCTGTGAATTGAGTCTATTGAGGGGTCTTCTAAGAAGCTTTCCAGTTAATACTGCATCCTTCTAAACAGTAACTTAAATACCTGGAGTTTCTCATCATGCAGTTTTGCATGCACATTCACTGCAGGGGCACAGCTAGGCATTTTTATAGAGGGCACTCAGCCTCAGCATCCTCTAGTAAGAGAAGCTGTCTTGATTTTTTTTTTTTTTTTTTAAAAGGAATCAACTGCTTGTAAATATGTATTCATGGTTGTTGTTGTTTTTTTTAATTTAATTTATTATTACTCATGCTTATATATGTAGACATTAAAAAAACATTCTGTTGTAGGGCAACTCAAAAATGTAATAAACAAAAAAGTCATGGTTCCCTCAACTTAGCGTTTCTTTGTTGCTGTTCTTTTCCAGGGAAACTGGTATTCTCAACTCTTCTGGATTTAATGCCTATTGAAAGCCTGCCAGTAGTTTTAGAGAGAGTGAATTTGATGATTCACATTATCCCATCCTGTCCTGTGTTTCCCAGAGTTTTCAATAAATCATTTGTTACAGTTGTACTATCCTGTATTGTATTTATTTAGAGAAGTGTAGTTTAGAGTTCTAAGTGGTTCTTCAGTGTTTCTTCTTAGATTCCTCTGTCTACATGCTTCAAATCTTAATGTGCAGATTTCAATGGAAAGAAAATAAGAACAAAGTTGAAACTGCTCCAAAATGTCTGAAAGTAGCTTTTCTTATTAATTAGTTAAATAACATGGCTGTTCCATTTCTTGGGAGTTTTCAGGTCTAGAAACAACTGTTGTGTTTCCATTGGATAGCTGAGTATTTTCTTCCACTACTATTAGAATAAATGTTCTATTTCTGGCAGATTGAGAGTTACAAAGTATTCCCATGTTTGTTCTCTATAGGCTGGGATGAAAGCAATTAATTCCAGGAAAATATATGGCAAGGAGAGAAAGAGAGAAAGAAAGAAAGAAAGAAATGTTTCTCTAGCACCCATTTTTCCTTGGTTTTAGTGACTGCTCACGGGTTGGAGTTTTGGGAGCCTTTTGGAGGAGGGGGATTACAGGGTGGCGAGTCAGAGCTTTACAAAAAATGCAGCTAATCAGATTTTAGCCCATTGCTGTCACCTCACTATATGGGCTTAAATGAGAATCTGTCTGAATGAAGAGTTTCTTTCAGGTAATGTCGGTGAGATTTGTGAGTGTATCCCGGTCTGACCAAGCCAGTAATGTCTCAGCTGTTCTCCACCGGTCTGGTCTGCAGAGTCAGGTTAAGGAACGAGTAACACATCAGCCAGGGGAAGTGTTCCACTTCCCTTTGCTCAGGGTTTTGCCCAGGATGGACGTTCAAAGAAAAGAGCCGTTTCCTACGGTGTGGATGGGTTAAGATGGGGGGTTACTAAGGCAGAGCCTCCCAGTCACGGGTTGGGTTGTTGGGAATTCTTGAATAGGCCTTGTAGATCCAGAAAACAGATCTTTTATTCGTTATCATAGACTGCTTTGCCCATTTCAATGCAATTTTATTTGGTTAATGGCATACTGTTACTTAGTAAGCATATTTACTTTCTGCATTCACAAACCTGTATGATGTGTTTTGTTGTGGCTGAATACTAACTCCAGTCTTTTCACTATTGCAGTCTACCCACATTGCTCGAGCCAGCTTCCAGGTTGATGCTTTTGGATCATCTTTCATCCTAGATGTGACGCTAAACCAGTAAGTAATGACTATATCTTACTCTATGTTTGTTCAAGACCTGGTGCCAGTGAAATGTCAGTTTTCAATGGATGTTTTAGGGGTTGTGTTATAGCACAAATGCTATTTCTAGGTATTGAGTTCATCTGTAGTAGTGTATTTTAAGTTCTTTTGTTATTTTCTCAAGTACCGTTCTAGGCTTTGATATTCCCATTGTTACTACTTAGTAGCTATTGCAGTGTAACTAACGTTTTAGTATGATAATTTCATTTGCCATCTTTCAGTTTACCATAAAGGCAAATTACTGTACTCATGGAGAGCCTCCCAGGATATGAAAAGATAGAGTTGTTGAAAACTGGTAGCTGTTAGCTTTTTAATAACCAAGTGTAAAGTACTGGAGATACAGCAATTGCACTACAGCTAACCCTCAAAAAATGAATGAGATGGATAGTTGGGAATGAAGTTTCTCCGGATGTGTTTACAGTCTTTTGGGAACAGAGAAGCATCATAAGGCAGCAGCACACTGTGAACCTCAGTCTATGAGGAAAGATTGAACAATAGTAAACTTTAAGTGAAGTCTGGTATGTGGCTTTCAGTAATGAGTTTTTGAAGTAGCCTTTTGGCACAGCTGTTTTAAAATAGGAGTTGCTTTGCTTTTCTGCTCTGAAGTGAAAAGAGAATAAATACTATAGTAACTAGAAATGCTTTGTTAAGTAATTAACCTCCTAATAATTGAAAGCAATGTTGTGTGGTTCAGTGTAAGAGTCTGTGCTAGAAGTTTTTCTGCTATAAAGATGATACATTCAGGTTGCAATGGGAGCCGCTCAAATTTCAGTTCTTTTCACTTGTAAACACATTTTTAAACAGTGGCAATTTCTTTATGCGCACTGACACAAGTTAAAAAACACATGTGAATCCTTGCTGGTTACAGATGGCAGAGACACTGTGCTGCTGGAAAGTGAGGGAAAGAGACTGCTTTAGAAGTATGATTTTGTAACAAATGCATTTTAAAAGAATTCTACAGGAATAATTTCCAGCTGAAAAGCACCAAGTCTACAACATTGAAGTGTTTGTTGGAAATAGGAGTTTTGTATACATATTTATACCTTACTGAGAGTACGCCGCAGAAATCTGTTTTTCTTTTGGGTGGCAGATTAATGGCGTGGTCACAGTTAGTTTCTGAAAGGTCAGAATTTACCTTGCAGTATGAATTTCAGGTCATCTTAATAAAAGTAAACACAATTACTAATGGTATACGACAAGACAAGTTAAGGATGTGAGTTTATGAACTGCAACAGTTCTCTGTGGGTGGATTTTTTTGTTTAACCACATGTACATGTGCACATAAACACACACAAACACATAGATTTAAAACTTGATTTGAGCTGGATCCTATTTTTATGTCATTCTTTTGTTGTCTTTAATGATATTAGACCAGTATTTGTATGAGTAAGACTGGCAAAATGTGGGCTTATTGTTCTTAAGAGTGTCAGAATTCAAGATTAACTTTTCCTAAGGAGCTATGCTTTTTATAATGTGAAAAAAGTCCTATCACAAATTGTGCAAAATGAAAACAAGAAGGCTGAAAGGAAATTAAGATGTTTGGCTTCTATCATGATATTTAAATCAACATTTAAACTGCTTCTGAAATAGCATTTACAGATTGTCAAATAAAGAGGCCAAGTGTACCGGCGCAACATTTAAAATGTATTCTTAATTGTTATTCCTGTGAACAAATATGTTCTATTCAGAAGGCAGTATGTATTTCTCTTCTCTTGCAATTCTTACTCTCCATATTATATATTCTGTACGTATTTTCTGAGGGTCCTGAGAGAAAAGTACTGATTTTTTTTGAGGAGTGGTTTGCAAATTTGGCCCACAGTAGCCTTATAATTGAAGAGTAGTTGAATGCTTGAAAGGAGCAAGGCTCAAGATTTCAGTTTTCCTCTGGAAAAAATATCAGCTTACTATTTATAACTGAACCTCTGCTAATATCAAAAGCATGCTGAAGCAGGCCTCTGTGGGAAAATTAGCTTTTATGCATAATATACATTTGAAGAATGTTAAAGGAAGTATGGGGGACAGAGAGGGGAAAAAATAATTTCAAATACATAGGTTGTCAGAAAGGAGAGACGCTCCCTGCCTTTGTCAGTCTCCTTACTTGCAATCTCCCTGTTGTTCAGATGTTGGTGTGTATGACTCGTATATCTGAGCATCATCTCTGGTTACAGTGTCAGTGCTGGACAGTCACAGGGAAAGTGTTCATTCTTCCATATGGTTCCCCAATTTATGGAGGAAAAAAAATATTCAGAATTAGAATTATAGTAGCAAACAGAGTGCTTTAAAAACATCAGAAACTGAAATATACCCCTGCTCCCTAATGTCTGTCTGCAACTAGATTTTCTTTTGTTTGCTGCTTTCTTTGTGGGCAGTGTTTTCTCTGTCTTCAAATCCATCTTTTTATCTGACAATCAGTTTCTGTTTCCTCTGCTGCATTTGCCTGTGCTTTGTGTTCCACATTCCCCTGTTATGTATCTTTTTGTATTTCATATTCTGTTGTGTTTGTATGTTTTCCATCTCTGTCCTTACTCAGTTCTCTGAAGAGTCACACATTTCTTTCTCTTCTTTTTCCATCAGGAATAATTGTCCACTCTGCCATTGTCATAGGTACCACACAACTTTCTTTTTTTTTCTTGCAACCCTTTCCTTGACAGCTGTTTGTACACTGACAGTTGAGGCTGACAGAAATGTTTATGGTCTCTCTTCTCCCATTGCCTGATACCCTCTGTTTTATCTCTTCACCTCATCAAAGGAGATGCCACTACAGATGCTACTAACAAATCTGGGTGTTAGCTGAAGCAACTTTCCTTTCCTAGTCCCTTCCTCTGCCACCTCTCACAACACTGGCCTGTCACTGAAGGCTGATCTCTCCCATGAAACAAGCTGGGAAGATACAGGAGGTGGGCAGGGAAATCGAAAAGCAGAGCTTATGCTGACATTTCAGACATGAATAAGACTGAGGCCTGGGGTGTGATGTTCTGCCAGTCCTGGATGCAAGTGAGAGGAAGGAAAAATAATTTTCTACATGGCAGTTTAGTTTAACACTGAAATCTGCATGCTTTCTTCTTGCTCGTTTTGGATCTCAACCAGTTTTGAATGTGATGTTCATATTAAATGCAGATGTGAGATACACCGAAACATCATTTTGAATGATAATAAAAAAACAATAATAAAAAGCTGGTATAATTACAATGCGGTTTCCTTTTTTTTCGGTGGTGGTATTTTCTCCCCATCACCATTCATTCTCTTCCTTTTTTCCCCTGAGTTGCCATAGTGTCTTTACAATGAGCTTTTTTTAAGATACAATATTTCTTTTTTAACTTTTTTTGCCTGTTCAACTGGCTGAAGTATGTTTACAAAGGAGCTTTCAGACAGAATCAGCTGTATTTTTAAAAGGTTCAATCCCTTAGGCAAAGGTTAGGGATGCATTAGGTGCATCGGTGTGTTTATGAATCCATTGCCTCGATATCCTTATGCGTTCAGAACTGCATCTAATGGAGCTGTTTTCTGTGGCTGTCTTCGTTAGTGTCGCCTTCAGCATTAGCAAACCTGAGGCCTGATGGCTGGGCTGCGCAGGCGGGTGCTGCTCCTTCAGCCTGCGTCCAGCTCCGGCCATCAACCCAGAACCGTGCAGGAGCTGCATAGCAATTAGGTGTGCGTGCTTATTTACTTTTTAATTCCTTCCCCGTGACGTTTTTAATGCTGTGATGGCATCTGTGGCTCAGCAAACGGCTATTTCTTTTTTCAGGCAGAATATTTCTTCTTAAATGTAGCCATGTGACCATTTACACTCTCATCTTGGGTTGTAATTACGTGATTAAACAGCAGAGCTCAGCAGGAAACAGGATGTGTTTCTGAAAGCCTCTTTGAGGCCCTTTTGGTCCTGTGCACCACATGGATCTGTCTGAGGGGACTTGTGCCAGGGCGTGCTCATCTGCATGTGAAGCAGCAGAGACCTACCGGCATAATGGCCCAAAGCAAGCTGTGATCACGGGGTTGGATTGGGAAAGAGCACACTGCAAGGTGGTTAAACTGCATTATCTGTGCTTGTCTGGAGTGTGGACAGGCCCTGGCATGGAGTGACCACCACAGGTTCACTTTGTGGTAGCCACGATGGGCAAGTAAGATGATCAAGACCCTTCCTAGCTGCAGCGTCATCTTTCATATTAGAGCTCTGGTGTCTCCTGTCATGGAGACAAGCAGAGAGCATTTCTTGAGCCTGAGTGTGAATTGTGGTCACTTCTGAGGTGCAGCGTGGACACCAGGTGCCCTGCTGAGGAGACTCTTGACCTTCAGAAAGCTCCCTGGAGCATCTGGCCACCTGCGCGTGCCCTGGCTCTTCATGCTGTAACAAGAAGAGCCCTCCCCAACCATGGCTTTTTTTGTGAGAGTGAGCACATTGGTGGCCTGAGATCATCAAGTACGTGGTGATGGGGAAGTGCTCTGAAGGGTCACAAGCATAAATAAGGATTTCAAGCTTATATTCAGCACTTCAGGACTGGTCTGTCCTTCCTGGTGATGCTCAGTCACTAGGATGGAGCATAATTGCCACCTGCTTTCTCTTCTTGCAACAAAAATTTAATTCCTCTGGTCCATGTATTAGTGGAAAATAATCTATAAAGAAGTAGTAGGCTGGGCAAGGTGTGCTCAGAAACCCTACCCTGTTAGGAAGCTCTCACATCTTCTGTTCCCATCGAGCGCCTGACCGTGTCCCGGAGGAGTGCGAACACTGTATATAAATCTATGGTCATGATGATCAGCGACGTTCAGAAGGCTGAAAGGTTTAAAATAAGGCAATTTTTATAAACTCTGCAATCACTTGTTTCTCTACGTGGAAAATAAATGCCCTTTCTCTTAGTTTATCAAAAGGTAGGCAAAACCAAAGAAGCTTCTTCAGAAAATATTGATAGGTATTTTGTATATTCCAGTCTTAATTTAAATTATTTCAGGTTAGTGATACGGGAAGGTTCCTGGCACTCCAGGAATTAATTATTTTGGCTTGCCACTGAATGGTTTTTGCAGCTTTGGCTGAGAAGGATACAGACATTCCTCATGCCTTGTGGGAAAGTTTATTAGGAATTTCTTTTAACTAGAGTTTTGCAAACCTTACAGAATCAGATCGTAAACTTCATCAAAAAATCCTGAAAACAGAAGCGAAATAAAAAGCAGCTTGACAGACAAGTGCCAGCTTTTTCATGAGACAAACTGCTGAAACCTTGCCTGTAATTTCTCTTGGCAAATGGTCTCCAACACTAATATCAATGTGTCATGTAAGCTGTAAATGAAAAACATATTCCTAAATTTGCTCTAAATTGTAAACATTTGGCTGTGGGAAATTCAAAAGGATTAGCTTCCTGATGTGGTTTAAAAAATGCAGTTACACCGTTTCTATTATAATTTCTGGTACGTCTTTCTTCTGCATTGCCCCCGTGAGTCTCGCTCTCCTCCTGGTCACCCGCAGGATGGGTGTGTGGTTGAGGGGCTCTCTGTGATGTGACGTGACCTGCTGGGTTGTGCTGCCGGGTGCGAGAGGACCCGTCTGCCATTCCTGCTTTAAAAGTACCCTGTGCTTTACGATCTCCCTTGTAATGACTCCTGTAACTGTTTGGGTTACTGCATCTGGTAAGTGATGGTCAGATCAAACCTGAGGAGGAGCAGCCCTTCCTTTAAGCTGTTTTGGGGTCTCCCTAAAGATGAGCTCAATCCCTTATTTGTTATTTTAATGAATGCCTCGTCTGCACACAGTCCCAATTGTTCTCAGTAGCAACTGGAATTTATTGGGTTCGAGGGAATTCAAGTTCTCTTCGCTTTTCTTATTCATGACCTGTGCATGCAGGCTGAGCAGCCCAGCTTGGGTACAGTCACATTTTGGTAATTGATTCTTACTTAAAAGAATGCCTTTTTTTTTTTTCTTTCTTGTTTTTGTTTTTTTTTTTTTTGAGAGTGCTCCAAAAATTTAATTGTAATATTTAGTACCAATTTACAGGTAGCATGTTTTAGACTGGGTTCAGGTCTTCTGAATGAGGTACTGAATCATGTTCTGCACTATTTTTGAATTATTTGTTAAGTGATGATTATCATGTGCTCTGTGATCAGTACCCCAGCTGACCCAACACTATTGTTCTTGCACAACCCCATTTTGCAAAGTCATTCCTTCCCCCTTCCAGTCTGTGATGGAAAAATTAGTGTGGTCATAATTGCAAACCAGACTTATGAAACACTTTCTCTCTGATATTGTTGCTTAATTTCAGAGGTTGATTTTGTTTTCTGGGAGGCAATTATTCTGCACCTCCGTTTGTGTTAGCACGCTTTGCTAACACATATTTTGTACGAAGTGTTTTTTGAATGGCTTATAGGGTTTTTTTATCTTTAATGAAAAATGTCAGTTCTGCAGAGATTTCTGCCAACTAATTCTGTTTGGGCTAAAAGACAAAGAAAGGTAAGAAAAGAATTCAAGGTTTTACTGGTATATACTAAACATATCCTGAGGCTAGGGAGAATGCCTGAGATTATGCAGTTAGACTTGTGTAGCATCATCACTAAGGGTTCCTGCCTTTTATGTTTCCGTTTCTTTTTTTTTTCAGTTTTGTGTTGAAGTATGAGAATGAAGAATTTGCCAAAATATAAATTGTTTGAATAGTTAATTACCCTCAATGATAAAAGTTTGAACATTAGTTTTAGACTGAAAAAGCCCTGTAGCATTGAGTTTTCCTCCCACCTTGGTGCGTATAGCATATTAGCCGCCTTTTTGTTATATGAAAGAGATTGAGCTCCTGGATCTTTGATAAAATGGCATCTTTTAAGTCCTTTAATAATTTCCGTGCCTTTTTGCTGACCTCCCCAGTTTGTCAGTATGTTTGCTGAATTGCAGACTCAGTACTGCATTTTGGCAGCGTCACCTATAAAGGTAGCACAACTTTCCCATTTCTAATTGATGTAACTCTTTACGTAGTTCCCAAGATTTTGCCAAGATTTTTTTATTCTTCCTTTTTTTCCCTTTTTCTTTTATTTTTTTTTAAAATTCCTTCTTCCAAACTTAAATTGACTGTTTCGTAAATGTGAACTATGTTCTTTGATCTCATTATATCATCAGTATTAGTATTATTGAATTTGTAGTCCTGTACAAGAAAAATATTACTTTGACAAAAAAAAATTTCCATAAACCTATGTTGATTATCAGTAAGTTAATTACCTCCTTTAATTTGTTTTGTGTAATGTTCCGTTATGCTTAAGACCTTTTTTGGAAAGGGTAAATTGCTTTTGATAACTCCATTATGTTTTTTTAATTTTATAATTTAGCTTTAGGTTAACATATTTCTGTTACTATTATTCTTCTATGATTGTCTATAGATTTTTTTTTTGTTGATTTAGGACTAGCTACTGGTAAAGGCTGTTGAAATCAACAGAAGTTTGCAACTGACTTCAGTTGTATGGGGTTACGGAAAGTTTAAGTGATGTCTATGCAATGCTTGCAAGTGATTAATTGGCATTCTGTTTAAAATGAGAACAAAAAAGGGTAGTTGGTTTCATTCATCTATTATTTCCAAGTGTGTCACTGTAAGGTAGTTCTAATCACCTGCAAGAGAATTTCCCTGGTATTTCCAAAACACCACTTCAAGCTCAATGGTTCATGACTTCTAAGAAAAATAGCATTTGGAAACACTTATATGTGTATACAAAATCTGTGCATCCCCTCATAAGATACTTTCCTAGCCCATTAAAAAAAGTTTCTGAAAATGTCAGTCCTTTGTTTTCCTCTCAATGGATGTGATAAAGAGTATTTGACTACTTTTAGGTAATTGCATTCATTGCAAGCAATATTTGTTGGTTTATAGTACAGTAATTAAAACATATGGGATTATCAGCACTGAGTAAATTGCCTTTCCATGGTCTGAATTTTTTTTGACACAAAAATAATTATAGAAAATGTATTACTGTGTATTTGTGAGTGTGTGTGTAGGAAGAAAATGATTAATTATTCTGGAGAGATGTTATAATTCTATTACTACAATGTTTTTCTTTCTTGATGGTACTCCTTAGATTACCAGATCGCTTAGGGGCTATATATCTTACACACACATACTCAGAAATACCTCATATGTACAGATCAATCATGTGCTATATTTAGCATCTTCTTTAAAGTAAAATGACTTAAACTAGGGAAAGAATCAAATTGCTTAACGTGTTTCAGTGCCTACGAATTTATCTTCCAAGTGGCAGTAACTTTAACAATCAAATGACCTCTAGCCATTATGAAAGATTTAAAAAGAAAAATTAATTGTATTTTAGATTTAGCCTTTACAAAATGTCTGTGATAGTCGAAGTGTAGTTTCTGGATTTACTGTTGAAATGGAATTATATCCTCGTATGCTAACATTAGCTTGGACACCAGAGTTTTTACTTGAATGTTTGTATTGTATATACATTACTGCCGCTTCCGTAAATAACACAGAACAAACCATTGACCTTTCCAACTATTTCTGTATTTGGTTATGGTTTAACAGCTAGAATAGGATTTGTGTTTACAAAAGCAAGCAACAGCCATACAAGTTGGTCTAATAGAAGCGATTATCTTTTCTTACTTACTTTCTGTCACTTAGATTCTCAGACCCCTGTGGCTACAACACTGCTACTGCCCTATGAAGTATAAATACTGGTCAGAGAAAGACATGTGAAAAGGGTAGTAAACAGGAAAATGCACGAACTGGAATGTGAATAGCGGGTATTTTCTGTGCTGGGATTTATAGGGCATCTCCTCCATGCGTCAGCAGCCTTTCTGCTGATATGGTTCTCTTCGTACGCCTCTCTCTGTGTTGTCCAGCCACTCTGCCCTGTTTTTTACTTTCTCCTTGAGAACTCCTTTGGCATCATGACTTTCTGAAGGTGTGCATTAAAAATAGCACTTAGAGAAACAGAGGAAGTGCTGTGGGCCTTTTAGCTTGGGGCTCAAATACTTTCCTCAGTAAGCAGTGAAATGAATTGGAATCCCCTTCTCTAGACAAGGAGTCAAGTGATGCATGGAGCTAGGATGAGGATATGGAGAATGAAAATAGTAGAAATTATTAGGCTTTCTGGGGGGAATCGGAGGACCTAACGGATGGCTGAATAACCATCAGTGTACAAACCCACAGTCTTTAATTCCAGAAGATCTTTACATGAGGAATGGGTTATTCAACCTTCTTCTACTCAGGATAGTGGTTCTACTTAAGAAATGTGGTTTTAGTCCAGAGACTGAATCAACAGGCAGTATTAAAACAATATGTTGTTAACATATGGAACATTTTACCCGGCAAATAACAGCGCTGGACTTGTGCACATGAACTCTGTTGTATCAAAGCAATGGACTCATTTGCTTTCTTTGCAGTATCTATTACAGAGATAAGGTGCTACCTATGCAGTCTACAGCCATTTGTTTCTGTGGTTGTGTGAGATTTCTGTAGTGTTTTTTAATGTGCTGTGCTAGTAAGATTCAAAACATATGTGCTCACTTTTCCTCACTCAGTGGCTGGAAACAGGCTTTTTTTGACAGACTTTCTGTGTGGTGTGTAGTCTTTAATGTAATTGTTTTCATTTGGTTGGGACCTGCTAGTGGGCACAACCTCATTTACAGACAGTTGTGTCATCCTGTGCAGAAAGTTTGGTTCCTTGAAGAAAACCACAAACAAAGCAAATTCGGCACTTTCCTTTGAAAGGCTTCACAGACGTTGCTCCGATTTTCTTTCCGGCTGTATTAGCGTTGAGAAGTGCAGCCAGTGCAATGACCCCTCCTTATGGGGAGACTTCTTTCCTCTTCCAAAACACGTGCAAAAATCAGGTTTCCAAATCCTGGAGCACCAATTAGCAAATGCAAATCTGGTAGGAAACTACTGATCCTGCTTGTGGTCCTCTTTCCCTTTTGTCAGGGGTACTGTGACGAAGGCAGCCAGACGTGCCGCTCACCCGTTGGGGTTTGTGTCCTGTCCTGTGGGTACCACAGCACCCCGTGGCACCCTGGGCCGAGTCAGGCTCGTTACTTTTTGTCAGAGGTATCCCCCACGGAGGATCTTTCTGAATTGTAGACAGGCATGTTAAAAAATTTTTGATAGACAAATGTCCTACTGGTAAACCTTTCACTTGTTGCATATAACCCACAGATACTCTTAGTCTGTTGACGTACTGTAGGTCAGGGTTGGCTTGGCTATAACCCGATCCTCTCTCAATTCGAACACTTGGACTCTTTTGATAATTTCCAGGCCTTTGGACTTAACAGTCTGTGATTCAGTGTTACTGTGATGCTTCTGTAATTCCCCATATAATTCCCTGTTTTTTTCCCAATTATATGATAATCAGATTTTCCTTTTAAATAATCTTCCAATTTGAACAGAACTCAGTATGTCTCCAAAATTCTTCAGATACCTAATTGCTTCCTATTTAGTTTTAGTTCTTTATTGTCCAAGTTCCATTATGAAGTAGTAGTAGATGAATCAAGCAATGAAAGATACTGTATTTATACTGTTCATCAAATAGGGCATTAAAATCTGTGTTTTATGGAAATATGGAACAATTTCATTGCATGAATATGTTAAGAAGTTGTTTAATGAAATGTACCATCGGATAATCCTAGCAGAAACACTGAGCTGTGTTTTATGGTACATTATTGAAAATAACTTTTTTTTTTTAATCCCTTTTCTGTTTCTTTTCATGTGTTTTAACCAAGAAGTATGGAATCTGCTTGCATTACCATAAAATACAAATAAATTCATGTAGGCCAGAAAAGATCCCTTCGTCAATTGACTGAAGGACTTGTATGATAATAGTTCTATTTCTTTAAAGAAATAAATGACAAAGCGATGTTAGAGAGTATTTATCATGTGTCCTCATTCTGTTCCATTTACTTTATTTCCACCATCCCAAAGGAAATAAAATGCTGTCATTTGGTGTGATACACTGTGAGATGAAGGAGAAGAATCATCTTGTACTTTTATTAAAGATGACCTACAAAGAGATATTTCTTCTAAATTGGGCTTCTGCTCTTTTTTGAGATGTGAAAGGTCAATTGAAAAAAAAAATTTTTTTTTGCTCTTGATCTTTCTTCCCTCCTTTTCCCAAAGAAATAAAACCACTTAAAATCCAGCTTTTTAATAGCCAAATTTATTTTTATAAACCCTTGTTTACCTCATATCAGATCTCCTTGTTTTTGCCGAAGAATCTATGGGGAGGAGGGTATAAATGTACACGAAGAGTTAGTTACAAACGTACAGGATGTACTCATCCCCTAAAGAAAAACCCCTTCTGACGACGTATTGAGGATTGGCCTAAGCATCAAAGATGTGAGATTTGCTTCAGAAGAACAAAACGAAAGCATTCGTGTCCAAAGGGCGTGACAGATTTTAAGCCCCTGGTTGCGTGTTATCATATATACCGTAGTGACAGTTCTGAGACTCTAAATCATTGTAGAGATTGCTTAATGCATCATTTTAAAAGAAAAAAAAAATCACCCTGTCTTTTTGAAGATTGTGAATTTTTGCTATCTTTCGGTTCTGCCTAAGCCAGCCATCCAAAAAATCACATCTCAAAGATTTTTCCCTTTACAAAGCAGTTCAGTTAGAGCAAAACTGTGCCTTTTCTCACTGTAAACGTGGTACTCGTTGTGGTGCCCATTCAGCCTTCCTTTCACAGAGACAGCCTTGGTGGCAACAGTAAAATTATAATTGTCTCTCTGCTTATTATTGCTCTTATAATGAATCACACTTTCCATTTGGTCTGTCAGATTTTGATAGTAGTCAATAAAGTTATGCTGAGAGAAAAGGAGAAAAAATGAGCTTGACGTAATGTTTCTATAATGGAGTTACACATGTTTTCAGAGCAAAGAAGTAAGGACATTCAGATGTAAAGGGACGCTATTTCTAAATATCAGTGAAGGGACAAAGAGCTTTTTGTTATGTTGCCATGTGTTTTGGCATCACCTCTGTTTTTACATAATTATAAGAAGCAAAGGAATTCTCCCAATGACTTTAGAGACAGCAATCCATCCAAAGGCGTCAGATTATCAGTGCATTTCTGCCTATGTCAAGTGCCCAATTTGATTACAGAGGAAACTTCCTAGAAATTAGCCAAGGAATAAATTTGGTTTATTGTACTTCACTCTGGTAAGTTGCTCATCAGTAAGTGGAAATCACGAAATGTGAAGCTGCAGAGAAACAGCAAGATCGAGCTGAATATGATACTGTAAAGAAGCTGCCAAGTCTAGCTAAAGAGATTAATATAAATACATTTCCAGTGTTAATGAAAAACGGTGGCTGGAGCTTCTCATTTATATATGCACAGCCTTTGCTTTGGTCCAAAGTTAGACGGTTTCTTTTGTCTTTTCTTTTTTGCAGGAGTTGTTAAATCTTACACTACAATGTGTTTTCTGGGTGAGCTTGCTGATCTTTAGCCTGTACTTATCCATAATCATTCTTTGATCTTAATTTCTTTTTCGGTATAAGAGGATGTATTTCTCTTTGGTGGTTTGCCAGAACATCACTGCTAATGGATTTCTGGTGTGCTAGAGATTGTACAACAGGAACAGATATAATAATGTTCCGATGGCTTGCAAATATCTGATGTGTTGCCACTGGAAGTAGGGAGCTACACTGGACTCATGCTTTGCTCTTCCCTTTGCCTGTCTCCTTAGATAGACGCTGGGAATTCAAAAGATGCAATTCATCACTTCTTCCTGAATATCTTTATTTTCCATATTTGGTGTTATGACTGGAATAATTTTGCAGCTGTGGGAATTTGAAAGACTAGGAGCTGATACCAATGCATTTCTGCCATTCCCTTGATGACCAGGTTCTTGCATGTATTTTTATGGGTTTTGAGCTGTGAAGGTCATTTGAGTTCACTTTCATTTCAGTCCTGCTCCATCTGGAGAGCATAAATGAAGCACTTAGGGCCAAACGTACAGGTTTGCGGGCTGACACTATTTCTGCCCTTCCCATCAAAGTCTGATTTAAGTTAGCCTAGTAAGATTTTAACCACATTTCAATGTAGACCTTCAGATACTGAGTGTTGGATTTCACATAGCCAGTTGCTGCTTGTCACTAATAATTCCTGCTTCATTTATCCCACACATTCACAGTGGGTTGTTTCACCAGTATAACAACTGGAATGTGACATGTGGATTTACCCGAAGGACAAAAGATGAACCTTTTTTTTATGATTGTTTCTAACAACTGATTGAACATCTCGCGTTAAGGCCCCATGTGGTTTACCCCCAAAAGCTTGACAGGTAAAGTTACTGCTATCAGATATCAACGTCAGAGTATAGAAGAGGGTTGGTGGTAGATGTCTGAAAAGGAACAGATGATGCTGAAGTGAGGAGAGGTGGTATCATTTTAATCTTTCGCAGTATTGATGCCAACAAAAATATGGTGAGGTCATAAACTTGCCGTACTAAAAGTGTATCTTTTGGGTTTGGGGCTGCATTATCTCACTGCTCAGGCACTTACTGTGATCTTCCCACGGATCTTCCTGAGGGGCTGAAGTATTTTCCTGCAGACTGAATACAAATTGGTGCTGTGACACATTCATCTTCTTCCCTACAAGAGACGTGTTGAACCACTTCAACATTTTTTTTTCTCTTGCCCAGTGATCTACAAATACTTTGCTTTTGGTCTTTGCTGGGGTGAGAATAGAGTACTCAGAAGTAAAGGAGAGCACAACCCATATCCATAATTCTCCTGTGGAAGCAGGTAGGGTTGTCCCCGCTGCCCAGCCTCTCCTCCCTGCAGAAGCAGATGTGCAGTTGGGCTAGAGAGGGCTGCCTTAGACCTCAGAGAGTTGTGAAGGGCACAGCAGCACACAACTAGTGTCCTGGAGACCTCCTTTGTACTGGCACCCAGTGACTTTGGTATCGTGTGTGATGAGAATTGAGATATTGCCTGTGACAATGGTGGGAACAGTGGGGAGGAAAGTGAAGAAGTGTAACTTTATTTAGTCTTTGGAATTGTGTAATCTTTCTGGGATTTAAACTTTAAAATTTAATTTGCTTTTTCAGAACTTGTTTCAAGAAATCCTAGTTCCCTTGCAGGTACGTACTAACACATAGCATAGAAGAATCTTATCTTTAATAGTAAAGTTTCCGATAACCCAGTGTGTAATATCCCTGTGCCTGTGCAGGGCTGAATGCTGTGTGATAGGGCACGTGCTTTAAAACCAGATTTCACTGTGGCACTCTTGCATTTCTTCCCAAGTGACCTGTTAACTTTTCTAATGTAACTTTTTTTCATTGTAAACTTACTCAGGCTCTTATTCCTGGATGGACTCGTCACTGAAATAGAGTTGTCATTAACTGTTTGAAAAAATCTTTTCCTCCTTCCTCTCGTATAAATATTCACTAAAACAAGGTTTTCATATAAATACAAACAAGGGAGAACACTGAATGTCTCCTTAAGCTGCAGTACAGGTTAAATCTGAGGGATACCAACCACTTGCTGCTTCTATTGACTTTTTGGACTTTGTACAGAAAATGCTGTAATGCCAATGGATTGGACCAGTACAGTTCAACTATTGGCTAATTGTATAATTCAGTTGGGATACGTAGAGGCTGTCAGACAATCCAAAGAAACATGTATTACCTCACAGTTCTTCACAAATAGCACGATGGATTCTATTAATAACTTTAGTAATTTCCTCTGTTTGTTTTTTTTTATAAGCCTATGTGTGTGTACACACACACGTGTATATATATATGCACACGTACACAGAGGGGTATTTCTGCCCTCCCTCTCTTTTTGTAGGTAGGTCTGTATTTTAGACTTTAAGTAATTCTTGCATGGCTCCTGTTCCTAATAGCAGCACAGAAATACTGTTATTTACAATAGAATTGTCTAGACATTGTCTGGGTGTGCAGACAATAGAGCAATGTACGTAATGCAAATTCTGGACTTGGGCTCTCATATGAGAAATGTACTTGAACACCTACCTACCTCCTACCAGGATTCTTTCAAATTCCCTGCTTTCCATTTCTGTCCCGCCCTCCGCCCCAAATGAGCAGATTGAACAAGAGGCACTTTGGCACTTCAGAGGAGTGAGATGTTTCCTACTTTTATTTATTTTGCAGATAAATTCTAAAGGGTAGTTGCTTTTTTTGGAAGCAAATACTCTGCTTTTGTTTTGGTTTCAGTTCCTTCACCTTGATGATCATGCAGATAATTCCCCAGAGCAACTCACATTTCTCATGAAATGAACATGAGAAAAACAAGGCAATTACTGCTTGGTCCTTGCAAAGCCTGTCATAAGGAAGGATTTGGCTTTAACTGCATTGGGTTAGGACAATATGACTGAGGTGGTTTTTTTTTTTTTTAATTCTCTCTGCATCTCTTTCTGTCATGGAGAAATTAAAGCAGCAACATGCAGACAACATGCTGACACTTTACTGTGCCAGCAGGAACAAGAAAAGTGTTCAAGCTGACCTTCAATGGGGAAAAAATGTGGACATTTTCAATGTTTTTGTTATATTGAAAGCAGCCTTGAAGTGTTTGTAGAATCATCTGCAGGTCACTGTGGATCACTGGATATAATTCCTTCATCTCGTGGTTGCTGCTAACACGTGTTTCTTCCTACTCTCGCTGGAAGAAGGAAGACCACCATGGTGCTACCTAACTGACAGTGCGGGACTCAGGGGGAATGGCTGGGGTATGAGCAAGTAGTGAGTTGTTCTCCATACTGTTGGCCCACTAGTCCTTCAATATTTCTAGGCAGAAATCTGCTTGTGAATTCGGACGGCTTAAAGATGTATTAATACTCTTGTGTTGTGTCAGCTGTGTCACCGCAGCAGAAGGAGAAGATGCTAATGGAATTGCACACGGGCTATGGCATACTAAATTATGCTCCTGCGCTTGGACAACTGCTGCCTTTCGGTTCTGCTTTATCCAAACCTAATAGCTACTTTTCAGTTATGCATTTCATTTTTTCCCTATTTAGACTTGTGTATAGCATAAAATAAATGTTATATGTCAAATTTTGCCCTTGGATGAACATTAGTAGTTCTGGTTGACTTCAGTAGGAGCTGCAGGCAAACATCCTAAAAAAAGAACTTGGCCTTGGATCTAAAATCCTTTTTGCTGCATCCTATATTCCAGAAATGTGCATCTCCCTGTTTTCAGTTACCAGCATTGTTAACAAGTCTCTTTCAGTTGTCCTTGGAAAGCCAAACAGAAGGACCTAAATACTATAAGGGAATAAGAGGCCAACGTTGGAGCACCTTTGAGATCCCAGACCCTGAGAAGAGCTACCACCTAAGCAAAGCATTTAGGGTTTTGTAAAGTGCGTGTGAACAATTAACACCCTACCCAGAGCGGAATGATCTTAAACTGCTGTAGATATGCTTACTGGGATAGTTTTGTATAATTTTTAAGCTGCATTTTTTCTGCGGTGTTAATGTGTTGTAACTATGTAGTCACATTTTCCCTGGGGTTTCTGAATGTAGCTAACAACCTCTGCCGTGGATTATTGTTGTTACTTAAGGGAAGAGGCAGAATACCAAGATGGGGGAGGCACCTCTCAGCTGTCAGCAGCTGAGCAGGTGGAGGAGCATGTCAGAAATCAAGAATCCTTTCCCCTCCTCTTTGAGCATGTGGCAACCAAATCTTCCAATTCACTACAAAGGAGCCGTGAGACAAAGGAACTTAAATTGCCAGTCAAAGAGTAGGCCAGAGGAGGGAATAATCGATATACAGAGAAGCCACCTGGAGAAGCTAAAAGGCTGAAGCTGCATTAGGTATTTATTTCCCAGCAGATACTGATAATAAGCTCCATCCCTGGAGGTGTTCAAGGCCAGGCTGGATGGGGCTTTGAGCAACCTGGTCTAGTGGGAGGTGTCCCCGCCCATGGCAGGGGGGTTGGAACGAGGTGATCTTCAAGGTCCCTTCCAACCTAAACCATTCTGTGGTTCTCTGATAATTGTATGCTGTTGTAAATGCGTAAAGCAGGATTGCCTGCTCGCTGGTAAACTGGGAACGCTGCTGTCAGTAAATTGAAGCTGGACTAAGAAACGTTCTGTGTTTCTGCAAGTTTCCCACTTTAATGGGAGGGAGAAATCCCAGTACCTGGTGCGGGGCTTGGGCCAAATTTGCCACCCTACCTTGGGGCCCAGAGTAGTTGGCTGCAGAATTTGCCTCTCGGACGTGATGGTCATTTAGTATGTGTAGCAAATCAAAAGCTTTCCAAAAGCCCAGGGTTTAGAGCGTCATCCTGGGATGTGGGAAACCTGACTTGAGGTTTCTGCTGCAAATCAGCCTAAGCAGGGATTTTTGAAACAGGTCTGCTGGCTGCCTTGTTTCCTTAGGCATCCATTAGTGTGTGAGCTGATACTGGGTAGGTGCTAAACTGACGTAGAAAAATGCTTCTGTAATCTGTGGCAGCTGTTCAGGCTCAGGTAAGTGTCAGTCTGAAGAACAATAAGGATTTGCTGGTGTAGTGACTAAGAAAGTTGCATTAAATTAGAGGGTGTGAACAGGTAAACTCCTGTTTATGAATTGCTGTTCTATGCCCTCTTTGCTTTTCCTTACAATTTATTGAAATAATTGTTATCATTCAAACTGTGATCCTGTTCAGTAATTTGCAAATAAGTGGTCATATTCCCAACTTGTATAATGAGTCAATAATGAGATTATTTTAATATAATACCAGGGTTGGTTTTAGAGGTGTGTGTGAATGACACAGTTTGTACTTTCATTGACCCTTGGTGTAATCATCAGTGAGATATTAAGGATTCTCTCAAGACAATTAGTCTGTTAACAAGTGTTTTCATATAGAGTTTGTTTTTCTGGTAAGGATGCATAAAAGCCCTCTCTCTTTAAGGCAATATTGAGTGGTCCTGTCCAGGCCCCTTTGTAGAAAGGTAGTTTTCTCCCTTAGTACAAATTTAATGTCTTCAGGGTTATTAGGGTTTTTTTTAACAGCAAAATGTTTTTGAAAATATTTTTTTTACAAGTTTTTAAAAGTTTTTAATTTTTTAGATTTTTTTAAAGACAAAAGAGATTTTAAACACAAAATTTAGACATTAAAAACCAGCATTAAAATAATGCTGACACCCCCAAAGTGTCAAGCTGAACATCCAGTAAGAAACCAGGGGAGTTTTAACCACTTTTGAAAAATGTCATGTTTGTTTTTCAGCCAGTGCTCAGTTCTGAATGAACAGGATCTTATAATTTTCAGCTGACTCTTCCCTTGTCCTTTAAGGAGGTTTGCTTGCCAAAATATCACACAGCTTTTGATCTCTTTCAGCATCAGTGCACCTGCGCTACAGAGGAGGCAGCTGATGCTGCTGGGTTGATATTGTCATCTTCTCACACGGGTATTGCTAGGTCTCAGAAAGCTTAGAAAATGGTTGCTTGCTTTTTCTATCTTTGCTGTAACTTGGCGCAAGCATTTACCTGTTGCTACTGTTGCTTCTTCCATTGCATCCTTTCTATCCCTATATTGCTTCCATTGATTGAATTTTTCATTATTCAATTTTTTTNTTTTTTTTTTTTTTTTTTTTTTTTAAGAGAGAGAGAGAATACATCCTTGTTGCTCTCCTGGTATCACTCTGAGCCTGGCTGTTTGCTCTTAACTCAGACACTGTTTTCTGCTTGTCAACAGTCACATGCAATGCTTTGAACAGCATAGCTGGAGAAGCTTTCAGTTTCACTGTTTTTCAGATGCACTGTCTTTGTGATAAATTTTTCTTCAGCTCCATGAGTGTGGTGGGTCTCTGGGATTAGACACTTTTCAACTTTAGGGAGAATACTTGGCGCAGGAAGGTATGCCCTTTACTCAGGTGCCCCTTTGAACTCTTCCCGTGTGAGTACTGCAGTTACTTGGCTTGACATCAAGAGCAGCATGAGGTGGCTCTAGTAGTCTCACAAGTGATCTTTTTTTCAATCCTCCTCCTTCCTAGGGGCTTTACCTGACTGTTGTCTTAGCTTGTGTGCTGCATTGTCTCTTGTCATATATGGTTGTTTTTGCCCAGGACGTCAGGCCCAGGCCAGTTGTGTCCTTCAACTTCTTTATGGCACGTTCATTTCAAATTGCACTTGCATCTGGAAAGAACGAGCTGCCTCCATGCTGGAGAGACAGGGATCTGAGTAACCCAAGGGGGTTTTTGTCTTGCCCTAAACCTTTGCTGAAAGTTTTAGTGTGGTTCTTGTAATTTGTAAATTTGCCTCTTTTCCTTTTATTTTTGATATGTCAGTCCTGTTCCTGCCACAAACTCACAGAGCTACTCCTCCAGCCATGTCTCTTCTCTCCCAGTGACTTTCTCTTCTGCTTTTTCTTCCCATGTAGTCTTCTCTCTTTCCACCAATTACCAGTGCGGTTCATTAATTTGGTTTTAATTATTGTGATGGAGTATTTTTGTACATGTATTTACAGTGTTGTCTTAGTGTGTTTTATAGGACTGTTGTCTCTATCTTCTCTAAACAAGAATATATTATTTCTTAGCTCTTAGAATGATGCAGCTTTTAATGCTGGGGTTTTTTTTTGGTGTCTCCACTGCAGAGATTGTTGTCAGCAGTACCTTCCTTCAGCAACCCAAAATCAATTTGCAGGTACCATGTGGTATCTGCTGCACTACAGGATTATTGCACTCTGTACAGATATTAGTCCTGTACCCTTCTGCTAAAATACTGCAGATTATATTTCTGTATTCAAAAAGTGGAGATTTCAAGGTGACCGTATAGGTATATTTATACACAAACATTGTTTTTTCTGTTCTCTTGTGTCCTTACCCACTGTCAAGTTTGGAAGCCCCATGGCGTTTTCACTGCATGATCTTACACCGACGCACTGACTTCTGCTGCCTCTGACAACTTGGGGGAGGGCTTCTGTACCAAAGGGATGCCTCTATAACGAGGGGGTGACATATAAGAAATCGCCTATCGCTGCAGAGGGACAGTCTCCATGCTTGCAAACTGGTGTAAGTACGGGACTCTCCAGGACTCCTCTCTGTGCATAAACATCAAGTCATTATCTTAGTAGCAGCCCCAGTGGTTTAATCCTCACCACCCTCTCTTGAACTGTCCTGGGGTCTTTGTCAGGAGCTTGATGTTGGTGGTGGGGGTTTCTTTCTCAGCAGTCTTGGGACCATTTTGGGTTATTTTTATATGTTTTCAAACTGTTGGAACACTCTTGTTATTGATCCATGGGTTTAATTATACAGTGATTGCTTTGTTTGGTTATGCCTTTACCATATAGGGTATTGCCTGTACAGGTTCAATGTATTACTCTACACCTGAGAGAAGGACTACCTATCCCATGTTGAATTTTGAGGTATGTGGACAACCTGCTATATTTTAAACAGGGTAACCCCTCCTGCTCCGCCCCCCCCCTTTTTTCCCCCCCTTTTTTTACTTGGGAGTAAACATTCACAGACACCATTTAATATAGTGTCTAAAACCACTACGTAGCTAAAGTACAGGAAAATGTTTTGGACTAAAATCAATGTATGTATGCTTGAGTGTGTTCTTTTGCAGTCTGAAACTGTCTTCTAGTTCTGATGTGTACATAGTTTTTACATGAGGATTGCTCTTCCTTTGTTGTGGAGCTCAGCACCGCTGATTTTATAAACAGAAGATTGTTAAGTACTTCCAGGCCTGTCTTCTTCTGGACTTCAATTTACAGATGAAATAAAGAGTTAGGATCATTGCTGGTTTTAGATTGGCCTCAGATACTTCTAATTCCTTCCTGATGCCCCAGGATGTTCATATTCTGATCCCATATATCTTTTTTGCCTCAAGTGCCTGAGGAAGGCTTGGTGCTTGCCCCTAGTAGTTGTTTGTATACAGTGCATTTAGTGTGTGTGAGAGCTTCCCCTGTGTTTTGAGATGCCTTGGTAGCCCAAACACCCTGCATGTGGTTGGTTGCTGTTGAAGGAAGAGCAAAGGTGATCCAGTAGCCAGAAACACCCCTGGGGCTGCGCAGTCCCCTGCTCTGCCACGGGCTTTGCATACGGTCTTGGGCAAATCACTTTGTCCCACTGTAACTCAGCTTTTGTCTGTCACGCAGGATGACAGGCAATCTGTAACTTGAAAGGGTGTTGTGGGTGTTAACATATTAAGGAGTGTAAGGTGCTCACCTAATAGGTGAATTCAGATCATGGGGGCTGAACGCAGAACTTCCAAACCCAAAGGCTTTAACAATATCTATCCCAGGACCTACAGTGGTAGTAATTTGCTGTCTGAGTGGTGCACAGGGATTTGTAATATGCACCCTCGGGAATGAGCCATCCTCAAATACTTTGATGGTGAAAATGGGTGGGCATATGTCAAAGACAGCTACTAAATTGAAATGAAAACGGGAGAAGGCTGTGATGTCTTGCGTGCTGAAACAATCTGTGAGAGAAGCGCTGTGGCTTTCAGCTCACTGCTTTTCCCATTTTCCCTTGGCGGGTTAGAGCTATTTTTAAACTCGGTATCTTTTAAATAATGCATAAGTTAACAATAGAGACTTATAGTACTGGAAAACACGAATGAGCTTAAAAAAACCCAGAAAATCCTACCCAGACTGCTTCCAGGAGGGTCTCTGGGAAGAACAGAGCACATTTGTCTGTTCAGTTTCCAGACGTCTTTTGCGAAATTCCTTTTTTTAGAGCAACTCTCCTTCCATTGAACTGAGATTTTTCATTTACAGAGTACCTTCCCAATTAAAACAACTGAATAAACGCTATGCTGAGAGAGGTACATCACTTTGCAGGCTGTACGTTTTGACGTAGCCCAATGTGGCTGTGCTAGTACCTTAGCACCTTTGCGTGTCAGGAGGAGGAGTGTCAGGAAAACCCTTCTCCTCTGGGAACAGTATGCATGGATGGTTCAGCTGAGCTGTGCGACTGCAACTAATCTTGTTTTTCCAAGCCGCGCCAGATCTATGGTCCATGTGTTCCATGGCTATCCCGTGCACAGGCAGCCGAGCCACCGCAGCTGCTGTACGCATGCGAACCTACAAGACCTGAAGCACTAAATGGCTGCCCTGGGAAAGATGGTTACCAGGGGTGGTTACGTCCACATGACTTTTGCAGCCTGTTTCCAGTGGCCACTCTTTGTCTCTGTAGCTGGCGTATGGCCATGGAGAAGGACGGAGGGAAAAGTGGTGGCTGGGAACATTGTCACCGCCAGACCAATTTGTCTGACCCCCATCGCTCTGAGAAAAAAAGAGATTGCAGGGACTGACCCGCTGGGCAGATTAATTTATCCGGGCAGCTTGCAGATTTGTAACCTCTGCGGTCGTGAGGACAGTGTAAGCAGCGGAAGCCCGCGCTCTGCGTGTGAACCGGGCCAGCAGGCAGAAACTGCAGGACTGATTTCGGTTCTTCTTACGTGTTAACGTCAAAGTGTTGCTGGCCCCGAGCTGGAGGACTGCAGCCGCTCAGCTCTGCTCTGCCGCGACACAAGCGGTGCGTTTAGAGATGGAGCAGGGCTGTGAAATTCAGAACGTACTGGGGGATTTGGGTCTGCTGCATTTTTCATGTCATCCAGCTCTAGTTTTGCTAATGAGATGTCTAACTGAAGGAAAGGCAGAGTGTCTGTTTTCAGTAATCTCTGCCTTTATTTCCTAAAAAGTGAACTCTAATGATCTTAAGGGGAAAAGAGAGAGAAGCACACAGTATTTAGGGATCCAGTATCAATCATGTAATTTTATTCCCTTTCACTTGTGTCAAATGCTTTTATACCATCATGTAGACAGTAATAAATATTCATGTGGGTGGAAAGATAGCACTTTTTTTTTTTTTGCAAGTACATTTGGAAATAATTTGCACTCTGGTTGTTTGAAAAATTACAGTTCTGTGCTGGTTTTCAGACACATTATTTTAATACTTCGTGAGATATTTTGGGTGAAATGGTTAGCTAATTGGAACTGTTTCATTGTAAGAATTCTCTTTTCTCTCTTTCTTTAAGTTTCCAAGAATCTGTAATGTAGGAGATCTTACTATTGATTGTCTTTGGAAGAGAAAATTTACTAATGAATGTCTGTTCTTAAGACATTAATGTCTTAATATTAAAGAACGAAAAGGTGTACTAGTATGTTAGCCGTAGCCCAGTAATTGATGTAAGAGATAAAAATAATTATCAGCCTGATACCAACACAGGAACTGCTTTTAAGAATATTTGTGATCTCTTTTTGTGTCACTGCATTGAATTTTTAACTGGGTTTTTGGGCTGTCGATTGACAGTGGTGAAAATTTGTGATACCTGTTCAATTTAGAAAAATTATACAGAAACTGATGTGTGTCGTACATGTAGTTTTTCAGGATATTGCTCATGGTTTAGTGTCAAGCGGAGAACTGTAAGAGTTTTAGGATGAACCTTGGTGGAGAGTTGCAGAATGTATTCTTTGGTTTATAGATTAATAATAGGGAATAAGGGCTGTAGTTAAAAATCCTTGTGTCAATTACAGTGCGCTTTGTAGAGGTTGTGAAGAAGGGATTGATTTGACTTCATCCTGCAAAATATGTAGTGCTCTGTTTTTGTAGTATTGCATGTATGCATCTCCTTTGAGTATGTACCCATATCTACTACTGTGTATGCACAGGCACTTCAAACAGTCAGTGTAGGTGGGTTTTGCCTTTTACAGTCTCACAGGGTGCCCACGTGTCTTGTCTTTCCTCATTTTGCAGGCCTAAGGGCATAAAAGGTGGTGTGTGCTTCCCACTGCGCCTCTCATCCAGCTTTGGCAGAGGACCGTATTTCAGGATGCTCATATGGTCTGCAGCTGTTGCCAGAACCTCTACTTTTCCTCCCCCTCCCTTGCCCCTTCTCATGTCAGAGTCTTTCTGAGACTTGCACTGTCCTTTTGTCCATCTTCAAGCTTGTCGCTACAGGTGAAGTGGCGCACAACAGTCTTCTGCCCTCTGCCCTATGGCCTGTATGCAGAAGTGACACTCCACTTGGGCTTTTTCCAGGTTGCCTAGCTTCAAGTGGAGTACTAAAAGTTGTTTAGGTGAACAAGGTCAGATGTTATTTGTAAGTTTTATTCATTTTCAGACCCAGAAAGATGCTTTAGACCAAACTCCAGGTTTACCTTGAGGAGAAATCTTTGCCCTCAGTCTCTAGTCCCAGAGTGCAGGACTGTGCATGAAAGCTGAAAGAGTGTGTATGCCTTTGTGCTTGGAGAGGTCTTTGTCTGTGAGGATGTTCCCCAAGAGAAAACTATCCCCAGGGTCTTTGGAAGGCTTTCTTCACTCTCTCCTCGCTTCCCAGGCTTGGAGACCTTGCAGCCTTGTGGCAGCAGTGTCCATTTTCAGGAAGCTTCTCTCTCAGGGCACAGTATGTGGAACAAAACTGCGTACCTGAGCAGACAACCCTGTGGATGATCATATGGCCATGCTTGAGCCTGTGCCCCAGCCCTACTTATTCTGCTAGGAGAGACTTGATGTGGCACCTCACACCTACTGCTTCTGCCTTCTTCAGTGGGACTGCACTGTAGTGACTCTGTGAGCCAGGAGGATTTATTTTATGCACCCTTTCTGTATATACATAGACCGTATTGCATAGCCATTCCTTTTCTGCTTATGACACGTGGTTAAAGAAGTTAGTTATTCTAATTTAGATTAGATTAAAATAAAAGCTAGTGCTGATGTATTTATTTTTTAATATGGGAAAGCCTTCTGCTCTTTGAAGATCTCAGAGGTACAAATCCACCTCAGAGTCCTGGCCAGCTCTGGTCAGGTTGTGGTAGAAATCTTCTTCCATCAGACAGACAAATGTTTAAAAGTCTCAAGAATTTCCATTGACTTTCTGTCTAATCAGTTTTTGGAGTTGTGTGAACTGCGTTGTAAACTTCTAAAGTAGGCTTGCCAGTGATAAGCTGTGTTCTCATCAAAATGAAAATAAATAATTGCTGTAAAGATAAGATGGTTTTCTATTAGAAAAATAATGGGTATGTTTGCCAAAATCTTACTTAATTTATCAGTTTTTCTGACAAAAGCAACAACAATAAAGAAGTTTGGGATTTTTTTTGGCGCTAGTTTCTTTTTTCTTCTTGATGGATGAGAAACAGTAACAGTGGGAGGAAAGTAAAACAAAAACATTCTTTAAAAATACTGCAAAAGCTTTTGAAGTCTTGGCTTAAATAAACCAACATAATTTACAACATTTTAAACATTTTCTCAAATTCTGATTTAACAAGCTAGTTTACATTTAATGCTTATTATTCTTTTGGTTGTATTCTTTTTCTGCAAGCTTTCTTTTTTTCTCCCTGGATGAAATATTGCATTCTGTGTTTCATTCATTTTCTGGTGTGTTGCTGTTACCCAGTCACTGACTTTTCTTCAGTCATAGCGTAGGGTCCTTTGCTGTACAGCTCGGAAAAACTTGAATTTGAGACAAGAGTGTTATTGTGCTTTTGGAAATGATATTTTGCAAGTCTGGGATAGTAACTCATGATTTTTTCCATGTCTTTTTATAAACCCGTATCAATAGTACTGCTAAAATACGTGTTTGTATCCTGAGTAAATTGCAGGGGCTCAAGTGGCCAAGTAGCAAAGAATAATTGCTTATTTTGAATTGTTTTCCAATGCTTTACAACAAGTTACTCATTCAGGAAAGATGAATAAGATTCTATTTTGTTGTGTTTCTCGTATTTAAGTATCTTTGAAGATTAAAAAAGGAATTGCTTGAGGGAGAAAACCCATTTGGAAAAAAATGTTAATACACTCTTTCTCATTAGACTAAGGGGTCTGGTATTTGTGTGTTGAATTACCACTAGTGAATGGAAACTGTCCTGATAAAAGTGTAAAGCATGTGTGCTATTTATAGTCCATTTATGGCACGACGAAGATGGTAATGAAGTAGAATTTTCTGAGCTTTCACTGTATGGTACTTTGCTTGTTTTAAAATATACTGGGAAATGAAATGAAATGATTTCAGGGGTACAAAATTATGATACTGGACAGAACTGTATCAACATACTGTGGGCAAAAGCCTTTAAATACTTGGACTGTGTTTACATAGAGGGGAGGGAGAATGATGATCAGATAGCCTAGGAAGCTTCCTTCGGCTTCAGGGCGTACCTGGGTCAGGGTGGCCATGGGAGGAGCTGGGAATGGGGTGACCCCTGGGACAGCAAATGGGTTTGCCCTCTCGTCCTGCCTTTTGCAATTTTAGTTTATTTGCGGTTCTACACCTCTTGTCACCTTTCTGAGGTGATGGCACGATAGTATAAATAATACTTGGTCCTTTCACCATCATTTCTATTGAGTGCGAGGCTGGGGTTCTGCCTTGCTGAAGGAGCAGTTCCTGTGCTCTGCTGCACACCAGTGCTTTCGAGTAGCAAATCTAAGTCTACATTTTCTGAATAAGTGTCACCTTCCATTTCATCTTCTGTGAATGAAGCTAAAGCACATACATGGATTCAGGCGTGCATACCCATCTATGCTTTATAGACCCATTCTTGTAATCTGAAATTAAGCTGGCGTGAGTGGTGTCTCATCTCAGAGGGCTTCGTTCTTTCAGGGGCTGAGTGCCTTTGACTCCCACTCATTTAAGTGGAAATTGGGCAACTTCACTTTGTGCATGCTCACATTGTGAGAAGGACTGAAGTACGAACTTTATATCTTAGAACAATATCATCATCCTGTATGTAAAGAAAATATCTTTAGTAGCTCGCAGTATCTGGAATAGCACTTCTTCAGCTCCTGCTTTTGTGGTTACCTCATTCTAAGTTGAAAATGTTTCCTCTCTTCACCTTGTCCTTAATGTGTGCTTCCTGCTGATATTATATATTAATTTTGCAAATGCATTATTTAACTCTAAAGAGCATTTTAGGCTGCAAGCTGTTCAAAAGTGAAATAGCGTAGGAAAGGATGCTTTAGCTAAGGTAGGACACACCTACCCTATTTTTGATTTGTTTAAATAAATGTTAATTACATAGTATTTGTATATATATGTGTATATATATGGATTGAGACTTTGTAGAGACTGTATTGTTGCATTTCAGGAGTTTGCCAGTGTTTCTGATGTTAAATTGAGTTCCATTTGAGGAGATTTTAAACTCAAATATTTAAATACAAAATACAACCCCATATATATTTGGACAGTTTCTGAGTTATTTTTCATGCCATCCACAATGAAAAGCTGCAGAGTGTGTTGTACCAAAATGAAATGAGCTTTGCAAATGCTGGAATTCTCCATGAGAAATTTGTCTATACCCCGGAGATTGTGCACCTCAATGAAGAGAAAGCTTGTTGTATTTAGAAAACGGGTTCTACTCTGTTAAATTTTGTTTCCCTTTAAAATATTTCATAAGAAAATGTAAGGTCAGTAGATTTTAATGATGCCAGGCAATTCTTGTCATGCAGAAGTGGTAGCAGGTCTTTGCTCTGCTATTGTAGCCCAAAATACTAAGTTGTTGTGCAAAGCCTGAACTCTGTGTAAGGTGACAATAGAGATGTTGGAAGAGCTGGAATTCATGTGTTCCACAGTGCATCACTCACCTGCCATTGGGTTTAACCATGATTTCCCACAAAGTAAATTTCCATGAAACTTGGGTGTATCTTTGGGGTTCCCTTCCACATTTTTATTCTCCTGTTTTGAATGTTTTATCGCTTACATATTTTTGGTCAGAAATATCAACCTCAAATGCTCAATCCATACTCTGTTGTTTAAATAGAAATAGACTCATTTTCAAAAGTGCTGTGTATTAATACCCTCTGCTTTGTTAATGGATATAATGAATGCTCAGCAGCTCAAAATACATCATGTGTAGGTTCTTGAAAGAAAATGTCAATTTGGGAACAAACACTGAAGAGAACTGATAATGGGTCCAGGAGACTTAAAGCAAAGCCTACTTTATCTGAGGTATACCGGCATTTTTCAGTTAGTCTTGTCTTTGCTTCCTTTGGTCCAATGAATCCCTTGTATGGCACAGAGTGGAAATGACAGAATTGATGCCAACCCAAGAATAGTCTGAAGAGCGATGATTAGGGTATACATCTTATTATAGATACTCCAGTTATACTCCTTGATCTGAATCAAGCAAATCGGAGCTTTGAATGTGAGTGTACAGGGTTGTGCAGGTCTTTGGCTATATGGAGATGTGTTTTGAAGAAAATATTTTGTTTAAACTGTTACACTTCTGATTAAGTGATTTCACTTCGGAAAATTTGCAGGAATTTTTTTGGTGAAAAGCCATTTGTCAGATATTCCTGACCAGCACTAATTAAAAATATATTTTCAGGGCATCTGAGGTGTCTCAGACATCTTACTATCTGTTCTTACACTCTAACCGCTATGGAGCATAGTCATTTCCACCTCCACACAACACTGGTCTATAAGCAAAGCAAATGTAAATGGAAAATGCATTTGATCCTGTTAAGGCACCCCTTAAACTTAGGCACTTTACTTTTGAATTATCTTTTCTGTAAGGTTATATATATTTCTGGTTATGGCAATCAGTGTTTGAGATGTGCAAGGTCCTGCACGTGGGCTGGGGCAATCCCATGCACAAATACAGGCTGGGCAGAGAATGGACTGAGAGCAGCCCTGAGAGGAAGGACTTACGGGTGTTGGTTGATGAGAAACTCAACGTGAGCCGGCAATGTGCACTCGCAGCCTGGAAAGCCAACTGTATTCTGGGCTGCATCAAAAGAAGTGTAGCCAGAAGGTCACAGATTCTGCCCCTCTACTCCACTCTTGTGAGACCACACCTGGAA
>RSEF01000002.1:24618709-24666970 GCA_003993805.1 Himantopus leucocephalus
GATGATCTTTAAGGTTTCTTCCAACCTAAACCATTCTATGATTACATCACCTCTCCCCAAACACTGAGAGCTGTATGCAGAATTAATTAGCTTGTAAGGAAATACACGTCAGTGTATATGTCTTTGTGATTTAAGAAACGGCTATATTTTTCTAACTTTCTGTTTAATACTCATCTCCAAATATTAAGATAGAGCGCTGCAGATTTCAGTCATACCAGCTGTGTTTAGCAGTTGTACTGAAACTATTCCCATGAAAAAAACATTACTGGATTGATTAATTGGTGGTATTATTGTAAATATGTCTGTCTCTATTGTTGTTAGGGAAAAAGTCTGGGTTAGAGAGAGACATATTAAAAAAAAATAAATATATGTATATAAAACACCCTCTAAATCTTCTAACTTAAAAACCATTCACATCCTTGAAGGTTGGTTAGCTTTAATATATAGTTTAGCTCAGCATTAAATTCTGTGATATTGTGTGGAGCTTTTGGAAGGCTTTTTCTTGTTCTACAAGCCACCTTAGCCTCCCTGATGATTGCTTGTCAAATGCATTGCACTGTAGAACTGGAGTCTTAAATCCCATTTTTATTATAAGTAACACGTGACATGTTAGAAGGATTATTTTTAGAAACATAAATAATTTAAAGTATTGAGCAAGATTCTAGAAATATGTAGTAAGGAGGATAATAAGGATATCCTCATACATTTTTGTACTGAAGAGGAGAATACAATCTTGAACGCGTGCTTGTCAGTGTGAGCTGTTGGTATAAACAGTGGTGCTATTCATCTAAATTAATGTTTGCCAAACCACACATGATGAACTGGTGAGCACTGTTGTAAGTGCGAGGCTCTTGAACCCTCCACTGAGGCACTGGTTTGTATCCCTGGGGGGTGTTCTCCCGCCTGATTTCAGGCACGATGAACAGAGGCACCTAAATTATTAGGAGGCTGATCTCCCAGGTTCTTTGTAGCCAGTAGGGAGAGCATGGGCTCCTCCAGAGAGTGGTCAGGGCAGGAGGCTGGCAGGAGAGCAACGTCCTGGTGTTGTGAGGAACCGCTCGCTCGCTCCACTGATTCTGCAGAGGGCGATCCCATAGGGACCAGCTTTCCAGCTGGGTATACCATTTCCCTGTGCCTCAGCTGAGTGAAGGAGGGGGGTGATTTCCTTGTCTCTTTAAAATGTCCTTCTATATCTTTGCACAGCTGCAGAGGTTCCTCTAGGACACCAGGTTAGCTCAGGATGAGGACAAGTGCAGAGCTGAAGCAGTTCTCTTGTTAAAAGAGTGTCAGCACATCACTGAGATGCCAAGCAAAGATGACAGGAGAGTTGAAAGTAGGTTTCTTGTATAAATGCTTGGTCAAATTCAAATTCATCATTCACTGAACAAAAATTTTCATTAGAGGCAGCTCCACGCTCAGATGCAGATCACAGCTAGGGCCATCTGCATGTGACTGTGTCCATGGCTGATGGGATGCTGGGTGTGCTCCCAGCTGCAGACCCTGCCAGTTCTGGATGCGAGTGGACCCTTGGGTGGGCAAAAGGACAGGAGTGCAAGAGGGACAGTGGCACTCAGAAGTGATGCTGAGCTCTCTATTCCCTGTCCCTTTGCCTCGCAACACGGGCACTTTTGGCTATCGGAGGCCTTGTGATCAAGTGCTGTGCGGAAGGAGCCTTTCAGAGTAACTGAGTCAAAGGCTCTGAGAGGGAATATGTTCTACTGTGAGCTCTTTAGGGCAGTTCTTTTGTTCTTTCAAGGCTTTCTGCCACACTGCTATACGGCATTTAAAAAGGTCTGCAGCTGTTCTGCACCTTTAGGCGTTAGGTTTTTTTTTATGAATAAGCATCTGGCTATGCAGTTGCTTTGTGAAAATTACCTCTAAACAGACTTACCTTTTCATCTCAGATATTCAGCTGTTCGGAGAGACATTGACTTGGAGCCCTTTGGAGGAAAACAAGGCATATGCCAGAACGGCAGATTGTGCTCCTGCCCACTTCTGTACCGGCTTTCATACTAGCATCTTTTAACCCCACCTGCAAGATGCGCTTTGCACCCTCACTGTAGTGCTTTGCTGCACCATGTTCAAAATGTAACTTTTCAATGCCAGGTAGTTGCCAAATGGCAAAGAATACCATTCTTTGAGTCCTACAGAGCTGAGATGGCAGGTGCTCAGCCTGACCTACAGAAAATAGGACAATCCTGGAAAAAAACCCTGGAACAGGTGAGTAACCTCTGAATGAAGAGGTTTGTCCTGTAAAAAGTGGTAGCTGGAGTTGGCGCACTCAAGTATTAAGATCCCTTTTCATCCTGAAGAGAATACTTAAGATAAAAATAGATAAGATTAATAGATAATAAATAAGATATCCATTTATAAAATGAGAATAGATTTCTAAGAAGTATATAATTTTTCTATCTATAGGCATATCATGACTGAAAGATGAGAGGTTATAGAAAAAGACAAAATAGTCATAAGGATTTGCATTGCGACAAAAATAAAATTTTGAAGCTTTGCTGGCACCATAAGCCCACTTCAGAGAAATCGTCATGGCAAGCATTCTGGAGATGTAAGGAGATGGTGATTCAGATTTAAGACCCTCTGGGAAGAATGCAATATGCTTGGGTCTGCTTTGACCCTGCCAGTTTTTCCATCCTGGGATACGTATCTTCTGAAATTTAAACCATTGCTTAGGTGGCAGCATAAGAAGTTGCAGGTGGTTTATTTTTGAGCATGGCTCAAATGTCAAATTCTCAAAATGTCTGTTAGCACATTAGACCCATTAGTAGGCATGCAGGATAAAGCAATTTGGTTTGTGTTTTGAGTCGAGAGAGAGCATTGTAGTCTGTGATTTTCTAATGATAAGAATTTTGAGCTAGAATTCTCAAAACACACAATTCTGCAAACAAGACAGTGGATTGGTCCTGATTTAAGAGAGGATGGACATGAAAGATGAGAATAAAGGGTTGGAGAAACATGTGGTGAAGGAGCAAGAGAAGTCGAGTAAGCAAGTTGGATGTATAATGCGTAGTGTATTGCTGACAGATGCCTCCCAGGGATGTAAAATATATCCTATATAAATTTATAGGGATATATAGCATATAGAGGATCTCTGTGTGTGTGTGTGTGTATATAGGATATATATATATATGTGCATAAGAAATGGATGGTAGCAGCAGAACATCAGTCAATGAGAACTTCTACCAATGCTGTATGAGTGAACCAGCTACAAAGCTCAGGATTTTGTTTATAACTTTTTTTACGAATCAATGCACCAAATTAGGTGAATATATGAATGCCATTAGTAATGCCAGGGATTTCATCCTGTTGTCTTTTTTACTACTAAAAAAGCAGTCATAGTTATGTCACCTACCAGTGTAACTGGCTTTAATGCAGAGTTTGGTTGTCTTTGAGGAGTGTGAAGATGGAGAGTTTTGTATATAGAGGAGCAAAGCTAGTGTTAGGGTAGGAGGGTTGTGATACTTATGATAAGAAAAGGGGGAAATATTTGACACTGCAGGTGTTTTGCTGTAGGATTGTCAGTATGAGTTGAATCATAGTCTTATCCATGCAGCAGCAGATAGAAAACTGTCAAAGCTACATTTTCAGGAATGGATCTCCGGTTACAGATGTTTAGCAGTCTCTGCAATGGATGCAGCTAGCAGGACGCTGCTGACTGCTGTTGCTCAGTACAGCTATTGTAGGTTACATGATGTGGATATGAACTATGTATTTAAAAGCAATCCTGTGCTGGTATGTGGAAAATAGTTTGCATCCTGTAAGCACAAATATATTTTCTCTCAGAGTTTCAAGAAATGACTTTGGATAGAAAGGTTATTTTAAAATACCAGATTACTGTATTCATTTTACCGTAAGGAGCAGTGACAGCTATTAAACACAAAAGAAATGAAACTGCGTCATACCAATGGTCCATTTTTCCTGGCATTGGCAATGGGAGATGCTGTGAAAGAGCACATGGGCTGGGTCGCTGTCAGGGGTTATTCCACTCACCCCCGCAACATCCATGTCTGTTTGATTAAAGATGCCAGAAGGCACATCCCTGCGTATACCTTTTAGTATCTGTTTATGAACCCGTTGCCCATGACTTTAATACCATTCTGGGATACCTTCTGATACTGTCTACCTGTACAGCCTTCTGTGGCAAGAGGTTGCAAAGATTCACAGCTTGTTGTGTGACATAGCGCTTTCTTTGATCTGTTTTAAATTGCTCTTTTAATTTCTTCGAGTACTTCCTTATTTTACTCATGTGGAATTAGGTGAATAACAGCTTTGCATTAATTCTGTCTGTGGCCCACATGATATTATAAACCTCTGTCATATTCCCCCGCCCTCACTCCGTCCTCTCTTCTCCAAACTGAAGAGCCTTTTGAGTGCAGAGAGGATGATTTACTGGTAGGTAACACACAGGGAGGCAAAGTAACCTGCTGGGTCATAAGGAATGCCAGAGCCGTCTGGCAAGCCAGACAAATCTGACTTGGAACAGCGTTAGGAAATGGATTTTTTTTTGTCTCTCCAGCTAGCTGTTCTCTTGCAGTTGTGTATGCTAAATGAAGATTGATGATTGTAAGTTTGGGGAGCTGTGGCTTAAGTGATTAGCGTTGTCTCAGAATCTGGCTCCTGAGGATTCGGTCGTTAAGGGACCCTTGTCTTCCCACTATACATTCATTTTTAAGACGAGCCATGAATTTTATTTCACAGAGCTTTGTGTCATTTGTCGTGTGTGGATATTCTGTGCTATCTTCCTGCTAATGCAGACTGCATCTTTAAGAGACTTCTTTCCTTGTCTCCCTTAACTGTGCATTTGGATTTGTTTGCATAGTTTCACACTAAAACCCTGGCTCACCCACAAATGCTTGACCTGCGATCCCCACAATGTTCTGTGCTATAAAAATGGACCTTCTTTATCAAAAGAGAGAGATTACAGTGCTACAGCCGGTACCTGTAATTTCAGTTTCTTGCTCTTTAATTTGCCTGCCATTGTAGGTATTTTTCACATCATGTCTCATTTTTCCTTAGACCTTCTACCAGTAACAGGTTTTTTTCAATGTCTTCGTAGTTTCAAGCCCATTTCTATCTTCTTGAAACTCTAGCAGATTGTCTCCATCAGAATAGTTTCTAGAAACTAGTTAGTTCCCAGATTTAAGGTTTACTATCTTTTGAATTAAAGCTACTTTCAGGTATACCCTTTTCTAAAGTTCACATGTTTTGTGAACAGAAATAAAAGTAGTGGTAACCATTTTTTCTGATCTCATTTCTGAAATATCTCAGGTGCTTGAACAGTTGATGCATTCATTAGATTAACAATAAAACCAAACTTCTCTGTCATTTTTCAATCCATATATGCTAATACTCTTTTAATTATATAAAAATGTACACTGTTCAGAAGAAATAATTCTTTTTGGTGATTACTACTTAAAGAATTCTTGGGGCATGAGCAACATTTCAAATTTCAGAATAAAATGCAAGTTCTAACGGCAGGTAACCATGAGCGTGAGGGGGTGAACATCCTAAGTGCTTATAAAAGAACGACAGCACAGCAGGGGAGGAAAGCTTTGCTATTGTTAAGGATGCACATTTTAGGATGGATGTGTTCAGTGTTAGTGCCAAACTGTAAATATAACCTTGAAGAGATACTGACTCTTTTGCTGGTCTTTCTTGGCATCGTGCAGAAGCGGGGAGCAGTGGTATGGAAATGCTGGTTTGTAAGAAGAGTTGATGGGCTGGGGAATAGAGGAGTAGGAGGAATGTGGCTAGGGAGAGCGGTCCGGAGGACAGAGGAGGTGGGTACAGCAATGGGGAGTGTGGAAGGAGATAATGAAACAGGCAGGAGCTGGGGCAGAGCATAATTTGTCTCCTTTGTATTCCTATTTTATGCAGCTTAAGTTTTTTTTTAATTTTATTTGTGTAATCAGATGCTATTTGTTGCCAAAGTAAGGTAGTCTGGGAGGGAAGCAAGGCTGCGCTGGAAATGAGGCAGTTCGCTGGACAGTCCCAGTTTACCCATTACTGAGTTGGGAAGTGCGTATGTGCAAAGCAAGTGACGATGCCAGGTTCCTTTGACACGGATTTCCTGCATAGCTCTGGACAAGCATCCCCCAAAGTGGTGCCTTCACCATTTGCTCCTAGCGACTGTTTGTTGTTCTTTGGGCGCCCCATGAGCAGGACACTCTGAAGAGCTCCAGGAGCTCCTGAGTGGTCTTAACTACAGCACAGGGCAGGACACATCTGAAATGAGTATGATGAAAAAGATGCTGTAGTTCTACAGTATACGTCTCTGTGAAGTTTCAAACTGGGCACCCAAAACAAACAGATACTTTACAGCTTTCTAGTATTGAGGAAAATGCTAACACCTAGTCTCCCGAGAGTCAGTCTGTAGAGGACTCAGTATTTGTGTTTTGCAAATACTTTGAGAGAGCATCATGGAAATGCCCATGAGTACAGGAATAATTTGTGTATTTGCTCCAGGGCAAAATGATGAATACATAACTAAAAATTGAGGCCAAATCTTGAAGGAAGCTGCCAAATAAAAGTATTTAACAAGACCTATTCACCAGATGATAACAGGTGTCCTGTGCAAAATATACGTGCTTGTATTTAGTAGCATAAAGTCATGTTGGGGCCACTTTGAGATGGCTGATATTCTGTAACACTTAAGCATTTAATTTTGCAGTTTTTCTCTTCTAATATAGTGTTTGTGGACAGTACACAAATATGAACAAGGAGTTGGGTTGAAATGTGCTTGAAATCACAAAGACATTTTACTTGGGAAGTGATTTTCTATATAGTATAAAGCAGCTTGACTGTATGAAGAGGCATGTTAAAAACTAGGATTAGACCACACAAATAGATTTGTGCAGGAAAATGTGTAGTCTGTGCCTCTCGTGTGTTTGCCTCTTCCCTTCATTATTAATTTATTATCTTCTCAAATAGTAAAATTAACTATGTTTATCCTGACTTTAAAGTAACAAGCGTGAGATCAGAATGGCATTGAGGAAACTGCTTTGTAGTAGTGGTATGAACATGGTCTAAAAATATCTGCTCATTTTAAGAGGACTCCTTCTGAAATTTCTGTAGGGAAAAAAAAGTAATTGCCTGAAGATATATTGGTGTAAATTATTCAATAAGAAAAGCAGAGTGAGGTTTTATTGACGCTTGTGTTGCCATCAGTACTGTAAGGAAAACTAGGTAAGGAGCAGAATAAGTGAACCTTGCCCAGGCTGCTTTCAACTCTGGCTGTGAAAACAGAAGTTTAGAGCTAGAAAAATCTTACTTCATCTTTCTGCCTGGCAAGAATCTTGCAATCAACTGCTGTCTACTCTTTATGCTTGTGGAAGTCTCTAGTTTATCATTATGGCATCTAGAGTAGCAGTGCTCCCCTTGGATACTGGGAAGAATCACTGTGTGTGGGGGTGCAGCTTCCATGTTAGGGCAGTAGATTAAATCTCCCTGTTGCCTGAAAGAGAAGACTGTAATCACTTTCCCTTCCCTCTGTCACCAGCAGGATGAATTACTTAACTGCTGTATTGAATTTGTGCCTTTTGCAGCGCTTGCGCCACAAAATGTTTTAAAATGCTTTTTTTTTTTTTTAAAAAAAATCATTATGTATCATATCAGATGGTTTTTATCAATTTCAATATTTGTATTAAGAAATTTTAATATTGATGAAAGAAATATTAACAATAATTTGATTACATTTAAGTTGCAATGAAAATAGATCTGAAATTGTGATTTCAGAGCTGCTTTAGGTTGTCTTAGTCTTACTTTGTTGGGATAGGGAGCTATATTCAGATTTCATTAAAACATAGTGGAAAGAAACGTGTGGTGATAGGAGTCAGTAAATGATTAGTTTGTAAGTGTCTCTCTTCCTAGCTGCAAAACTTAAACTCTTAGTTTTTTCCCTGGAAAATACAATCAGTATCTGTTAATCAGTATGTGCCACATATACAGTAATTTCTCATAAAGTTGCCCATATGGGCATTTACAAGGGCATGTAGTGATAAGATGAGGGGGAATGGCTTCAAACTGGAAGAGGGGAGATTTAGAATAGGTATCACAAAGAGAGCCTTTACTGTGAGGGTGGTGAGGCACTGGAACAGGTTGCCCAGAGAAGTTGTGGATGCCCCATCCCTGGAATTGTTCAAGGCCAGGCTGGATGGGGCTTTGAGCAACCTGGTCTAGTGGGAGGTGTCCCTGCCCGTGGCAGGGGGGTTGGAACTCAATAATCTTCAAGGTCCCTTCCAACCTAAACCATTCTATGATTCTATGCTAGTAATAGGAACCACACGTGTAATAGAAATTTAGTGAAACTAAGCAAGAATGTCTTCAACCTGCTTAAACCTTTTCCCATCAAGAAATGAAGCCAATCCAGGAAATCAAACACATGCTGTTTGTAAACCAGAGCTGTAAGATTTCATCTGTGATGCTCTAGAGGTGGACGCCCTGGGCAGGGCTGCAGAATTGCTCTGCAGTTTGATGTCTGCAGCAGGGTGCAGGGCAGTTACTGTCGTGTCGCACAGGCAAATTAGCTACTAAAGGATAAAGGGACTAAATGCATTTTCAAGTCAGATGGCATTAGGCATCTAAGAGAGGAGTCCTAGAGAGGAAAAAATTGAGCAGATGTTAGTATTTGGAAGAAACTTCATCAGACGTTCAAGTTGTGTATCACTGTCTGTTACTCAAATGTGAAATTGAGCTCCAGGAAAGGACTGAGATTAAGTACGATTCAGCATTTGTGTATAATCCCTTGAGGACTCAACCCACTCATAAGTTCCTAATTTCTTTTTGGAGAAAGTCATAAATAGTCAGTAGGAGTAGAAACAGTAAGAAATTACTTTCTCCTTTCTTCCCTTCATATTAGAAGCAGCAAGAACAGAAAAGCACGGTAAGAATATTTAAAAAAAGCGAGAGGCAGGCAAGAACTGGCTCTGTTTTTCTCTGTTGTTTTTTCCTTCCTCTAAGTAGGCACTGTGGAAACTGCTGCCGTATCTAAGAGAAGCTACCTAATTCTGATTGATTAGTCCATTTGCCTAACTTAACATATACAGTCATTGAATTAACTATCCCCATAAAAAGAAAGTCAGCAATTCTTTTGAGGGGAAGGAGGGGATGAAAGTTTTAGAGCTGTGGCTATTAAAGCAGACAGATTCATGGAGTATGGAGGTAGCTAATCCCCCCTGAAGTGCAAGGAAAGGGTCACGTATGAGCAGAGAGAAGGTGTTTGGGTAGGCAGGAGGATAAAGGAGAATTAAAATGTCCTAGCTAGATAGATACAAAAATCTGGCAGCTAAGTGGCTTTTTTTGAGTTTATCTTGTTGTATTTTTTAGTTAGCTCATGGCTGATGCTGAAAATGCTTTTAGGACCATAGTGTAATGCAAGGTAATGCTAATTGTCCTTTGTACTCTTACTGACTGGCAGATAGAAACGTCCCTTCTGTTCCCTGTCATCTAGTTTTCTACTTTCTTCATCCTTAATCAACCTGCCTTCTCTTTCCTTGTGTACAATACGGGCTCTTGTAAAAAATCACCTCCCATAGTCACTCCTTCCATTGCTATTAGTCCTGTTAATGAAAGGAGTCTTTCAACACTTTTCTCAAAGCAACATGCTGGTAGTTTCCCATCTTTCACAATAATCTCCTATATGAATCTGATTCCCTCCCTTTTCCCTTCTTCTGAGGGGGATAACTTCCCCATAGACTTGAGTTATAATTTAGACCTTTCCGGGTTACTTGGTAGAGGATGTACACCACGGAGGGAAAATCTTTCACTTGATGGGAAGTTTCTTCATCCTCATGTGCTTGGCACCCAAACGGTGCCCATTCCTTTTACCGCAGCCCTCTCAAGCGTGATATTGCAGGAGGCTCCCTTCTCACATCTTGCTCCTGCAACATGGGTGCAGTTGATACAGCATCTTTCTCTTATCAGTGTCTCCATCATTTCCCTGAAGCTGTTGTTTTCTCTTGAATGTTGCCGTAGGCCTGTTGACAATTTCCTACTGGCATTCAACCCATCCAGGCCTTTCTGCTGATTTCAGCTAAAACTCTGTCTTCCTTTTCAGTAATGCATCTCAGCTCAGATCTCTCATTTGATGTCCTTGTCTGGCACCATATTTAATCTGAAATTTCAGGTGTACATAATGGAGAGTTGTGGAGACAGAAGAAATGATGAAGAATTCCCACAGTGTCCAAGGATACACAGCAACGATATTGGATATCATGAAGCAGAGTCTCTTCTCTCATTTATAACCCTGATATGCCAACAAAGATGCTTTTTAGTACTATGATTTCTTTCTTTCTTAAGTTTGTAGCTCTTCCTGTGGCCTCTAAAGACTTCCCTATAGTTTCTGCTGGTTTTCTTCCATAACTTTGAGGCATTCCATCTTTACAGTCTCTTAAATCTGAAGAGTTAATTTTTGTTTAAAAGCTGGTGGTGGGTATTTTCCCTCTCTTCTTGAAAATGAAAGTTTCTGTTTCATTTCCAGGAGTAATTCCCAGTTTGTTATCAGTTCCATATTCAAATACAAACCTGTTCCCTTTTCCAAGTCTTTTATGGCCTCCTTCTTCTTTCAAGTCAAAGTGCTTTTTAATGTCCTGTTTTTTCTTTCTGTTTCTTTTAACACTTGACTTGTTCTGTCCTTTTTTCTCTTGACACCTCATTTTTTGTAACTCTTTTTCTTTCCTGAAGCAGCCTCTTTCTGCTGGGGAGCCCATCTATTTCCAAAGCTGATCTGTTTTCCTGGGTTCCCAATCCTGGCTTCGGTTTGGTAATCCTTATATACAAATGCTACAGTTAATTCAAGGTAGAATTGAAGCACATTTACATGCGTGATCTTGGATAAGGTTGCTTTCCTTAGTTGGGGCCCTCTTCTGTAAGAAAATTCCCCCAGCTGGCTCCTGCTGTGAACTGTTTGAGAGAGCTGGAACAGCAGAGAGGGGCTTGCTCGTGTTTTGTTCTAGCCTTTATGCTGTTGAGTCTGTATGGGATGGACTAATATGGTTGTGACTTTAGATAATGCTCCAAAAAATGATGTTGCTGTAAACAAAAGTACACTACTTGATTTGTGTACATTTTAAAAATAACAGACCTCTCAAAACAGAATTGCTATTATTAGCATAACTGTTTTTTTTCCTTGTAAAAGCCACAGATCACGTGTGCTGCTTTCTGTGAAATGTTTTATTTTTAGGTCTTAACATTTGCAGGTCTTTGCCACACCTTTTCAAAGAATTTGTATCAATGCCTCAGTGGATGTTTCTGAAAATCTCATTCTGCAATATTGTCTTTTATAGCATAGATGTTTTTCTTCACTGTAATTTTCTACATCCCTAGTATTTCTAAGATTTTATTCACAATCTATTGCCTCTTCACATTCAGATTTTCTTTATAATTAATACCAAGACTGCTACTTAAACTGGCAAAGATGGCTCTTAGGATAGATTGGCAGGCAAGCTAAGTTATTCCTATTTCATCTTCACCATAGGAAAGGGTTGCATGATTTTTGTTGAAATGTGTATTATTTTAATCCTGAATACTCAGTGTCTGATGTTGCTAAAATATTTTTCATTGTGTTTCTTAAGAGTTTTGCTATAGCTTTTTTTCGTTTGTTTTAAAGTAGCAGTTTTTATTGAAATTACACAGTTATATACCTCACTGTTACTGAAGACAAAACATTACTCCACCTTTGAGGTGATTTCATGAGAGAATCATATCTTTTGGCATAAGTTTCTAAGACTGTGTATAATTATTAGGTTGCAGCTTAGTTTGTAATAGCAGTGATTGCATTATTGGATCTGTATGTGTTGTGTTTTTTATGATATCTTCTGTGCAATGAGTCATAATAATAATAATAAAGCAAAACATGGCATAATTTGTGGGTTTTTCTACTGATAAAAATTTCCCCGACATATGCTGCCTGCAATGTTACTTAGGGTAGGCTTTAAAAATGTCTTTAAATTTCAAACCTGTCATCTGTTTGTGAGCTCTGGGCTCGGTCCCCAGGAGCTGTGCAGGCCCGTAACCCCATGGCGTTTCCCTTCCAGCCAGGCTTGTTTTGGGAACCGAGGCACCTGCAACACACCTTGAGAGGCAGGGGAATGCCAGTGGCTCCCCAGCTGTTTTCAGCCCTTTCATCCTGAAAGTAGGGACCGAGCAGGAGGATGAAATGGATGGACCTGTTCAGGAGTTACTCTCTTGGCCTACTTCGAAAATAAACACAATTTGAACTACCTGGGTATGTCCATCAAAGGGGTGGCAGGTGGGAGAAGAGCAGCTGACTGACTACCAGCAACCCTGGAGTTGGATGCCGAGGGACCCTACATAACCCCCAGGAGAAACAGGGCTCTGCCAGAGTGTAGGCAGAGCAGCCCAGGTCAGGTCAGAGGGGCACTTGGCCAACTGTTCTGTCCCAGTGGCCCAAGGCAGATGCTGAAGGAGGAGCAGAAGAGCAGAACAAGTGTGTGTGAGGCTTCCTCAAAGTCCTTTTCTGGGACTCCAAGACCTTCTGAGTCAGGTACAATTTCTGTGTATTTGACAGCCCTCAGTTATGTCCATTAACTTGTCCATTCCCAGCTTGAACCAGTACGGGGCTCCAGTATTCATGCTTTCCTGTGGCAAGAGGTTTCACATTGTAACTAGGGGCTGTGCCAGAAAAAGTCTCTTCATATTAGTTTTGAGCTTTCTGGCCTCTTTTGTTACTGCCTAGTTCTTGCATTGTACAAGGCAGAGAATGATCAATCTCTTTGTTTTCTTATGCCAGACACAATTTCCAGATCTTTGAGAACATAACATACAATCTTCCAGAACATAAAAACATTAACAGCAGTATCTTTTAAAAAGCAATAGTTTTGTCAGACCCACGTGAGAAGATCCTGTGCTTCTCCTTGTCATCCCTCCAAATACAACTGCAAACTCCCTCTGAGTTAAGTCATTCTGTTTGATCTCTGTCTTTTGTACTGTATACTTACTTTAGTATTTTACATTTTATAATCTCTTGCATCTTCCTTGGCACAAAACCCTTTGTGGCCATCAGATAAGGAGGACAATCTTAGTTTAACTGAGTACCCCAGAAATAGCTGAGAGTAAAAGTAGAGCCATAAGCTATAGAGGTGGTTTTAGTAAACCCATGGAAGCATAGACTTTTGCTGGAAAAAAAGTGTAGTGAATGTTGAGAAACTATATATCTAACTTCAGCAAGCTAAACTAAATACATCTTAAGAGAGCATCTGTCTAAATTTCTAAATCTGGAAAAGGCATACAGACCTTATAGAAGTCTTTGAGCTTCAGTGGATGAGTATCCTAAATATTTAATATTCAATTCTAAGAGGAATCGGAGGATTGTAATCAGTAACTTGAACAACAGCATCTCTTTTAGGTGCTCCTGAATAGTGGGTCACTCGCAGGCTGCTGTGCAAAGCATCAATATAGGTGTATGGGCCTGACCAGAATTAAGGGTGTCATAGAGGGCGAATCTGGGGGCAGCTGGTCATGCTGCTTCTGCAGTGGCTGAAGGAGTTGCTTGCCCTTTCTTCCTTCCCTATTTATAGCTGCTCAGGTATTTTCCCTCCCTTGCATCAGCTCTGGGATTCATCGTACCTCTTTGTAAGGGACTTGGAATTACCAAATGCAGCAAAAACATGGGTTTGTTGAACCCTCCCAAGTGTACTTTGACAAGTGCTAGTACTGACACCAAGGCTATTTTGATGACTGTTAGTTCTGACACCGAGAGTATTTTGATGAGTGCTCGTGCTGACACAAGGTAGGTTCAACGCTTGCTGCTGAGGGGACACTGAGACCTCCTGCTTTCAGCAGCAACTAGCTGTGAACTCGCTGTGACTGAGGGGACACCACCTCCATGGACAGTTTTACCATGGATGCTCCCATTCAGAAATCTATTAGCATCTCCCTTTTTGTTGCCTCTGTCTCTTGCATTTAGATGCAGAGTCTTTTTTTTAACATCCAGTTTCCATTAACTTATTGACAGTCCATCTACATTTGAGGTTCTGCTAGCATCTTCTGTAGCCTAGTTAGCTACCTTTACATGTTGGTGTATAAACCATGGTGCATTCAGATCCCCTCACAACTCAAATTTTTTTGCTAGACTTCAGCAGCTTTCCATTCCCTAGTTATCTCAGGAGTCTTTCTGTGCTTCTGGGTAATAGAACTTTTGAAGCAAAGCTGTCCAGTACCTGTTTGCGGTATTTGAAAAGAGGTCTCCTTTGGACAGTGGTATTAATCTTACCTCAGTATGCCTGGAAATACATCTTCTTTAATGTATTCTGGGATGACAGTTGTGTTTTTCAGGAAGACACCCTATTGATCTGGCAAATCATTTTGCCAGAAACAAGTGCAGTCATGTCTCTCTTCCTTATAAACCAGGCCCTCCAAAACAACGTAATAAAAATTCCCTCCAGCCCTTAAGTGCATAAATTTGCTGTTCGTACAATTGAATTTGATCCTATTTCTAATATCCCGTCCTGAAGATCATCCAGCTCTTTCCTGTGGGAGTTTTTCCAATCATCTTCTTTCTTGCCCATACTTACCAACTTAGTGTTATCAGCATATTTCATTGGAGCGCTCCTGGTTTTTGTGCCTGGGTTATTAATGCAAATACCAAGCTGGCAGTTTGTAGGGCTGATTTGGAAGGAGCCATACTACCGACCTTGTCCTGCTCAGGGCTCGCTATGGGCAGTCACCAATGCCTGCGTGAGCAAGAAGGTCCATGGCCGTGCTGGCTGTTTAGCCAGGGCGAAGCTCTGGAATGCCGAGTGGCTGCTGCCCTGGGTGCCGCTCTGCTGTCCTTGCCCTCCCGCAGCAGGTCAGTTCTCCTCTAGCCTGGGTGTTTTGCTGTTTGAAGGAGAAATATTCAATTCAATTTTGTCTCTTCTGTCTGTGCTTGTTGCCTCCTGTCCCATCAGTCAGCGTGCCTGTTATGTTTTCTTTACCAGTTCTTCATCTTTTCCAGTTTAATCGCCTCTTAGGCGGGACAATACCAAATCTTTGTACAGTTTTAATCTCAGTAAAATTTTGCAGTCTTTGAAAATGTTTAGTGAAATTTCTGATGTAAATGATTTGCTTGCCTAGAAAAATAGCTGACGAGAGAGGGGTAAGGCGCGAAGAGTCTTGATAAATACAGCGTAGATTTAACTTAGATAGGTTTGCCTGAGGTCTGATTGTTTTTTCTCTTCAGTGCTTGTTCCAAAGCGTTGTGTACTTTGGAGGCCGAGTTTACCGTTGCCCAGAGCATTTCCCTCTGACGTTGCTCAAGCCGCTGGGCTGCGGGTAGAGCGAGGGCGAGGGATGGGCCCGATGGAGGCTGCCCTGGGCCCCGAGGGCAGCGTGGCACCCGCCACCTGCCTCAGCGCCTATGGCGGGACTGGCCGTCAGCCGACGGTGTGGTGCAGCTCCTGCAGCTGATGGCTTTGCCTACCCAGTTACATTGGTCCTGAGCTCACCATATTGGTATTACAAGGTCATTTCATTATATAGTGCTCTTGTGTCCTTAGGAGTCTGCCAGAGGCCCCTGCCATTTTCCCTCAGATACAGCCTGCTGCAGGAGGGACTCCGACTGGTTTCTCATCCTTCTCCTTTTTTCTTTTTTTTTTTTTTTAAGTTCACCTAACTACCTTACTGTTCACTTTTAGCAGCAAATAGAAAAGTCTCTTGAAATAAAATCATTATCAGTGGCTGTTTTTGAACCTTGTATGAAAAAAAAAAAACCCCTCAGTTTTCCTTGTCCCGCCTTCTGGTATTAAAAATCAATGTATCCCATGCAATGTGTAACTCCATTGGAGGTGGCTGTTTCAGTGATTTTTATGAACATTTTAGGAAGAGTATCCTGCAGGTTTTGCCCTTTTCAAATGTAAATGTTTAATCAGTCCTTGCTGAGAGGGAGTGCAAGAACACATGCATGAGGCTTATGGTTCTTTTTTTCTTCTTGCAGTGACCTGCTGTCTTCTGAATATCTTGAGAGACATATCGAGCAAGGTGGGAAGACAGTGGAAGTTAAAGTAAGAATTTCCTTTTTATGCTTTGCTTTTTTAATTTGCTTTGCTTTTGACATTAATGCAAAGTCACCAATTTCTTGAAAGGAGAGATACCTGATTTTTCAGGTGATTTGTCTTACTCTTCTGAGGCAAGTGTGTTTCATGTCTTCTAACTTTTCAGCTTTTTAAATATGACAAATAAACTTTATTGGCAAATTTAGTACATTAATGTTTATATCAAAATGGTATCCATGAGAAATGTATACACGGTAGTTCTTTTTACTAGTAAATATAATTTACTTTTGATGTGTATTGAAGAAAATCTTTCTGGTTTGGTAGCTAGCGTTTCCTCCTTGTACTAAACTCCGAGTTTGTTGCTTTTAATGAGCTTTGTAAGTTTCAGAATAGCAAGATTTGTTGTATAATATTTCCAAATATCTAGTCACTGTCTCAAATTGTGTGTTTCTTTCTCTGGATGTTTGTTGGCATGATGGCTACAAGATCCTGTTTGTTGCAGTTGTCTTTTGTGAAATGTCCCACTGCCTTTGCAGGAGTGTGTTGTTATTTGCATGCACCATGGGAGAATTTTCTTTAGGACCTTCTGTTTCTTAGGACAATATTTTGTAGACATCAGGTATAAAGTTGCTGTAGACTATGTAAAATGTGCATGAATGTAATACATGCCATGCATAACGGAAACTCTTTGTTTGCCTATCAGGTCAAATTTTGTTCAAAGTTTATATTTTATTAAAAAAATCCCCAAAAGACTTTTACTAAATCTGAGATCATCTAAATACCCTGAAACAAATGTGTTAACCTTTGCAATGTGGAAGTGGAAATAGACAAAGCAATAATTTAGCCACTGAGTAGCTGAATTCTTTAGCTACTGGGTAGCTGAAGATACATGTTTCCTTTGGTTTATCCCTTTCTAGCATTTGCAAACTTGAAATCTGCTTTCTTTTCACTCTCTGATAATAGTTTGCATACATTATTAGACTGAGGCAAACACATACGTCTTCCATTAAATTGTAAAGACTAATTCTCAGTCAGCCGTGCTCTGCAGTCAAGAAGTCTTGACTCAGATTCAGAATATGAGTCAAAGCAGAAATAAAGTTAATAGCTGATATTAATAAGAACATAACAATCCATTTGTCTGCGTCAAGGTATATATGCAAGTTAGCTAAGTTAATCTATCTGAGTCCCATCGCTGAATGAGGGCAAATCTGTTTCTGATGACTAAGCCTTAATCAAGCAAGGAAATGTTTGAAATCAGTGTCTCTTCTCATGCAAGTACTGTTTAATTGCATGGGGAAGAGACAGGAGGATGGGGCCTTTCAGAGGAAGGGTCATAAAATGTTTTCTGGGCAAAACATCTCCCAGTCTCCAGTGTCCTAGAGATTATTCCCCCTTCAGTTAGCTGCTGTGCAGGGTTGTGGTATACTTTCAGGGATGGCTATCACTGTCTTGCTTAGTACTCTCAAATCTGCTTTAAGTAGAGAACCAGTGTTGCTGCCTTGACCTTGCTGCTGGAGATGAACTGAGTTGGGAGTGAAAGGGTCCTGAAGTTGCATGGCAAAGGAGGGACCTTGCTGCTCGGGTGGTGTTTCCCTCTCCACGCTGCGGGCAGGGGTGCAGGGGTGGCTGGGGCGCATGGCGGGGGCTCTTCTGCCCCCTCCTCGCCCACCGCTCCTGGAGTTCGGCAGGCAGCAGTCCCACAGAAGCATGCCAGGAAGGGGGATGTATATTTTTTGGTTGTTTTGCTGCATCTGAGTGTCAGGGATGGGAGGAGAGGGAAGCAGCTGCTGTGACAAAATGTTCAGAAGAGCCCCATCACCGCAGTCATGGACACATTTTCAGAAAAGTTCAGATACCAAAAGATTTTTGGAAGAGTGCAGGCTACCGAGTACGTTTTGATGCTAGCCACTGAGCGAGGCTAAGTTCAGTACCCTATAGCTGTTTAAAAATAAATCTGGTTCCATCTGACCAGCCAGTATTTTTCAGAGCACCTCTAAGTGCCCTGGAGAGCCCTGTTCATCCGTCGTACAATTTCTGAAAAGCCTGGCACTATCTGTTTTGCATTTGAGAAACTGAACTCTGGTTTTACATGAAATGTTTTGAAAATCTTACTGCAAATACAAGAATATTTCATGATGGTGATTTAGTACCTTCAATTTCTGTGAAAACTGTTTGCCATAACCAGTAAAACCACCTTTAAATTGGTGCTTACAATATGCACCGGGGAAAACGTAATTATCATAGTAGATTTTAGGGTTGTGTAGATTGCTTAGATACTTATTTAAAAATAGCTAGTAAAATGGTGCAACTTATACATAAATCCCAAAATATGCACTCTGCTACGCAGCATGTTCTTAAGCAGAAGCAGGAGAAGAGGTATTTCAGAAGGGAGCCAGGTTTCTATCAGTTGCTTCAACGTGCTGCTCTTCACCCACCTCTGTGCGATTTGTCTTTGGCTGTAGGCAGAAACAGAGGCGGTCTGGCAAACATCTCTCTTGCTGCTTCGGCGGGAGAAACAGTGACAGAAAGAAAATGTCCATCTGCCATCCCCTGCCAGCTGCAGGCTTTGAGCAAGCCTGTTTATACAGCAAAAGGCCTTCCTCTGTTCTTGGCCTTCTTAGTGACATAAGGAGAGGTGTATTTTAAAATACATACGTATTTCACCCTTGGATTTCTCAGTGCAGGAGTATTGCACAAACACGTGAGTTGTCCGTGCTGCTGTTGTGCCACCAGTAATACGGGAGAAGGCAGGAGCTTTGAATTTCTGGGGGAAGGCAGCTGTACGTACACTCAGCAGTTTGGGAATGTTACAGGCATGAATGTGTCCAGGAAGCAGATGCCTGCTTTGGCTCATATGCAATGTGGAGTTGATAACTACTTTTGCCGCTCCTCCCCCTCTCCATTTCCCCCAGTAAAACTTCCTGTGCTGTAAAATACATATGGATCTTCTGCCATTCCTTAGGATGCTTCAGAGAGGAGAGGGGGGCAGGGAAAGGGAGAAACATTCAGATGATTAAAAATGCCACTTTGAAGGAGCAAAGGGATTTTTATAGGGAGGAGAGTCCTCAGTTTAACACACCTTTTTATTATAAGATAAAGTTGAATTATATTTGATTGCTCCATAATTCATTAATACATTGGACCGTTGTGAAGGTGGAACATGTTAGACATGTTTTTGCAGGGTGTCAGCATTTAGCAGCTGCAGAAGAGAGGCTTCTCTCTGAGATGTCCTTGTTGATTTGGCACAGTTAGGCAGCACCTAAGACATACTTATTAAACCAGCAGCAATGTGCGGTGCTTAGGAAAAACAAAAAGATGTAGATCTTTTAATTATGTCAGTGTTTCTCCCCCCCTCCCTTTACTTTAGATCATGTCTCTAACTGCTAGGAAAGCAGTGGTATTGGCCTAAATTCCCTCTGGTAGCAAAGAGAATAATCGATTAATAAGGAAGAGAAAAACCCTTCATGCACTGCATTTTCCTGATTGTGTCAGTCCAGCTCATCCTATGCTCACAGCACATAAATACTCAACTTGTGTATACTTAATGTTGCTGCAGTATATCTCTGTGTCCTTTTATCTGTCTCTCTCTCTCTCTCTTTTTTGGGTTATCATTCTGTCACTGATGCTGTCAGTGAGATGAAAGGCAAAAAACAGCTATAGTGCTGAGTAATTCACATTGCTGGATTTTTCTCCCTCAGAAGGAACAACCGATATCTATTCAGTGACGCTTTCTCATATAAAGTGTTTCTGTTTTCCTCTTTGGAGAGTGTAGAAGTAAATGTTTCTGCCTGTATTCCCGCAAAACATTGGACAATTCTATGAGTTCTTAGAAAACTGCTCTCTGAAAAAAATTAAGCAATGAAAATAGTTCCAATCCCAGTCAGAGAACTTGCACAGGTGGAGTTGTGGTAGATAAATGCCATGAATTTTTGATGGCATGTTTGAATGTAACTAGAAGGAACTATATTTCATAGGCAATCCTAAACTTCTTAAGTGTGGTGGTGTAAACACAATGCGGGCACAAAATTACAGCAAGAGTGCTCACAGCATAAAAGAATGTTGCTTTTTGCTTCTACTTCACAGCATGTTCATAATCATGATAGCGTCGAGCAACATAAATGGAGTGATATTAAATGCTAGGTACTGTTTTTCTCCCTTGTAGTGTTGACAGAGAAGCTTTGGCCAAACTTGCCCTGTGGCTTAAGATTGCCTTCTGGCTTTGCGTCCCAAGCTGTGCTGAGCCATACTGCTGGCCCCTGCGGTGCTGCGCCGCTGCCAGTGCGGCAGTGAGCGCAGGCAGGGCAGAGCCCGGTGCCTTCCTTCCAACTGTCCGTGGCCATCCTCTTGAGCCGGGGTACACCAGCGTGGGCTCGTGCTCTGCGTGGGCTCTAGCAGAGGTGCCGTCATTGCAGTTTGGGGAATGAGGGTTGTGGGGCAAACGCATTTTAATGCTGCACAGCAAAGCAGAGCCCTTAGTTTGCAAAAATAGTCATTATTTCCTTTCATTACGTGCGTTGTTTGGCTAGTAGCGTGCACAGAATGCCTGTTACTGTAGCTTAAAGCTATTTTAATGCCTGTGCACAAGAGAGGAAAATTGTTGTTCTTCATTGCCTTGCTGTGATTAAAGTCTTGGCTTGTGTGCGCCATGATGTATATTTGAAGGGCTCTTCAAATGCTCTTTTTTAGGAAAATAACATAGAAGGGAGAAAAATATTAAAATCTTGAAAGGCCAGAGAGGGCTGGGGACTCTTGACATCATGGGTATTGCTTTTTCTGTTAAAATCCCTTCTTCAAATCTGGTCTGCTCAAGGAGTTGTTGCCCTCAGTCAAGGGACTGTACCTTAACGTCTGTCTCTGTCACATCTTACTGTCTGTGTTTGAGACCTTATCTTAAACAGCATTCCAACATTTTGCTGTATAACCACTGGTACGAACTGATCATAAAGCTACAATAATTTGCGGTGCAGCCAGAATAAACATCGAGCCAGTGGGCAGGTCATTTTTATCATTGACTAGTATGTTTCCAATCTTGTAGCAAGGTGCTTCCACCAGCATCTTCCAGTTTTAAAGGCATCTACTGTATGAGCTCCGTAGAAGAATCTCTTAATTTTTCTTCAGCTTTGGATAACTCACCGTTTTATAAGCAAAGAGGAAGGCATTTCAACTTGCCAGAAAAGCCCGTATGCTAAACAGGCTTTCCTGTGAGGGATTACATTTTCTTCCTGAAAACTGGAGCACTAGTTCGGCTGGTGGGAGGGGATGGGAGGGGAGCGCAGGGAGGCTGAAGCCTGGGGCTGGTGGGGAGCTGTGTGTGCATGTACCCGGAGGTTGCACAACCTGGTGATGAGCCCCTGGGGGAGAAAAGAAACTGAAAAGGAACAAATCATAAATAATTCAGGAATTATATATGCCTGTTTCTGGCAGGGCTTTTTTGACTGTGTACGGAGATTAGAGAAGCTGTTAGTACCAGAAAATCACTCTCTGTTTGAGAGAAGATTTTGAATAAGGATTCCCATATTGTCGTCAGAGCTTCTCTATCCTGCTATCTCAACAGAGCTCTACTTGCCTCATGGCAAATTATTAATAAATCTAGGCCATAATCTACTTTTTAGTGGTAGCAATAAACTAGTCAAGGAAGAGCTGACAGGGAGTCTGAGAGTCTGACACAGTTTAGCAGGGGATTCCTGCAAAGTTGTTCTTCAGACTGCTCTCATCAAATATTTTCATTAATGACTTAGGTTAAAAAAAAAAGTGTATATTAATGAAATTTGCTAGCAGTACAAAACTGGGAAGCATTACAGTGCACAGAAGGATCAGATGGAGAACTGGCTGTCTCTGACTAAAGAAAAATGGGATGAAATCAGATAGAACAAATGGCAAATTCTTTCACATAGGGACTAATTGTAGGTGTTTTTGATGTACGATGAGAGTTCATAAATTGAAAGTTCCACAAGAAGGAGAAGATCATGGTGTAGTAGTGGAGCCAGGGAATGACTGCATGGTTCATACCTTACAGGATGCTGCCATCGCAAAGGGAACTGTGGTCCTGGAGTATGCTGGTCAAATTACTTCCCATAGATTTGGGCTAGAATTAATGTTACTGCATGTGCCGTGATGAAGAGTTGACAAATTTTTTAAATTTCTGTGTGTTTTCAGTTACTCTGGACATGTTTTTTTTCAGCAGCGTTGTGCTGCCGCACTGAGTCGGTAGGCATTGAGAAATAGCTCACTGTTCTGTTTTAGCATCCTTTGAATTATGAAGACAATTCCTTTGGGGTTCAGTAGAGCGTAGTATCCTCTGTGGGGTACCAAGACAAGATAACCAGCCATCGTATATAATGCATTTGCCTGACCTAATGGTCCTCAGACTGGCACTTTTAATGTACTTCTGCATAAACTTTTTTTTATATCTTTTTATCTTCCTGCTATTACTAGCTTACATCCTGCTACTGAGACGGATGAAATTAAAAGTGGCAGCTTTCAGTATTTGGTGTCCTTCCCAGGCCATGTTTTTGAATATACTACACGAGACTCAATCTCGGATCATGAGTCATGTAGGATCTTGCAGATTTAATTATCTTGTCTTCCTTTTCTTTGTGACATAAAAAAAACAAATCCAGTGTTCTTAGCTAGTCCTGGAGGGGAAAAAATTGTCAGAAAGTGGAAACCATCAAGAGCTTAAAATGTACGCCCCGTTGCGGATGCGGGCCCTAGTGATGGAGTCCTGGGCCTGCTGAAGTGAGAAGTCGAGTGACCTCATGACCATCAGGAGTCACCTCTTGAGTAGTCTGCTGCAGTTTTCACATGCCCCAGAGGGAAGGCAGCAGTCCAGTGCCTGAATTTGCAGAAAAGTCCGGCGAGACTTGGTGCATCTTATGAGTTATTTTCCATGAGCTACAACATACAGCATACATAGGCAGAGTGGCATCAACCAAGCGTTCTGTAAACTGAAACCGTGCAAAGACTGAGTATAGCTAAGAGAAATAACTACTGCTATAACATTAAAGAACATTGAATCCCTTTGTAGATACTTTTATTAAAAAATAAAAGTATCTTTTTGGGTTTAACTTAATCCCTTTGAGGGGGAATTAAGCTAAGCAAACTGAAGCTGCTGTACTTCCAAAAGAGCGCTTCCATGCAAGACTTCAGTGTGCTTTAGCTTGACATCTTTACTTACTTGATCTTGACTTCTGTAAATAGCTTTGCCTAGACACATCTGTTATTCCCTATGGGTACTGAACTTGTACTGTATTATATACAGTAGGTTAATGTTTCTAGACACAGTCTCAAGCTCTCTGAATTCTCACTTAAAGAGAAGTTTCTGTCATTCAGAAATAATGAGCCAATAAGGAAATCTAATTAGTAGTTTTCTCCATTTTACTCAGAACTTTATCTTCTTCTGACTGATTGGTATCCACGTAGGCGCGTGCCAACATCTCATCTTCTGCGTTGTGTTTATAGTAATCTTGTACATCATGTGCTTATAACTTGGCTTCAGACTGGGGGTATGCTGATGAACTGATGTAACAGATTAGCATGGGTAGACTATAAAGAATTTTCATATAGTCCTTTAAAATATTTGCTCCCTTTCCCCTACGTACAGGCATGCAGGAATGGAGCAAAATGACTGGCATTAAAATGACTTGTATGCCATGACTCAGAGACACTAGGCACTGCTACAAACGTCAACTTAAAGACAACAGAGTAGGCAGGAAGAGGTAACCAGCCCTGTTCTCCTCTGCCTCATCTTTATCTAGCAGCTGATAATTAAAATAATTTTCTCTAACACCAAGGTAAGGCAAGGCAAGTCAAGAGGCTGTTTCCCAAGCAGATGCCAAGGCAGCTCCCAGACCAGATGGCATTGCGCTGGCATGAGCTCTCTGTCCACACCCTGCAGCTACATTCGTGGAGCATCTTCTCTTGTAGCTACTGGGCAGTAAACACAAGCCTCATTTGGCCTCCGAACTGGGAAGCTGGGCTGATAGCACATGCCATCTGCTGAAATCGCCCACCATGAGCCACCAATGGCAGTTGGAGCGAGTCGCCCGTATGCAGGATCCTGTCACGTACACGTGTATCTGTTTTTTAAAAGTACTGCCAACAGTCTTTAAACATGGGCACTTTATGGGGAAGCCTTAGAAGCAGTGATGCTTTATCCTGATTTTGGCATCCATATTTCTGATTTCAGAATCTGAAATAGCATTATCACCTAATGTCACTACAGCATATTGGCTCTGAGTTGTACATGTGTACTGTACGTGTGATAGCTGTCCTCCTACAGAGGGAGGGCACCGTTTACATTTTCAAAACAGTTGGCTTTCAGGAGTCTATAGTACGCTGTAGCGAAGACCAGAGACGTACTCTGCAAAGAGGTGATGCCAGGGTCCCTGGTGTTTTCACTCAGCTCAGGACTCTGCTGCAGGACAGTACAGCCCCGCCAGCCAGGCCCCCGTCTTTGCTGAAGCACATGTCAATTAAAAGAGATTTTCTCTTGATGCAGTTTCACAAGTCAAAGTGCCTTTTTGACTTTTCTGTTTACAAATAGAAACTCATCCATTACAAGTAGTTTTCTGCCGTAGAAGTCAGTGAGAGGGTGCGTACGTTTTCTTCTCCTGTTGCTCTTTCTCATGCAGTCTTAGTTATCATGGGGTCGACACTTGTGCAAGCATCAATAATTTGTAAATAGATCTAAGTGATTACTAAGAAAGCGGTTTTAAGACTAGTGACCCCACAGTGGGTAGCTCTTAAAAAAGCTAATCGTTTTCTTGCACTTCACATAATGGTGGCATGGTTGTTACCTGGCCGTTTGGGAGCTTTCTGCTGCAAGGAAACAGGGAGCTGTCTTACCAGGAGCTGAACTAGACCAGCGATCTCCTTTCCTTTGGATTAATGAGTGTTAAAATAGGAATACATAGATGCTGGAAGAAGGAAGTTATTAATTTTAGGGTCAGTGTCTGAGTGTAGCATGAGTTTTAATGGCCAGCACCTCCTAATTGCAGAAAATTGCTTACTTGAAGATCTGATGTCGGGTGTTATTTGAAAGCAGGTGAATGTGCATCCTTAATTTTCCTCCCCTGGGAAGGTCACGGTGTCTCTGAGGTGAATAACAAACACTGTCAGTGTATGGTCAGCAGATGCTTTCCTCAGTGAGACTGCAGAGAAGAGTGAACTGCCGCCATCACTGAGTGTCGTGGCTGTTATTTTGCCTTACTTGTTTTCCCCCTTCATTGTGAATATCAGTTAATGTGGTTTTCGTCTCTTTTGTGTTTACTCAGCAGCTGGTGCCACTCTGGGCAAGGACAAACTATCTTAAAGGATACAAATGGGGACAGATTTTACTTGCATTGCTAACATCTCTGCCTTCTCATCATTTAGTATCTTTGCCACACTACCTACCCAGAAAGGCCGCAGGGAAACTCAGGCTGACGTGGACAAAAAGGGTTGCATGCTGGTTGGCAAGGAGCTGTAGCAGTTCACAGGGCAAGACACCCCTAATTCAGGATTTTGCTGTAATTATCCAACTTAAGCATCAAGGTGAAGACTAAGTCATAAACTGACCATTATCATAATGATTTGTTTGTTTTAATTGACCCTGGGGTCATTCTGGTTTTGTTTTGTTTTGGTTTTTTTTCTTTTGAGGCGGGAGGATGTTGTTATATTTTTAGCTCCCCAAATCAGTAGACTTCTTATTAAACATCTGTATATTCTGTATTGCTCTTGGAAGTCACTGGTAAGGCTGAGAGGTTTCATGAAGGAAGGAGAAATTACTGAATGGAGGAAATGGACAACTGCGTGCCACAGGCATTGTCAGAAAATTTGCCTTGCATTGTGCTAACCACAGCATGAACAGTGGCTGTGCGCCTTGTGGAGGCAAAAATGTTGAACTTCTGTCTGCTGTAGCACAAGACCGCCTTCGAACATGGCATGAGTGTATGCGTATGTGTGTTGCAGGCCTGTGTCACAGGCATTGTCACCTTGTCTGATGGTAGATGATGCTTAGCCTAATTTTCTCCCAGACTCTACACTGGCCAGGTTTAGTTTTAGAGCAGAAAGGAGTAAATGTGCTGCTCACACTGATGGCTGGGATATGTTTGAAGAGCAGTCTTATTTCCTCCTCAGCTTAACACTAAACCGTTCCCCAGCAGCTGACAAAGGCCAGTGTGGAGGTTTGATTTGCTGAGGTGGGAAATTATTGCCTGCTTTTGAGAGAGCAGAGATGGGCTCTAATAGCTACAGGAAGCCAGTAGGTCTTCACAAAACACCCTTGATGCTCTGGACTGAATTGTTGTTGGTAATGGTGCTAATTTCAACTCTTGGGGGAAGTCTTAATTTCCATATTTTTAGGAAAAAAAAATGAAGATTTTTTTCAGCTCCTGTTTCACTGCTAGAGATACCAATAGAGGAGAGACAACCCCAGCCCTTCAGTGAGTGTTTCCAAGAGCAGAGTAAAAGAAGATAGATGTGATGATTACATTTAGTCTTTTGGTGGTCTTAGATCTCACATACACTGCGATTCTTCCTGTAGCACAATGTATTTTATTACAGCACCTGCTATAAGGGAGCTTTAGCACATGTCAAAACCAACAGGTTTTCAGCCTCAGCACTACAGGGAGGCAACGACAGTAAACTTGTTGTCTGAAATTACATGTGCTCCAAAGGAAACATTGACCTGTAGAGTCCCTTCGCTTGTTCTGAATGTACAGAACCAGTCCCAGACTTTGTAGCTTTGAGTGCTTCTCTCTTCGCAGGTTTTGTGAACTGTTGAAAATGAGTCTCCCAAAAGTACAACATACAATTTGCACCCTCCCCACCACGTGCCACATGTTACTGGCAAAACTGGTTAGTTTTCCCTGCTTGAGACATTGTTAAGGAGTGCTGAGCAATCACTCTTCCCAGAGCCATCCAGGGCTACTGACATCTGGTTTCACTGCATCACCTCTTGTTTCCTTGCTGAGATTGTAACAATCCTCAGAACTTCATTTAGGAGTATATGGACAGCAAGATTTCTTACACGGAAGAGTTCTCTTCAAAAAAACACAACATACCACTAGTGCACCAAGTACTTGAAAAAAGCTGTTTTCATTTAAACCCCTTAAATTTTATTAACTGGTTTGAGGTGACTTACGTTATGTTGATAGGACCATAAGTCCATGTGTAAAAAATAATTTCTGAGATGTTAGCATATAGAAATACATGTTTTGTAGTCGTAAGAATCGGTCCCCAAGACTGAGAAGATCAGTAATATTTCTGTCTTCACCAGAATTACCATGAACTTCGGTAGATCAATGAGTTTAACTGATTTGATTAAATAGAATAGAATTTGTGTGACTGAGTTGTGTTTTTCTTAGGTAAGAATTTAGAGCTGGTTTTATTTTTCTTTTCTAGATCTGTATGCATAAAAATTTGTTCTTGGATTTATTATGGAATAAATTAATTTGGAGGTTCTATCATGGGGCATTTATTTGATTCTCATTAAAAAGATCAAAACACACTTTTGAGCCGCAGACTTGGATTCTTAGTATGAAAAAATGTTCCTCCTGGTTACAAAGACATGGTTTTGCAAACTAATGGAGCCTGAGATTCTACTTCTGGTACATATTAACTACATTTTCTGAGAACAAACCGATTTGTCTAATTACTCCGAATTCCTTCCACAGCTAGAACTCTGTATAACTCCCTACTGATAGTCCTTTCAATATTATTCCCATATTCATATGCTTGCTCCAGTTATATCTTTTACAGGAATACTACTGCAAGAGGATTTTATTACTCATAAGGTTGTAATTTTGTCTATATAATTTGATTTTTAGTCTTGTTATTATCGTACTGGAGTCTCTCTTTTTTTACTTTTTATTCATATATTCCGGAAAGACCTGAAAGCCAGAAGCAGTCCTGTGATCCTGTAGTGAGGGACATCCTAAAGACTGAAAGAAAAAAAAATCTGAAATCAAGAGAGACTGAAGTAATTAAGATATAGGATCTAAGTAGTTGTAAAAAAGGAGAATAAAATAGACAAAATGAGCCAAGGTTTCAGGGAAAAAAAAAGTAAGATGTAGTCTGTCTAAAGTCCATGTAACTTAGGATGTTGGTGGCTAAAATGCATGTGAGTGCAAAGCAGAAACTCAAACCATCTCCTTTTTACTTGTATACCATCTGAGTCCCAAACGCTTGTCCTGAGAAATGCTGGTCCAAGGGTGATGGGTTGTATGTCTTCTGCCAGACACCCCACTGTAGCCTGGTATGGATGGTCAGTCCCGGAGCTTCTTACGGACATGAGCTAGATAAACATCAGCACAGCCTGTTGAACATTAACTGCGTGGTACCAGTAGCGTTTTCCTGTAGACATCTTAGTAGAGAGGTGCCCATGGTGGGTAGCATGATGCTCATTCTGCAGATCAGTTTGCTGAAGGTGTTCTGTATCCCTACCAGATACACAGAGAAAAAGATGCCAAGGTGGATAGGCAGTGGAGGTGGCGGCTGTCACTGCAGCAAGTGGAAGGAAGTGGTGGTATGTAGGTATGTTAAAAGTGTAATGCTTTTAACGGATGATATGCCACAGGGGTTCTCCTCACAGAGTGAAGCAACAAACGTGCCAAATTGTGTCAGACTCGTAGTCTGTTGGATCAGGTGTTGCATTTCTCTGTAGCGCTGCTGTTGTCGCTGGTCACAGCAGCTGCGAGCTGCCCCCAGGTGTGCTGCACTGAGTGCTTTGGGGTCCAACAGCAGCACGGCATGCATGAATGCTCCAGGGAAGATTTTTGAGGAGGAACTAGCGATTTCCAGTGACCAGGTTGAGATGAGGTCTCTTTCCCTGCGAGCAGCCACGCTCTGACAAACAGGCTCTTATACTCTCTTAAGGAGAGCAGCTCAGAACAGAGGCACCTATACTTCATAGTTGCTTTCAAAAACAGTTTGCGCGCCTTGTAGAAAACAGAACAGGATTTCCTGATCAAAACACAAAACTACCAACATATTCTAGGTTTTTTCCTGCCTTTGCCTGATCTTGGTTATTTTTTTTTTCATATTTGAAAAATAAAATACAGGAGCATTTAATATCAGATGTTTAAAATGACTGTGCTGTGCCTCATGCAAGTGACTGCCAGCTTCTGAAAAAGCAGTAATTGTAATGCCTTTCCCTCTCTGCAGTAAATGGACATAAATATTCACATGGCTGGGTAAATTAGGCTAGGTAGATTATTCATACATTTGCTGGTAGGGAACAGATATAGTGAAGTGTTGCTATATAAAAAACAAACCAAAACCACAAAACAACCCACTGAAAATCTTCTTCATAGTCCTTTAACCAACAGTAGTGCAGTAATATGATATAGCTGAATTTGGAAAGGCACTACTAGGTAAGTTCCTCTGCCGGGTAGAGTGACAGTGAGAATTTAAGGGATGTTTGAATTGTTTTTCTGATTTTGCATACAAATGTTGACATTGCGCATTATTGAATATGTTCAGTGCATGTGCAGTAGGGCTTACTTTGCTATCGGTGTGACTTCTGTGAAACTAAAAGGGGGGGATTTTTTGAGTAAGGTCTGCTGGAATTGATTTGAAAGGTGTATGTATATTTTATTTGTAGAAGAGAAGAGGAAAATATTAATTTTCATTGTATTCCTTTACTGCTTGGTTATATTTAAAGTCTCCATTAGTTTTGGAGCACTAGTGAGCACCTCTGATTTGTTCTTTTTTTAACTCAAGTATAATTATTAATTGATAAGCATACCTTTCTCCTCAGAAGTAGGAAATTGCCTTATCCCGAGAGCATCTTGTCTGATGTAGCCATGTGCAGACCAGGTGTTGAGTCTAAGCCCCTTTTTTCCAACTCTTCCTAGTCATTGAAGAAAGATGAGCACTTTTGGAGTCACTTGTCTCTGAAATCTGTCTCAGGATGCCAGGGATTTCATACTGAAAATATCTCCATTCGCTGTGGAGAGTCGAAATGATGATGTTTGTCTAGGTACCAAACCATGGCTAAAAGCAGATGGGATGAACACCCTTGTGAGTGATAGTCAATTCTTGGTTCCACGTCAGTGGGTGGGCAATGTTTTTTTTGAAAAAGCAGTGTTTGACAGGGTGGAGTGTGATACTGTGGGATGTCCTGTGGATTTACAGTTTCCATTTCCAATTTCAGGGAGGAGAACATTGCTATTATCAGGGAGAAATTCGAGGAAATCCTGTATCATTTGTTGCCTTGTCAACATGCCATGGATTACAGTAAGTCTGCTGTTTTGTTTTTACTGGCCTTTGCTTATTAGTCTTTTAAGCTAAATAAAGCTGTTTATATTAAAATAAGTGCTATTTATTTTCCTCCTAGTTTGTCACCAATATTAAGTACTCAACAGTCTTTAGAAAAAATGGATTTAGTTTGAACCTTGCAAAAGCCTTGTTTGTTTTCAGAATTCACTGACAAAGCACGCAAGTTTCTTTTTCTTTCTTTCTTTCCTTTTTTTTTTTTTTTTAAGNTATTGTTTTAAGATAATTTATTATAGAGATAGAAGAGTAAAAGTAGCTGAAAATATTCTATTCTACAAGAATAAAAAACACTGCCAGTATTGACATGAACCATTTGGAAATTGTGTTCTTTTCTTGTTGCTACAATGATGTATTTTATCTTTCTTTTCTAATCTCTTTACAAAGGAAAGTGTCAGTTAAGAGTTTCTCTTCTATCCATTTTCTTCACAGAATTGCTGGCCTTAAGCTGTGTGCATGTGATAATACCTTTGATATAGTAAAATCTTGGAAGATCTGGAAGAAAGGATATAAAATTGTGCAATAATATTTTATTTAAAAACTACATCATTTTTAATAATAATATAATTAAAGCATCTGTCATCTGAAGGTTACATGGAGCTGTATGTTGATTGTACAGCTTTTGGACTTGTCTAATTTTGGCACTATTGAAAGATGCTAGTCAGGTTTTCAGAGCAACCAAGTAACTTCAGTGTCTGTAGAATCTGGGAATTACAGGATCTCAGCGCTTTCAATACTGAGATCAGCTTGAAAAGTCATGGCAGCAAGTGAGCCTGTGTGGAGATAACCTGAGTGTTGCCTTAGAAATTTCTGCGGAAGCAGGTTTTAGCTGATGGAAATCTTCTTCAGGTTATTGTATATCTCCAACTACTCTGTAGTTTTGGTATCAGCTGTATAAGTACACATATTTAAGTAGAGCTTTTCTGTTCTGTTTGTGTGTTCTTTGTTAGGAAGGGGAAGAATGCATGCAGAAGACTTGTCTGATTTACAGCTGTGTTTATCTCTTTTATGATCAAGGTTGAGCAGTTCAAGAAACCTGAGCCCAGTTTCAGTATGGACAGTGAGCCTAAAAATAGTAGCATCCTAATGCATCCTGAGCCACTGCATGGCTTCCATTAGCAGTGATCCATTAGGTCTTGGCCCTTGCTAACTCCTAGGAGAAAAAGCAGAAAGGAAGGAGAGCCTGCATACGTCCTTTCATGCCCTCCTTTTGCGGGTTTGTTCTTAAGACTGAGCCTCGTGCTGCTCTGTATTCTTAAATTTCCTGATACTCAAATTGGTCCCTTCTAACACAGTTATGTGATGAAAGATGCATTTTTTCCCCTGTATCATTCTCCCTTGAGCGGTGTCTTTTTTTTTTTTCCTTTCTCTGATACAATGAAGTTTCAGCAGAGTTATCCTTCACACAAGATGCAATATGAAGCTTACTATAGCAGACTGGTAATTCCGGCATCCAGTACGAGAAAGTAATGTTTTCCAGAGCTGTATTAAATTCTAATTCTCAGACACTGCATTTCCATCATTACAACTAGCTCCTCCACAGTCGATTTAAAATGCTAAGTAATTACTAGAAACTCACACCGGCAATCAGAGCTCCTTATCTCCAACCACAGTTTGGAGTGTCTCACTGGAATAAGGGAAGCTGGGGAGAGTTATCTTCTAATAAGGTCCGCAGGGCAGGAGGTTTCCTTTCATGAATTTTAGTGCATAAGACAGAGCAGATGCCTTTAATAGAATAACAAGCTTCATATTCCCAAAGTTCACGCTAATCTCCTCTCTTACTTATTAGTACCCGTAGATCTTGTCCAGTAACAGCAGAATTTTTCATACGTTAGAAAATGTAGTGGTTTTTAATCAGAAATTATGAGTTCTGCTGTTGGTAACGTCTATGTTGTGGTCTTCCTTTTATTAGTTAAATTAATCAGATGACTGGCTGACAGAATACTTAAAATTATGAATTTCTTCTCAGTGCCTTTGCTAATGAAAAATGTATCTCTGTAACCTTAACTCCAAGCGAGCCATTTTGTTTGGATTTTTTTTTTTTTGTTTTCTGTGGGATATGCTGTAACCACAGTTTCCTATGAGTTAACACAAAAAACTTTGAATGCAAAACACATTGGTTGCTGGGATATAAATAAGCTGTAGTCAGGCACGACTTGCAGTCCTGTGTTTCAAAGCAAATTGCACAGACACCAGGTTGGTCTATGATTTTGCTGCCCACTGGTGGCGAATATAAAAACTGCTGTTATTACTGTAAATGAGAGTTTCACGACTACAGATTTGTTTAAGGAATACACATAATCAAAATTCAGGTTTTTGAAATGGCCCATGTTTTGCTATTGCTTTCTCTCTAACACATCTGTGAGCATGTGATTTGTTCACAGAGCACTGGACTATTGAAGTCAGTTGGAAAAGGACCATGAACGCTTTGAGTAGGCAAGTCAGATCTGTAGGTCAGCTGTGACTATTATTCTTGTCACTGTTGAGTGACTTGATCAGAGGTCAGTGCTGCTGGGTGCAACAGTTGCACGAGAAAACGTTTACTGATAGCGCTTCGTCTTGTAGACTGTGCTGAAGTAAAATTGCAATTAGAGGGAAGTTTTGCCTGATTAAGAGCTGCAGGATGTTCCCAAATCTCATCTTATTGCCAGGCAAAGAAGCTTCAGCAGGTGCTAGAATATTTATCTTAAGCTGTGTAGACAGTGTTTATTTCTAAAGAATGGGCATAGGTAATTTGAAAGGTGAAACAGCTTTAAATTGTAGATATGCTCATGATCACACTTGCTGTATGCTATACAGTCAGTAATCCAAGCTACTTCTGTGAGTGCTACATGGTTAACCCTGCAAGTGAATGATACTAAGAGAAGTACGCTCATCAATAGCTGTAATGGTTTACAAACTTAATGCTTATATTTCTTAATAGTCAGGAAAAGAATGACAGTATTTTACTGACTGCATCTGGTCCTGTGCAGAAACAAAATCAATTTTTCCGATTTAAAAAAAGAAAAAAAAGCTGCAGAAGAAAAAAGAAAAGTATCTGGTTTTGTTGTTTCTAATTCTGGTGGGGGGTTTTTTATGCCTAAAAGTTTTCTAGAGAGTAATCTAAATAAATAAATAATCTTGTTTTCATGCTGCTGTTGTGTACTATGTGCCAAGTTTGAACTTACAGCTCATATTTATGGCCAGGCTTAAAGCCCTTAGTAGCGGCACTTTGAAAGAGACATGCTGATACAGCCTGATCCCAACCATGCGTGTATGCCACTGCAATAAAGGCAAAATTATTGAAAAAAAAATGCTGATTTGGTTGAAGATCAGCATGGTTGTGGTATAAGAAATGCCCTTTGGTTTTATGCTCTTACAGAGTAATGTCTATGTCAACACTTTCTTTTAAGGTGCAATTCAACCACACTTGGGCATCCTGCATTGTGTTAAAGATTAGATCTCAGCACACTCTTTACTTAAGTAAACTTAAGGCAACTCTTAACTGAAAACGTCTTTGCAGGAATGGACCTCACGTTTGCTGTACATTCGAGTGGTAATGCAAAAGCATCTGGTGTTACTGTCACAAACTATCTTCATCCATTTAGACAGCCTTCATGGTTCAGTTTGTTCTTCATTTAGTGTTGAACTGTGTGTTGGAATGTAATATGGAAAATTGGTGTATGGGCAAGCAAAGTGACAGAGTTTTCTGAGATACAGAGCAGTGTGCTTGTCATGTATGACCTTCAAATTTCTGTGGTTGCGAAGGTTTTATGCCATTAAGAAAGAGACCACGAGTACTTAGGCAGAACCGTGGGCATGGCAGAATGCTTGGTCCTCTGTATCTTGCTTCACCACAAACCATTGGAAGCCTGTGTGATTGGGTTTCCTATCATGAACATCCTAGAACGTCTATATTGATGTGATAATGCATATAGCCATTAGTGTTTCCTAGAAATAGAAACTTAAACTAAATCAATTTAAAAAGAAAAGACCATCTGTCATAATTATTATTACTGAAATGCCCAAAACAGTCCTCTATGCCCAAAAGATCCCATTATGCCCTTTGTATTTGGTAATATATGGAATTACTGAGGAAAGAGTTTATCGAAACCATTAAAACCTAAGGATCAATTTAATTCAATAATAATTTTATTTGGGGGAAGGGTGCACGCATGTTCCAAATACACGTGTTCCTAAAGACAGGTCCCTTATTTATCTGTTGCAGGTAGATCTCTTTTGCATGGCAGTGGGGGCTCTGAACTGGATTTTCAGTTGGCTAAATTAGCCAATTTTTGTGGTGTTTATATGTGTTGTAGAGAAGCTTTGGGGAAGAAAGAAGAGTCTGTAACACCACGGGAGACAATATCTTTCTTTCTGAAGTGAAGAAACAAAAGATTGACTCAGAATTACATTTAGTTCCTGAAAACAATTTTTAACTGCTTCCTTGTCTAAATATTTATATTTTTAAAATATACGAACTTCTTACACTTACTTCTATGTTGCAGTAGTATTTGTTTATTAAATCAGTATTTACATTTCCTGCTCTTGACAGTGGGATGTTCTATGATGGAAATCATACTTACCTTATCGAGCCAGATGAAAACTACACTTCAGATGTAAGTAGAACTTAGAGTAGTCCTGCTGTGTTGTTTGTTGAATACTGAAATTCGTGGGTACAGGATAGGCGTAAGGCTGTGGGACCAAAGAGTCACCCCTTCACTCCCAACTCATTTACCTCATATGTGAGTCCCCATCATCACAGACAAAAGCAGACCTCCAGAATTTAGGCAGTCCTATGTGTATATGTGTGTACTGTGTAAGACTTGGATGTGGAGCAGTGCAGCACCAGAGGGTGATTGAGGGTCCCTTGGAGCCAACAGGAGAAGCCTGTGAGTGCCCTGTCCCCTTCTCTGGCACTTCCTGCTCTGGATTCGTTACATCCCTCTCCTCCTGGTTTGGCCTTGACTCCTGTTCAGCAGCTCCTGTGACTCTTGTTGGTGTTCCCTGGGCAGCTCTCTTAAGCCTAGCTCTAAGCATGCTCAGCCACTCCTTTTGATGTACTTAGCTATTTCAAATAAAAGATGATTAACTGTGGCGTTAGCAATCACATCACAGTTGGGAAAAGGAGAAAAATGTAGAGTAATGGTGCCTTGCACTTTGCATGTTCACTACTGTAGGTGTTGGATAACAACAACCTTCGGAACTGTCTATTTAATGCTTGTGAAATGGATTAGTTTATCCAGGTTTATTACATGCAATTATTTATTATTTCAGGATGACTTCCATTTTCACTCTGTTTACAAGTCCAAGTTGTTTGAGTTTCCTTCGGATGACCTGCCATCTGGTATGATTTTTTTAATATTCATGACTTACTCATGTGTTTTAGTCTAAGGCCAAATTTGTTAATTGTATTTGATAGTTAATCTTCTGATAGTATATTGTTTATTTTTATACCTCTTCTTTTTCCCGATTAAATAAAAAAGCACTGAAAAAAAAGAATCTGAAACACTGAAAGCACTGAAAAAGAACCTGAAACGCTAAAAAAAAAAACCCCCGAATCCAATGAATCAAATGTCTCCTAGACGTTCATGTTAATAGAAACATACATCACAAGTCATACGGTCTGTGGGCTGCATTATAGCCTAGTAGTTGTAGAAAGGAAAGAACTGAGGTAGCCTAAAGAAGGTGAAAATAAACCCCACGTTGCCAGTGGTTGATAATTTTTCATGGATTTTTCCTGTTTTGTGACACAGGGTGAGTACCATGGTGTGAGGATAAGCCTGGGAGACAAGAACTTGCCAAATATCTTTGCTGTTTAGTGACTCTCTCATCTCCAGTCTGTTGAGCATCTTTCACTGTACTGGCTATAGAGCGGGTCATGCATTTCAGTACAAATGAATTTGGAGTCAGAACTGGTTTCAAGTGCTTGTAGTGATGAATCCCCACAAACAGTTTATATTGCGTGTGGAGGGAAAAGCAGTTTTTAAAAAAATGAGTTTTCGTCTGAGAAGTTTGGCTTGGTAATTGAAGCTAAAAGTGTAGTATTTATGGCATATCCCAATTCTGTCAGGATTTGCCAGTTTTACAGATACATTTTCCTACTCTACAAAATATATTCTAGATAGATAAAACTGTCCTTCATAGACAATGTCATTTTGGTAGAAACCACCTTTAGACTAATTTCTTCGGGATAGTTACAGTTGTCCAGTGGTCTTGTTACAAACTGTTTGTCCTATGGTAACAGTTGGATCTGGAATCTTACGGTGCTGAGTGCTTCACATAGACGGGTCCTTCCCTGGAGCACAGCGTGTGCAGGTTTGCTAGTTCTTAAGCAAAGTAGAATCATTCAGAGAGCTAATGAGAAAAAACAAGGGAAATTGCTACAGTTGTGTCACCTTGATTTCAGTTCCAAAGAAGGAATCTTTCTGGGTCTAAATAAAACAATATCCCAGTTTGATGCCTCATGTCCTCCACTGATGATGGCCCAGGCGAGGTGGAGGAGGTGTTGGGATGGAGGGGCAGCACAAAAGGCTCATGCAGCGCAAGACATTGACATCTCCATTCTGAAGTATGTGCACCTTAGACACGTTCCGTGGTTACTCCCTGTACTTGTGGAGATGGTAGTGTAATGAGAACAATTTGTTGAACACAAGACCAAATACTGAAGTGCATCTTTTATCGCACTTTCTTGAGGATATGTCATTTGAAAGGTTGGAAATAATGCAACCACTGCTGAGTTTAAAATAGATCTTCTGTCTCAGGTTGTTAAAGTAGGGACTGCTAGAGCTGGTACTTAGTAGGTATCAGCTGTCTTACAAGATTTCCTAATAGTGAAATTTATGTTTTCAAGATTTTAGAATAAAATTATTTTCTTCTTTTAAAATTTTGAAAAGAAATTCATTGCAAGTATAATCCACCAGTTTGACCTGCACCAAAGCTTCTTGTTTTTCAAAAAACCTATCAAAATAGGGCTTCAGGGTTTTTTTGGGGTTTGGGGTTTTTTTTCCACAAAAATCCAGACATGCTTGTACAGTTTTCATTTTACTGTAGATAACAAGTAAATAGTTGCTGGCTGTCCTGTACAAAGCATGGCATGTGACATAGTGGAAGATGTTGCCATTAGATTGAATTAGAATGACAAGATTGTAGAAAAGGTTGAAAAGGAGATTTAATTGTGGAGTGCTAGTGATCTAAATTATACAAATATTTGTAATGTGGATAAGAGGTATAAGGTGCTAATCTTCTATCACTTTATGTTTCGGACCCCATATATGGAGCAATAACTTTAACTCACAATCTGCTCTCCCACATGCCCATACTTGTTTTTGTAAAACTCCTTGGAAAGGTGTTACTGAGGTTTGTAGTGAAAGTTTTGGTAGATGTAATAGATTATGTCCTCATTAGGAATGCCACCATTTTACGTTGTCTGTGAAAAGACAGAGGACGTCTCCAGACGTCTCCGGAGGAGAGCAGTCCGCACCACCTTCTGCTTCCCCACCCTTTTCCCTGTGCCCATCGGAGCTCTATCGTTCATCCCCCAGCCTGCTGCACACCCTGTCCAACCTTCTTCACTCCTCGCACATGCTGCCTCACCAGGGTTTTTGCTTGACACTGTCTCTTCCCTACCAGTCTGGAGAGTGCTGACTGTTGTCTTGACTTTTCTTTTTTTTTGTTTTCTTTAAACAATATTTGCAATTGATTGCTGATAGTATTGTAATTGATTTTTTTTAAGGTACTACAGCAGAATCATTATTATTATCAGCAAGCACGGTGCTAGGTTATGTCATCAGTATTTTTATATTCCTTATTACTCTCATAATTTATCAATTTTCCCACCCTAAGGACATCTTCCTTGATGTCAAGATTTTCTTCTTATCTTTGAAAGAGTCTATGTGTAAGCTAAGATTTCCACTCAGAACTGCGTTAGGAATGGACTGGATGTATCATCAGCTTCAATATTGATGTTAGAAAGGGAAAAAATCAAGTAATAGGGGTTACTCGATATCAGTGGTAGTAAAAGGACAAACTATTATACCACAGTTCGTTAGCAATGTACTTTTTACATTCTTTTGCTCCGTGGGTATTAAAGAAAAAAAAGAAAAAAGAAGGCTATTGCAGAAAATAATTAATTGTACTGTACTTTGCTATGGTCTGAGGAGGTAATGGGGACTTTAAATTAAGAAAGCTTGGATGGATGACTTGGCATGCTTAGAGCATTTGACTTCATAATTGAGTAGACTGTATTTTTTCTCACAATCTGTATTGAGCCATATAGTGCGCTGGCATGGTCTTAGACAACACCGTGTTACTGAAGGTCGTGTTTTTCAAATAATGCATAACAGATGTCCTTTTCTTTTGAGGTCACTTGAAAGACATGTAGATGTGGCACTTGGGGACATGGTTTAGTGGGACTTGGCAGTGTTAGGTTTACAGCTGGACTCGATGATCTTAGAGGTCTTTTCTAACCTAAATGGTTCTATGATTCTATGAATCCACTTTACACTTTTTCAAGGTAATATCTTCCCATCAAAATTTCCACTAGGCTTTCTCAGCTATCTACATTTCCTGTGATTTTGCTGGCCATGTTCTTTTGCCTAAGGGTCCCTGGCTGGAAGTGCACCCTGTGTGAATTCATCCAACTTGTGAATTATAGTGCCGTGTTAATGTGTGTTAATGCTTTAACATTAATGGCTGCATCATTCCCCTCTAGAGATGACTGACTTCCGATGGTGGGTAAAACGATCGCATTTGCTGGTAAAGTTATCTGAGACCCTGTATACGTATTGTAATTTTTTTTTTTTTATCGAAAAGTTGTATTTTTACCAGTTTCATTAACCATGATAGAAAACCTAAAATCACAGATTAAGAGCCATTTGTGTGGCACTAAAACATAGACTAAATTAATAAACATATGTAAAGCATAATAAAAACCAAATTTTTAAACAAATTTTCAAGATTTATTTTCTTATCATTGCGAGCTCTAGTGACTGCAGGTCTTTAAGCAATATATAGTGACGCTTGGATGTGAGTTAATTTATTTTAGGTCCTTTTTGTAAAGAAAATCCTTAAGTGCACTGGTGTAACAATGAAAACATTTTTAAGCAAAAGGTCTATGATTGTCCACGCCCCTCCATAAAAAGGTATCTGCAAGCTTCACATACCAAAATGACAGTATAATCCCCAAGATTTAGCCAAGACAATACCAGTTAGTCATGCTTTACTTTCCTGGTTTGTCTTATCAGCAACTAGCCACTCCTGGTTAAGATTAGCGCTTATGGCTGGTAGTGTTTGTCAGATGGGCAATTCAGCTTCTTGTTTTAAGGTTTTGCTGATATGGCAGCCCTGTCAGATTCCTGTCAGCATTGTTTTTGAACCTATGGTTTGAACCTCAGGCAGAAATTGCACAGTTAAGGTGCAGCAGGTGGGAGGCGGAACTGTGAGAAACTTTCCTCTCTCACCAGTGAAACTGAACTGTTTAGGATTTTGTAACACAACCAAAAGTTGTGGGCAAAAGTATGTGAACTGGAAGTCCTGTAATTTACACAGCTCCTGTAGTACTGTCTACTTCTCTGCAGGACTGATAAAATCACTCTGGAATACTGAAAGCAGTATTCAATCCCTGGAGACTGAAAGCATGTCCAAAGCTGGAGAAAGTATAAAGGAGTGGACAAAATAAAAAAGGCATATTACAAAATAAGCAGCTGCAAACATTTAATTTACGTGTCTCAAAAAAAGATCTTATTGGGATTATGTGAATAGTAAATATGTTTATACAGGATAAGGAAAGAGATTTCTGTTGTATAGAGAAGAGCGAGGCAGGGACTATGAATCTAAAATGAAAGATGGAAAAATTCTTCTTGGACGTTTAAAAGGGTGAGAGCAAGTATTGTCTTCTGCTTAGTTTATAATGTGTCCCTTTCCATGAGTGGCTAGTAATAGATTTGGTGAAAGGGATTTGGCAAAAGAATAAACTACTTGGTGCTTATGATTAGAGATTTAAGAAATTAAAGACACAGTTGGATTAGCAGGGAGGAATATTGTATTGGTAGTGAGCATTGCCAAAATCTCATAAGGTTTTTCCCAACTCTAACATATTTTACTTTGTGAATATAATCGTCTTAAAGCATTAATTCTGCCTTCCGTGCTCTTCTTATTAATTTAGGTAGCTATTGCGAGAGCTCTGTGAACGTCTGTTGAATTCCCGAAAATGTGATTCACTCCATGGAAGCACTGTGCTAATAATATTACATGCCCAGTGCTGGTGAAGTTTTGGCGTAGAACATCTGCTGTGCTTTCTGAAGCGTGACACCCACAGATCATCTGTTTGAGCAGACCCAGATTATCACTAGTAGAGTTTTTAATAACAACCCTGTTACTGGGAAGCATCTGTAACATTGCCTCCTTTCTAGCTGGAAACTTGAAAAAAAGGAGTTGTTACTGCATCTAATGTGTGGAAGAATGCCATACTACTGTCATGTGGTGTCAGGGTCACTAATTGTTGGGCTATATTCTTGTATACATTCGATGTATTTGCCTCTGTTTTCTGCTTAGAGTTCTGGCAAATGAATACTACATCGCAGAAGTTTGTTGTAAAGCCAAGACACAAAAGAAGTAAAAGGCAGGTATGTGCCAATATGCTTGTTTACAAGTAATATGCCATCAAGTTTGTTTTGTGTCTGCTGCATTAATTTGTCCACATGGAGTGCTGCTGCTGCTGGTTTGGCATGAGGTCTCTATATCAATACAGCTGTTACAAAAAGAGGTATCTAATGTTGACAAAACATTGTTGGGTTCTCTTGGACATTGTCTACCTGAAGAGTTATAAAATTGTTAAACATTGCTAAATTGCGTATGAAAAAGTAGCTAAAATATTTTGTCTCATTTTGAGCATAGAGTTTTATCAGAAACTCCCAATTAATGAAACATTTACAAATATTTTTTATGTTGCAATGGTGACAAGTAGCTACTTTATCTCACTTGATTTTGATTTAAAATATATTTTCTAAACTGAGAGTTCATTCCCTGTTTATTGAAGTGGGGGAGCCACTAAGTGCAGATGTTTTGTCTGTACCCTGGAAAGATAGCAGCAATTCTTTGCATTACAGGAATGGACCTCAAATGATGGTACAGGTCAATATAGAGCCTGGTCAGGGGGGCTGAGCAGTGCAAGCAAAAATTAAATACTGAGAGCAGTGGGAGGGGAAGATGACTTTAACTTTTAGGTGACTAATGTAAGCCTCTCAGAGGCAAAAGAGAAGTGAGAAAGACATTGGGGAAATTCCAGAAGTCATTCTTGAGGGTCTTACCTTATATCAGGTGGTTTGCTGCCTTTCTATAAACTAGCCATTACTCTGTATTTTTAAAACATAATGATGTAATAACTCTCCTGGAAAAACCCAGGAAAACCAGGACACCATGAAGAAGCACAGTTGTAAATGTTTCTAAATGCAAAGTAAGCATAATACGGAGGTGAGTACTGTGTTCGCTGTGTGAATCAAGCAGTGTGCAAATAAATAATAGAATCGCTGCAGAGATTTTTCATAAAGAACTCAGGAGGGATCACTTGCTCTTCGGAAAAAAAAGTTTATAGCTGACACAACCCATTTTTAGAGATATAGGCCCCACTGAGGATTCTCTTTTAAAAACGCTAAACTTGGGATTGGATGGGTTGAAAGACTTGATTTCATTGTTTAAGGTCATATAAATATCCTGGCAGAGGTGAAAGAATTTTTTTAAATGATGCAATGAAGCACAAGAATTTTCATCAATATCTGAGACCAGAATTAAGACAATAGTGAAAACGTACGTGTGAGAAGTTTGGTTTCTGAAGCTGTTTGTAGTTATCAGTTACACTCTGTCTGTATTCTGTTAGACTCTCTTACAGTTGTACTCTCTATGTAGGTTCGTCAGATTCCACGTAAAATTGAAGAGGAAACAAAATACATTGAGTTAATGATTGTAAATGATCATCTAATGGTAAGACTGACACCCTTCAACATCTTACGATTATCACTAACATCAAATTGTTTTAATTGGTCCATAAAGGATAACAATAAAGAACAACATATGGCCAGAATAAATTCAGCATGCCCTTAAGAGAAGAGATTATGGTCTCATTAACCATTGATTAAGTTGCTTCTGAATTTTGGCAAGGTAATTTCACCAGGAATGCAACCAGGCCTGAGTATGAGAAAGAAGGGTGGTAAATTAAAGCTTTGTGTCATAAAGTGACTAATGTCAGTGTGACTTAAGCTGGTGATTTTCTTTCTGGCTTTCTTGAGCACTTGTCTTAGTTATAGCCACTCAGCAATCAATAATGCAGTTATTGCAATTGTGCAGCTGCTGTTGACAATGGCGAGATTATGATATGTCCAAATCAATATACAGAAAATTACTTTGTTAATCTTGTATACTTTCTCTGGGAGAACATAAATAGGATCTTTAATGTAGTGGAAAGAGACATAAAGTTTAGTGTATTGAAGAAAAACCAGGCTCATTCAAGTGGGAAAAGGCACAGATTTATGTCAGTGAAGATTATTAATAATTAATGAAAGGAATATCAAAGGAAATGGGGAATTCTCCATCGCTTACAGTCTTGAAATCCAGACTATTTCTGGAAGATGTGGTGGTGTCAAACACAAACAATAGGATTCAATCTTCAGGTAACTGGATAAAGTTCGGAGACTGGTGATGCCCCTCCGACTGGTGACAATAGTTGATTTTATGGTCCATTATGGCTTTAAAATCAAAATGTATCTATACATTTTATCTGCCCTTTCTGTAATGTACAGCTTCTCTCAAGCAATACCCAAACTGGCAAAAATAGGCATCAGAGTGTAAAAGGGATATGCCACTGTCCTTGGACAATGTACTCCTCCATCAGCTCAGTTTGGTGAGCATAGCAATAAATTCTTGGATTCAAACCGACAATACTGGATGCAGAATTCCCTAATTTGGTGTCATTGTGTTTGAACCTGAAGACATGAAGCCACAACTTTCCCCTTGGGACCTTATCTGTCTGGGCCAATTCTCCCCAAGGATAACACTTCCTTATTTTGGTTAATTATAGCTACTGTGAGAGTCAGTCCACTTAGGAGTTTATTCTCTGAAGCAAATGCTAGTGAATGTCCATGGTCGAAGAAGCCAAATAATTTCCTCCCGGGAGAAAGAAGTGTCATACGTTTTCCCCACAGCCTGGGCTAGCAGGCATGTGTATTTGGATTATTCTGTGCGTGCAGTAGATGCGGCACTCCAGATGCACTCAGCGTGGAGCTGACACCCCTCAGAGTCGGAGCCGTTTTCACCATTCACCCTCCCCAGGCACTCCCAGAGGGAGCAGTGAACCTCGTGCTTCTTCCTCTGGTCTGCAGAGCCAGCTGCGTCCCACCAGTCCCCCTGGGTCACTCACTGCTGTGAGGGGTGCGGTGCCTTCCTGTCTGCCCCTCGGCTGCTCATCCAACCATTGCCTCCGTTCAGGGAATAAAGCTTCCCTCCCTACTTTGGAGGGAAGTGAGGCCTCTGAGGTCCAGCACCAGGGCAACGAAGTTCTCTGGATCACAACTATTAAGGGGGAGAGAGAGCACTTCTCAGCGAACTTTCTAATTTCTGTTGAATGTGACATTCATGGTATGAAATAATCCTGCTGGCCAGCTTGGGTCAAGCGCCCAGGTCTCGCTGCTCTTCATCCCTGCACCTAGCAAGCTCGAAAACACTGAGACCTTGAAACCCACACACCGTAGCTGGCCATAAAGTAAATATTTTCACAAATTCAGGCACTAGAGTCTTCTAAAAGTGCAGTTTTCCCAAGAATTAGAGTAGAAATTAGTCCTGTGTCGCTCAAACAAGGACAAGCTTTTAAAACCCAAACGTCGAAATAGGCTTACAAATTAGTATACTGAAAACATTTCTGTAGGATGCTTAGAGAAGCTGGAGGCCTAAAACTTGAGGTTTTAGTTGCAAATAGAGACTTGATTAGTATACTTATTTCCCTTCATTCCTGCACTTCATTTTCCATTTGTTTTGTAGCTTTTTAATTTCATCCTCTCTACCATTTTTAGCTTCACAGTTCTGTCCTGTTTTTTTTAGTGAGTGTGACATCCTCATTTTTGGTGGTTTTCCCACCCCCTGGCTGCTGGACACTTCTTGCCCACTAAAAGATCTTAACTTCCAGAAAATACAGACAACTTTCAGTCCAAAATCAAGCGTCATGGGGCATGAGATGTTTAAACATTTCTGAAAATCTCGTTCCTTTTATCCTAAATTCTTCTAAGATAATAGTGACTGTCATCCCATGGTGCTCATTTGTGTTTTTTCTGTAGTTAGGAGTACCTGGACAGATATTTTCAGTGTCATCTTTATAGCAATGTATTATAGATGTCAGTAAAGGTGCCATTGCAGTCTGATTGCTTAAGTGATTTGAACGAGTTGCTGTGGTGTTATGGAATGTAAAATTGTACATGAAGAAATCCAGAAGACACCTTAAGAGAGAGAACTGGAAAAAAACACCAAGGAAGTCTGATCAATAGATTAAAAAACAGATGCAGGCACTCTTGGGGTAATACCTCTAAAGATGTCTCAACTATGGAAATAGTGTCGGTAATTTCTGTATTGGCATTTGGAATTAACTTTAAAATATCCAATAATAAAGATAATAAAGAGAGTAACAATATGTTCCTGTTTCTATAGCATTTTTCAGTAAAGATCTTGGAGTACTTTCCAAACAGGAATTAATGCAACAGCTATTGTAAAGTATATCAGTAATGTGCATTTCTGAGCAATTTTCTACTATTGCTTATTAGCATTACATTCAGCACGGGAGACCAAACTTTGCACAGGGATTTTACTGCTGAGGTAGTTGCTTTTTACTGTGTGCGTTTTTGGAAATGGAGCTTATTTTTCTGAAGTCTGTATATGTAACTTGTCTGTGTTTGTTTTGCAGTGTAAAAAGCACCGCTTGTCAGTCGGCCATACAAACAGCTATGCTAAATCGGTTGTGAACATGGCAGATTTAGTAAGTATCCCTCAACTAAATGTTCTTTTACGTGTGGGATGAGTCATATGATTCTCCTACCGATAGTTGCAGTTGTCGTCAGTTCATGGTATTCCTAATAATAACATATATGAGGATCACAAATTTTCATCTAGAACCAGTCAGCCACCCATAAAGCCTTTGTTTAACATACAGCATTAGAGATATTTTGTGGCTTCAAACATTTAAGTATCCTGCTGGATCAATCCCTTGAGCTTGAGTTTCAAAGAGCACCTTAGGTATGACAGTTTTTAACACAGGATCCCTATCGTGACAACCGGAAACCCGAAAGACAATCTGAAATCAGAATGCACTAAAATTTCTCCAGAAAAAGCTCATTTGAGTAAATGAGTTAGAATAGGGACATACAAGTGGGTTATGTGGATTGTATTTGTGTTGCTAAATCGGATGAGCTGCTGGTTCTTGCACCTCACCCCAGAAAAGTATTCCTAGAAAATGAAAAATGTGGTTCCCACTCTTGAAGGTATTTGGTGTGGAGTATTAACTCCCAGCATGGAAAAGATGGCCCTTTTTCATGATTCAGCCAGCATGAGGTTAAATATTCCCGTAGAGGTGTATCACCGTGAAAACTGGTTTTATAGATCACTGTTTGGTATAAGAGCCCTTGTGTGTCACTGGGGTGAGCTGGACATTATAAAAGACCCATTAATTCCAAATCTTTGAACTATTTAGAATGGTTCTGTAGCAGTTTTTCAAAAATCCCATTTCCCTTCTATGCATCTCTACCTGTGTAGGGACTGCAAGGGATCTTTTTGCAGGCTGAGAGAGCTGATTGAAGAATTAGGCCTAAAACTGAGATCTTACTTTTTTTTCATGTTTGTTTGTTGGTTTTAAGGGAGATAAAATCACCTGGGAGAACCCAAAGTGTGCTATAACAAGCTAAATATTTAGTTATGTAAAAATGCAAGCTATTACAAAAAAGGGGTAAACCTCACCTTTATTCTATTTGACATAATATATTTGTTCATTCTGTTAATGTACTAGATATATAAAGAACAACTTAACACCAGGATAGTATTGGTTGCCATGGAAACCTGGGCTACTGATAACAAGTTCACCATATCTGAAAACCCCTTGGTGACCCTACGTGAGTTTATGAAATATAGGAGGGATTTTATCAGAGAGAAAAGTGACGCAGTTCACCTTTTTTCGTACGTAACCTCGTGTGATGTTTTATTACTGGGTTTTATTCTTTCCTTGGGGGTTGCTTGTCACAACTGGCTGATGCATCTCCTTTCTGTTGTGTGTGTAATCCACAATAATTCAGAAAATAATGCTTCTGATGGGGAGGTGGGAAAAAGTTAATGCACAAACTGCCTGCCAGTGCAGCTAGAGGTTTGACTCTCATTTTAGTTTTAACGTACTAAGGCCGAGCTGCATGCGCTGTAATCCTTGGTTATTCTGTGACATTAGCTACTCTGCAAGCACAGCTGCCTGGAAGGTGATGCATGGTTCCGCATCGGAGGTTGGCTGCTTTGGCAGTAGAGCATGGACAGCATTGTTGTATTATTTAAAAGCAGAACATTGGTTTTGAAACCAATGAGGTTCCCTGCTTAAAAAGCACTATGGCTTGCTTTACTTTGTTGAACGACCTGCATGCTGCAGGATTACTGAAGTGTTTCAGATCCTCAAAACAGTTTGTTCTCCAGAGACGCATGCGCTATAAGAAGAATAAGCTGGGAGGAATATTATTTTCTCTGCATCTCTTAATTGTTTTGGAAATAAGATTGACATAACAAAATACATCTACAAAAATAGAGGAGAGGTTCATGGTTGAGATTTTTGATCCACGCAAGACAGACCAGATGAATTGCTATGTTGGAGTCCTTATCCCTCTCTGCTGACTGTTGTAGGAGTCTGTATGAGTAAACTTAACCTAAACACCTCACTTTCACATGACTTTGGTAGGGTGCCAGGATACCCAACCCCAATGTCCAGCTTCTCCCAATTTTTGCAGGTACTTAATTACTCTCATTGACTTCTGCCATGAAGAGGGCTAGTAAGATCTGCAGGTTGTGCTTGCAGATTTTAGTTTCTCTGCATCTCAGTTCTTCATCTGTTAAGTGGAAATCAGGTTTTCTTACATCCTTTGTCCATCATCTCTGGTGATATTGTGAGGTCTTTGTGGGAGGTCTTGTTCTTTTGAATGTTTGTGGATTGGCTAAGGCAACGAGGGCCCTATGTGCCCTCTCTCTGGGACTCTGGATACCCCTGTAATGCTAATTCCAGTGCTGTCTGTAACACCACCACTCATGTTTGAGGTATTGCATTCATAGACTGTTGAGAAATATGAGTTTCTGAAATTGTGTCTGTGAGTGAGACACAGCTAAGCTGGGAGATGAGGTTTGCTGGTGTGATGGTACACTGGTTACAAATGAACTTCCACCTTCAGCACAGTTAGAACATTGTATTGTTTCTTGATGTGGTCCTGTTTTCCTTTGAAAAAAACAATTTGCTGCAGCTTGGATGGATCAGTACTCTGAAGTGGAGCAGAGTCTATTTTGTCTCCCATAACTGGCAGTCATTCATGCTGACGTGGTCAGCAGCAAAGAGGTGATTAGATTTAGGCTCACAGTGCAGCTGTCCCTTGGATAGGATGGGCTGCAGTCCCAGGGAGTTTTCACCTACCGCTGCATCAGGGGGCTGCTAATGCATCTCCCTTAGAATTTTGCCACATCAGCATTGTCCAGCTAGACACGTGTCTTTTTACTTGTCCCCCATGCATTGACAATGTGGTGGCCTCTCCTGTGCTCTGTCTGTAGCACATGCCAGCTGAAGTTACTTCTTGCTGCATGAGTCATGTCATTGAACAAAAGGCTGGTGAGATTCAGGTGGTTTGCCAAAATAGTCCTTTTATGCTTTCTCATATTAGATAATCTGAGAAGGAGGAGGGAAGATGGTATAATTTTTCTGGAAATAATTTGTCATATGAGGTTTGTGAATTGTTATCTGTTTTTCCCTTTTTTTTTT
>RSEF01000002.1:24667070-24735326 GCA_003993805.1 Himantopus leucocephalus
TTTTTTGCATAGTTTGCAGCGTAGTGGTGGCAACCAGTGAATGCCAGTTTCTTATTTGGAAATCAGAAGGGTAAATACTGGGATGGATAGGTGCAAAACTCACAGGCTGAGTAGGGTAAACTTTCTTTTCTTTTCTTTTTTGTCAAAGGGGGAGTCGATTTCAGAGCAGTCGGAGTGGTGTAGCCCACACTGGTGGAATCTGCTCCTTGCTTAAAGGCGGAGGTGTGAATGAGGTAGGTGGGGATACTGGTATGAGTGAAAAGTGGTGGAATTTGTCTGCAGAGAATTTATCAGCACAGACACGTTCCTTGAAATATCTTGCTGCTTCTTTGCTGATGCAGAGTTTTAGTGCAGCTCTATAGAAGGGATGTCTCAATGAAGAGCGATGAGTGAATAAAGTCAGATATGGATTCAAATACACTTTTCAGCAGATTTTGTAATATCCTGTCATTCATTCTTGCAGCCACAATGGCAAAAAAGAAACAGACTTTCTCATACTTAACTTGTCTGTAAGCCAACATTTAGTTTTCCTCACTTGTCCATTATCTAGCTGCTCTGAAGTAAGAACTCTAACACTGGGTATCTGATTTTGCCTTGAAATGAGAAAAGCTTCGCTTGTATCTGAGATACCTCTATGTCACTAATTACTCTTCCTGTCTTGCTTTTTTCTTTCAGTTTGGAAAGCCAGACTTAATGGCAGTTACCCTGGCACAGACTTTGGCCCAAAACATTGGCATTTTCTCAGACAGAAGAAAACTTATAAGTGGTAAAGTTGTTTGCTTTTTCACTCCGTCTCAAGAGAAAATCTTAAAAGGTGGAGGATCTTATCAGTGTCTCTCTGATATGTATTTCTCCCCATGTTTCTAACAGTGTTGGAATATTTTAATTTTTCTGTAATAACACAAGGAGAGACTGACATATCATTAATTTTCCTCTATTTAAATGCTGTGATATCCCCCTGTCCATAATTGCTGGCAGCACTGGTGTCACCATTTCATTAAAAATAGATCATAAAGGTGTCTGCCACTTCCATGCATTTTAGGGAGATCGACGTCACACCCACAGACTGAATGGCTGCCATCTTATGGTGCAAAGGTAGAAACATACATTATTTGACATGGGGTTGATGAGGAGTCACCTCAATCCTGTTATGTAGGATGGTTTTGACAACATAGCTTTTTCCCTGTTTTCCTTAATTGAACTCCTCTTGTAGGTTACCCAAATCTCCAGTATTTGCCACCCTACTGCTACCATTTATCTGCTCCAACCTTGGAAATCAACATGTTGGTAACCCCTATTTGCCTGCAATGCATTAATTCAGATCTACGCCCCATGACAAGCACCTCACCCTCCCTGCTTCCATGTTATATGAGGTCCCAGCACATGGAGAACAATGCATGGTTGAAATGATAATACAGTTTTGGAACAATTTAGATGATGAATTGGAGTGCTTACTTATTGGATCATGCATACTTATGTGGCTTACATTTAAAAAAAATGTGTTACTATTTTGAGTAATAGAGCTCTGCTTAGGTAAATGTTGTTTTCAGGCATTGTAAAGACAGTATACAATAGAGAGATACATCTGCATGTAAAGGGTTTTGCGGTTTACGTAATTTTATTTTGAAAAATATTCAGAAATACAGGACGGGTGCTCTACGCTACCAACATGTTCAGTCTTCATTTTCCAGCTGCATATTACTGACTTCATATAGGGGCAGTGAAAATGGTAATAGTGGTGGTTCCCTTTCTTATGGCTGAGCGGAGGGGCAGAACACGGTTTTGGTGGGGAGGGAAGAGAATACAGCTGTTGGGCAGAGACTCCTTTACTTTTTATTTGTACATTTTAAAACGGGAGCAATACACTGATGTTCATGTATTACAGTAAGGCAAATTGCAGAAAGAGAAAGATAAAAGTATATGTGCAAAGCATATGTACAGAAATAGACATAAGTCACAGTTCTGAAAGCAGAGTGCTGAGACCAGAGCAGAGCAGTCCCAGGCAGCCTGGCAGGGCAGAAGGGAGGGCTGCCCTCTGCCTGCCGGGGAGTCGCGTGGGAAGGGAGTCAGGCAAGGAAAGGAGGGAGAGCGCAGCAAGAAGCTGCTAATCCCGCTGTACTGGCTTGTGTTTACAGACCAAATCATGCATTTTTGTGTGAATTATTGTTTGGGTTTTTATTTTTTTTTCAACTGAAGATTTCACCAGTCACATTAGCATAGTAGTAGAAGAGAACTGAAAATTAGAAGGGTTAAAACGATTCATTTTTTTACTCAGAAAATTTGGGAATCAAATATTGTGACACAGGAGAATGCAGGAGAGCTGACTCATGATTGTCAAGTGCTGGAGGCTGACACTGCAGTTTCCCCTGACTTCACTTTAAGAGAAGGAAAGAAAAATGGGACATATTTTCAAAGCTCAGGATTGCATAGAATCATGTATAGTTTTTGAAAGAAAGTTTGTCAGCGTGCACTGATACATTTAAAATAAGCCGTGCAATAAACCTGGAAATTATTCTTTCCAACTTGTATTTAAATATGAAATGGAATTGACTACAGTGTGCTTTTTGTGATAAGAAATGTATTATTTTGGACTCACAAGACTCGAGGTGTAATTATTTCTTTCTTGTTGTCAGGTGAGTGTAAGTGTGAGGACACGTGGTCTGGATGCATAATGGGAGACACAGGGTAAGGCATTTCACTAGGGGAAAGTCATGTCCTTCATACAGTGTCATAAAGGAAAGGTGTGAAAATGTTTGCCTTTTGTAGTTCAGCAGAATATTCTCTGTGAATCATTTTTCAGAAAGTAAGGTATTAGCTGTACAACATATGTAAAAAAGACATTTTCAAAAGAAATGTGAGAATGAGTTAATGAGAGGATCTGTGAGGATTTTTGGTGACTGCTGGTTTAAGCACAGGGATCAACAGCCAAGCCAGGTCATTGCAGAGAAGCAGAAACATGCTTGGCTTCTTTTCACCTGCAAGTTTTCTTTGCCGTTGAGTTGTGGGAACAAACAATGACACATCCAAGTTCTTGAAATACTATTATCAAATTGCTTAAGTATGTCTCATTGTCAGTGTCTCTGTTGGAATCTTTCATCTGTATCTATCATTTTTTTATCCCCCAGTTTGTTTGATAGTGTTAGAAAAACTGGTCCCATTGGAGGTTGAGTGTGCTTATACCCACATGTAATGTCACCAGAGAGATTTTATCTAAGGACTAGTGAATCAGCAAGTTTTTGCTGCTAGATGAAGTTTGATGCTTTCTAAAGTGTGTATTCAGACCTTAATTCTTCATATTACAGGCCTGTCTTTTGTCATGTAACTTAAACTATAAACTAGTTTTAGATACAGACAGTGCTTTTTAAATTAATTTCAAACTGACATGCAAATTTTCACAGTAGCTTTGTGGTCAGAAGAATTTTGAACAAGGAAGCATGTTTCATTGAAAGCTCTTTGGAAATGTCTATCTAAAAACATACTAGGTAGTTTTTTTCTGATTTTTCGTATGTTAAAAAGCCAATCTGAGAAGCATTCTTCATTCTTGTAAAAGTGATTCCTTATTTAATGGTCTTTAAATTCTTTATCTGAAATCCAAACCTTTAAAATAATTAGCTACACAAAAAAGGCTTGTATTTACATAGCTTATTGATGAAGGATGGTGAGTCCTATATTTTCTGTAGTCTTTAGGCCTAAATAATAAACACTAGAGATGGAAAAGACCAATTATGGTTTGCAAGCCATCATTCCTGGCAAAGGTTTATTTCGTATAGCGCTTCTGCTAATATTATTTTATCAACTGATGAGCTGATACAGGAAAGCCCTCGAGACTCCAAAATCTGCTTGAAGCATAAGTACTTTCATGACTAAGGACCTAAATATAAAGATCACTTAAGTTACTTTGGGAAAAATTCTTTCCCTGTGGAAAGGTTCCATGCAAAGATTCTCTGCATCATATTGGTTTTAGGTGGAGCACTGTGCCTTAGGTTGGTACTCTGTACTCAAAAGAAATTTATTCAGTAGGGCACATGAGAGAGGGAAGCAGAAATATTAGCTGATGTTTGTCAGAAGATGTTTTAAAATGGCATAATTCTATTGTATAAAAATTCTGTGGGCCAGGAGAGCAATTTCATCTAAGAGGGAAATGCACTATGAGCAATCTTTGTCTCCTGCGGTATGTACAGGAAGAAATAAATGCATTTCTGAGATGAGGCCCGTTAGTGGAACAGGCTGTGTTTGTGAGAACGACATACTGTGTAATAAGATTTGTGGTGTTTGGCATGAAATAACTTAGTGAAATGTTTCAGACCGCTCACTTTCCATGTCCGCTGTGTCATTGTTGAAAGTTCTTTCTCATTTACTAAAACGATTTACAAATTAGATAGAGCTACAAGCAGATCGTCACTGATTCTGACCAGTGTGTTTTTCTACTTTTTCTAAAGTATAACGTTACAGTTCTCCTCCCATTTTGAAAAAAAGAAAATACAGTGTAAAAAGCACTACAGAAAGTAATGCTGCTACCTTTTTTCTGTGTAGGTATTATCTTCCAAGCAAGTTCTCCAAATGTGATATTGAAGAGTATCATGAATTTTTAAACAATGGGGGTGGAGCCTGCCTTTTCAATAAACCAACCAAAGTAAGCATTAGCTTGTTGTTAAGTATTATTTCTATTCTATTTCTAAGTTAGATGAAACAAGAAGAATGAAAATTATAATGCTGGAAAAAAACCCACCTGTAATTTTGATATTTCTGGTTCTCTCTAGGTCCTAAATTTTCTGGTGACATATGAGTGCATGTAGCTGATTTTAGTTCATATATATTTAAATAAATTTTTAATAAGTGGTTTCATGTTCAACAGGGTTCCCACAGGCTCTGACCTAGAATCATCCCTCATGCAATTTGTTCTGAATATTGTAAAAACAATATTTTGCTGAATTTATTTGCTGAGGTTTCAAGTGTCTTGGTAAACTTTTGTACAGCTTGAATTCTAATTTGTGTTGACTGATGTCTTTTGGTACAAATCTCTGGAAGATGAAGAAAGATTGCTTTTATTTTACGTCTGTCCGAAGATGAAGACACATCTCCTAGAGCCTCTGCAGGGGATGTGCTGCTGGGCAGCCCAGCGGCTTTGCAGGCACCAGCAAAGTGGTTGTGATATTCCCCCTGTTCGGAGAAGGCAAAGTTTTTACAGTGGCTCTCAGAACAGAGTTTGAAAACTGGGACTAGTTTTTCTGAAGCTGGAAGAGGCAGAGCAGGAGAGAAAGCCCCGAGAAGTAGGGGACAGACATTAGGAGAGCCTGTGTCTGCTGAGCACCTGTCACGCTCCTCATTCCCCAGGAGCTGCTTACATGGTCTCTGTCACTGTCACCAGGGTCTGTCATCCCCTGAACCACATGTGCTGGGGGAGAAATGTGTCTTGTGAGAAGTACTCAGATCATCTCAGCCCTGTGTTAGCTCCTTTCAGGCCAGCACATATGGCTCTGCGCAGCCCTGCCTTGTGCTAGGTAGTCACCCAGACGGGGAAAGCTGGTGGATCCCTGCTGGACCCTGGTCCTCAGTGCCGCTGTACCTCGCCTCATTTAGCAGGGTGCTTTACCTCCCTAAAGGCTTGGGGGCGGGAGAGCTACAAAAGCATTGGGACCCACTTAAATGACTGACCCACCCCTCCAAATTTCCCTCTGAAGTACGAAATCAGAGGTCTTGCTGCATGAGTCTTGGAAATCAGGAGAAGTGGGGAATATCTCTTGAGATAGCATTCCCCTTTTCTTTGCTCAGTTTTGTCTCAGTTTTGGCCTGCTAAACATGTGAAGGATGCAAAGAATATGAAATGATTAACCTGTAAGGGAGATAAGTACAAAACAAGGCTGAAGAAACTCCAGCCAAGATGCAGGCACTTCTACAATAGAGGATTTGCAGCAGGGTTTCAGCATATTCCTGCTCCATGTACTGAAGCATGTGTTAAAATGTAAAGTAATCAGGATAATGATCTCGACCCTTTCCTAAATATAATTAATGTTATCCTCTATCTAATGGCTGTCTTTCAACAATCAAAGGGAAGAGGCTAAGGCAGAAAGAGAGTCTAATGTGGAAAAAAGACTTGATAGCTGAGGTGACCACAGATGTAAGAGAGAAAGTCAATTCTGGAGTGATGCATGTTCCTCCTGGAGCAGCTGAGAAAAAGTGAGTGTTCTAACAACCACAGAATTTCAATAAATGTTAGAAAGGGGAAGAGAAGGCATCAAATCTGGATAAGTTGAGTCTGCTTCTCTCTCAAAGGTCTCCTTTTCATGGAAGAATGTATTACTAAAAGTGGAGAGGAAGCACTGTAATTCGTTAATAAGATGTAAGATTTCTCAGTCTTTAAAATGCACCTGGATTTTAGAAGTTTGCTTTTTCCCATCTCATTAAAAGTGGAGAGAAATATTGCTGGTTTTATTTCTTTCCTGAGTGAATTGTTTCCATAGTGTAATGCGTCTTACTTGGGCTTGTTTTAGCAATTATGTTAATTTACACATCTGTCACTTGGTAAAAAACAATTACTCTCATCTCAATTTAGATTGGAAGCATTTACGATTTTTTCTAATGGCATGTGGAAATGTGAAGTTAGATGTAGAAACCAGGGTGATTTAGACTCTTTTATGTGGTGTTGTTTGGGTTGGTTTAAAGTTATTGTCAATAGATGTCTGTCTAATTCACAAGGCTGTCAAAGACATGTTTCCTAGCAAGGGTGGTGAAACACAAACTTACTTTTGCTTTATGAGAAATATGAGATCAAGTCAAACTGATGTGACAAGGTGCTGTGTTCAACAGTGCTCCACTGTAAGATCAGCTGTGATCCCAAAAATTGCATGAGTGACTGCTGGAGCAGATTGAGCGTATGTTCTTTTCAAATGAATGGATGAATTATATGACTTTTGGGGAAAAGTTATCCAATTTGCTCTTCATGGTTTTTTTTTAATTCTATTTCATGTTTAGCTGTCCCTATGTACTACAGCAAATTGGCCCAATGTTTCAAGGCAGGACTCTCTGTTACATGTCTGTATTGTGCGGCACACACCTAGAGATACTGAAGAAGTTAAGATGTCTGGAAAAATATGTAGGAAATGAGCAGTTTTAACAACTCTTTAATAATTCTAAAAGATAGTTGCTTGCTTACATTTAATGTTAAATTCTACATATGCATTTCATGCTGCAGTCAAATTTCCATTTCAATCGGGGGATCTAATAATAGCACGTCAGCCTGTGCCACAAGCCTCAAGCTGGTTTGTGGCACGGTGAAGTATGCGGGGTGATGCTCCATCCTGTGGGCTACTGACAGAAAGGCAGCAGCCAGAGAGAAACGCACGCTACACCACAAGCGGTGTACTTGTGCAGATGGCTCATAAGCAGACTGGTTTCTGGAACGATCCTAGTTTAATTGGAGAACTCTGGACAATCTCCAAAATTTTAGTCTTGGTGACACAGTTATGTGCCTTCTCATTTATGTGATAAAAGCTACTATTATGTTTTCTTACGGCCAAAGGAAAAAAACATTTTTTTTTTCTTTTTGAAGCATTACCTTTAGAAATTTTAGGAAATGGTGAACACTGAAACTGCAAAGAACAGAGTGTAAGCGTCCGCTAAAAGAGAGCATAGTGTGGGTTCTGTGTAAAAAATGGTAAGTTAATCTTGCCCCTGGGAAAGGAAGGCACTACTACAAATGTACAGATTTAGACATTTTAAATTACAGTTTAAGGGGGAGGCTGAAGGAAAAGGGAGGAAGCCTCACCAGCTATACTTTCTCATCTGCTTGTGGCGCATGCTTATGGAAAACTGCTGAAAGTTCCAACTGTGATAGAGAAAAAGGGAAGGAGAAGGCATCCAACTACAACAAAAACTGACAAAGAAACCCAGCCTTTCCCTTCTCTCTGCATTTCTGAGCCACATGCTCCCAAAGGACAATTTTTTTTATGGCTATTCCTTCTGAAGGTATAGTTCAGGCTTCAACCTGGGACACAGCTGTTGTCACTTGAACTCTAGAACAACAGCAATTGCAACTCCTGCGACGACAATGACATTTTTTTCTTTTATTGTCACACCTTTTGTTTCTGATTGTGGCTTTTGCTCAAACTGAATCTGCTGTAAAAATGGCACTCACACACCGAAGACGCTATGTGACTCGGCAATATTGCTGAACTAGTTCACAGCCTTGTTAGTTCTCTCCACATTTCATTTGTGTTGTTTCTAGTCTGCTTCTCCCTGAGTTGTAGGTACTGGTTTTTGGTTAATGCCTTTGGAGTGCTAGCTAAAAAAACATGTTGTACAGGGTAAATATGACAATGATTCCCTTAGAAGAGACATGCCCTTTGATTTTTGATTTTGCCCTACAGCTTCTGGATCCTCCAGAATGTGGCAATGGTTTTGTGGAAGATGGAGAAGAGTGTGACTGTGGGACGATAGCAGTAAGTGTACTTTAAATTAACAACTAGAGCTAATTTAAGCAACTAAGTTCTTTAAATTAGTAACTAGATTCTCTAGGACATGGTGCTGCCTGTCACTGCCGTTAACATTAAGTGGAGGAAGACATGCAATGTTAAGGTCTTGTGGCAAAAGATTCATCATTTCTTACCTTGTCTGTCATGTTTAACACAATGTGGGCCAGCGTTTTATTTTATCACCACATGAATTCTGAAGAGTAATAGTAATAGCTACCTGTGCAGAATCAAGCCCTAAAAGGTGTTAAAGAAAGTATTTTCCTAGATGGGAACATGACTCTGGTCATTGTTAAAATGTCAGTATTAAATGATTGACACTGTGAAGTCAGAAAAATTATTTCCTATATTGCATAGGAACCAGCAACTTCATACTCCACAATGCATGCATTTTTGTGCCTCCAGGTGCCTAAAAGCCTGGTTCAAAATCTGTTCGGGTAGCGTGCTAAGCTGAGAAATAGTAAGAGAGCTTGGGGCTCATCTGCTCTTCCCATGTATTCTGTTATAAGTGTGTGTGTTCCTCAGGAGTGTGCCAGCGAAGGAGGAGAGTGCTGCAATACTTGCACCCTGACGGCAGGCTCCCAGTGCAGCAACGGGCTTTGCTGTCGGAAGTGCCGGGTAAGGGCAGTGACCTTCACTTGCAGCATCCTGGCGGGAATGCATCCAGGTGGCTACAGGCACTGTAGCACGTGTCTTTTTCCTTGCAGAAATCAGTTGTGATTACTTTTCTGAAAGCTTACATTTTAAAATTGGCTGAAAACTGGTTTGTCTGTCTTTTAGGCTTGGCTTCTTGAAGCAGGGACTGTGATCAAATGCAGAGGTGAATTAAAGCCTTCCAGTTTCAGACCAGTTTGAAACAGGTTGAAGTTGCACAAGGTTTCATTGGATGTCCTTGTTTAAACATGCACATCCTTACCCATGAACCGCTCCCAATGCCTTACATGTTGCTCTAGATTTGCCCCATGAGACTGAATGGGAAAATCGTACCACAGAGGGCCTGAGAGAAGGATATAGTTAAAAAAAACAAACAAAAAACCAAAAAAAAACCCCAAACCACAACACAACGCAGCTAGCAGAATTGTTTGGAAGTGTTCATCTAAAAGACACCTGACTTCAGTTTCAGTTAGGTCTGCCTGTGTCTCCTGAACTGACATTTGGACTGACTGAAATCCTGTTCAGTAAAGGGAATCAAACCTTATGTAAACTATTAAGTATTGTTCCTGATACATCAGTAAATAGTGAAAGGAGATCTAGTCAGATCTTGGCTCTAAGGGAGCCCAGCTAAATACGACTTCATGCAGTTGTTTATACTCATTGAGTAATAATGATAATTATTATTAATGTTATTAAAACTGTGGTGTACTATGTGTGATATTTTTATCTTTTTCTGTGGGCATTTGAGGGTTTCATTTCCTTAGGAGGAACATTAGTAATAACTGTGGACCACATTCTTGACTCTGTGCTCGTCCTAATGTTAAAAAAGAAAAAGCACAGATTATGCTGGAACAGATCACATTTCCCTAAGTGCATTCCTTTTTTTAATGTAATATAAAAAAATAAGCAGATTGCCAGTGTGGGTGAATTTTGTTCAAGTATCCAAGTCACATAGGCACCATATTAAAGACTACCAGAAAAAAATTAAGCTTCTGTGTACCTCCATTATTTTTGCAAATGAGACAAGGGTTTATCTACATATAGAGTGGTGAGGGTGAACCAATGAAGAGAAAGGCAGAATTTTGCAAAACAGGTGTCCCTAGGAGGTGTTAATCAGGACAGCTCAAAAGACCATATATAACAGTTCTCAAACTTGGGGTTACCTTCCCCTGTAATACCCTGCCTGAAAGCAGGAGTGAAGGAGAGATTGCAAACAAAATGTGGAGAGTGTACATCACAGCATCCTATAGTGTTTCTGACAACATTCCTGTTTGTCTGCATTTTTCCAGAGACTGGTAGGAAAAAGATAAGGTGAAGGTTGAGAAAGTACCGGAGTCTAGGTCTTCCACTGACATTCACACCAGCTGTGGAGTTAGCAGTTGTCCCAAAAAAAAAAAAATAGTATGTGCATGCAGATCCAAAAAAAAAAGTCACAAAACTGCAAAATGAAGCGGGTATCACAGACTTAAGAAACCTTTCAGGGAAAATAGGGGGTCTGCACTAACAGGTTCCACTAACGGGATGTCTTCCTGCTTTTACAGGTCTTGAGAGTTATGCTAACAGAAGTCTTTAACCAAAATGCCTAGTTAGGTCACTGATATGTTTGTTGTTGTTAGATATCTGGTCACTTAGAAAATGGTGTCAAACCTTACAGAATACAGTACATTTATTAATAGTTTCTCTTCTACAATGGAGCACTGTAATAACCATAGTGTTTATACCTAGAGCTTTGCAGTATTCTTCATCCCTAGAAAGAAGGTTAGGATCACTCTCCCTATTTTATAAAGAATAGTAAAATAGTCACAAAAAGGCAAAATGACCTGGTCAAGGTAATTCTGCAAACCACTGCAGTATTGATTTGATAAATGCCAGGGGTCCTGTGTCCCAGGAGAGCACTTATCCTGCTCGGCCCCACACTCGAGGCACTCAGGAGGAGGTGTCTGAGAGTAGTACCGCTTGCACCCGTAAATGGCCAGTGGCTTGACAGGTGCAATGTCTGCACCAGGGAAAGGAAAGTCTTCCCACTTCAGTCAACACGTGAAAATTTCCCATTTTTAATTTTAGTTAAAGCTCTAAAAAAGCGTTGCATTTATGGCAAGATATGGAGACATCAAGACACTAGTTTTCTGTCCTTTTTTTTTTTTTCAGTTTGAACCGAAAGGAGTTTTGTGCCGAGAAGCAGTGAACGATTGTGATATTGCAGAGAACTGCACAGGGAATTCCAGTCAGGTGATTTTTGTATCTTCTATCCAGGAGTTGAAAAAAACCACCTGTAGTCTCTCAATCACTATGAATGTTACAGCATAGTAAGGCGTATAAAAAATGTATTAAATCTGCTGATACAGAAAAAACCAGCATGATACTGAAATAATTTTCCGTATGACATTTGTTGTATGCTTTGCTTCCATGCTTGTCTGATCTATTAGTTATTTTCTCTTTCTATAGTGTTCTCCCAATATTCATAAAATGGATGGATATTCATGTGATAACAAGCAGGTAATTAGCACATCAATTTGTTTTATGTTCTTTCTGCTTTTATAGATTGCTTTTTATAGATTTTGGTTTAGGATTTTTGGAAGTCACCTGGGACAGTTCTGCTGACATTCCTGAGTTTTGGGTGCTAGTCGTATTTTGGAGCTAAGCATTTAAATGAACAGAAAGTAGAATCACATATTAGTTGCCTGTAGAAAGCATGTGACAAATCTGTATATTAAACAAATACATATTTTGGAAACTCAAGTTATTTGAAACTTTTTCTGTATCTTTTCTTTCTTTCTAGGGTATATGTTTTGGAGGAAGATGTAAAACCAGGGACCGGCAGTGTAAATATATCTGGGGTGAAAGTGAGTGAATGTGATTGTTTCTAAGTTGGTGGTTGTTCATGTGGCTTGAAAGATTATCTTAGCTTAGAAAAATTATGGAAGAGATATTCAGAACCATTAAAACCAGCTAGGACTGTATGTCCCTTCCCCTCTTCCTCCCCCCTCCCTTTTGTCTTTCCATCCTCTTTTCCAGCTCTTTCTCTAGTGTTGGTTAACTTACTGGTGATTATTCTGAATTCTTAGGTTTAAGTTCTCATTAATAACCATCTAGGGGACCTATACTCATATGTATTGATTTATTTCAGTGGCTTCTGGACATTTTAGACCAATAAACCCCAGTCAACCTGAACAAAATTTTGAAACAGTCCTGTTGTGCCAACATAAAACTTTTCATTGAGAACACTCTGCAGAGTTTCACAGGCCACCTGCAGACTGTGGTACTGCAGTTCACAGCCGGGGAAGCTCTGCTTGCTTTGATTATGCATCCCCATTTCCCAGGACCTGGCTTTTCAAAGTCTTCATCATCTTAGAAGAGATTTGTTTCTGTTTTTAGAAGTGACAGCTGCTGACAGGTACTGCTATGAGAAGCTGAACATTGAAGGGACTGAGAAAGGAAACTGTGGAAGAGACAAGGACTCTTGGATACAGTGCAATAAACAGTAAGTTGATCCGTTTAGAAAACAACTGGTATGAGATTTTTTTATCCCTGATCCAGTTCTTCAGCTGGCATGAAGAGGCTCAAAAAGCCTTCGTATGGATCAGACTTCTCCTGGTCGTCTTCTGCAGACCTTAGTGCAGGAGAATCTGAAGCGAGCAGAGTGTCGAGAGGAGATGATCTCTGACAAGAGAGCACCATCTGAGCTTTGGGAGCACTTGGCCAAAAGTGGTCCTAGTACTCTTGGTAAGGCTTAGCAGTGCAGAGGAGAGCAGCCTGTGGTTTCATATCTCAGCGTGGTGTCCACCTTTCAGGCTGTCTGTGCCATTGCATTGCTAAGTTGTGTTCACTTTTCATCGTATTATAACTTTCCACATCTTTTCCTGCAAGTTGCTGCCTAAACCATTGTTTCACATTCTCTATTTATGCAGTTGATTATTTCCACCTATTTCTGAATCTTTTGCCAGTCCTTATCAAACCGCACCCTGATTTTTCAGATGAGTTCTCCGTTCTGTCAATGCCATTTGAATTCTAGTTCTGCGTACAGGTGGACTAATGTCCTTTCCTACCTTTCTGTGCAGATTTGATAACCTTACTTTTGTTCCATTACGAATTCATGAGTAAAAAATATTCAGTAACATGAGAGAGGCCAGACCCTTCTATTCTGACAGTGCACAAGTCTCTGCGCTCGAGTTGTAAAGTCTCTTCAACAGTTGAATTAAATTTGGTGTCTCTAGTTCCCTTACACATGTGTCATGAGAGTTTGTTTAAAGCCATTATCTACTGCTTCTTCTCTATGGGCCAGTTACTGTAACGTAATAGGATATTAAATCAGTTTGATGTGGTTTGTTCTTGACAGCTCCCTGATTGCTGTTACTCAGAACATTTTTGATAATACACCATAAAAAAGACTCTTTTCCCAGTCTAAGCTCCGAGGAGAATAATTTTCTTGGGAAACAAGACATTATTTATGGGACTTACTGTCAGTGAGAGAAAAGGAATAACAAGCGTGTTACAAAACAAGTGAAGAAAACCACGTTTTTTGATTGTCCATTTTCATTGAATTTTCAGTGAGTATCTGTTTATTCTCTTAATGCAGGGATGTGCTTTGTGGATACCTTCTGTGCTCCAATATATCCAATGTTCCCAGACTTGGAGAACTTGATGGTGAAATCACATCGTCAATCTTGCAGTTTGGAAAAGTCTACAATTGCAGGTAATTGGAAATCCTGAAAACAGAACAGAAACAGTCAATATCCGTCTTGCATACAAAAGCAGCTTTCTCATTCCTAAGTGGAGAACAACTGTTTCCATTAATTTTTTTTTTCCTATTAACACATAACCCTTATTGCAGCTCAACCTTTGTTAAGCTTCAGGACATTGACTGTGTGTGGGGAGTGCAGCTGTTTTGCAGTCCCCTCTGTGTAGTAGTTAATTTTCCCTGTAGAGACATAATGCTCTTCTCTGGCCTCTTGATTTTACATTCTTTAATGTTTGTGAAGTACTTAATGTACTCAAAATACTTAGACATATGCCTGCACTGTCAAAGCTAACTGGCATCTTAATACGTTGCCATATGCTAGCTGAATCCCAATTATAGACCTGGTGTGTTCTCATAGCTTCACACAACTGTAAGATGAAATAAAGTCCTACACACGTAAACTCGGTGTTTTACCTAACACTAGCTCTTATATAGGAAAAATGGTCTTTGTTTTCGCCGTTACATTTGTTTGATGTAGATACACTGTGTTTTGGTCTGTTTCACATTAGGGCCAATGAGATAAATAAGCCAATACTTGCTTTTTCCTGGTCCTGGGCACTGTATAATGCAGACAGAAATGAAGGCAGCAGCCCAGAGCCCAGTTTCTCAGGCAGTCTCATCTAATCATGGCAGAAGTCTCCAGGATCCTCTTGGTTGTCTTGCAGTGGCGGCCATGTGAAGCTCGATGAGGAGACAGACCTGGGCTATGTGGAGAATGGGACGCCATGTGGGCCGAACATGGTGTGCCTTGAGCATCGCTGCCTCCCCACCGAGGCCTTCAACTTCAGTACCTGCCCAGGCACCACAGACAGCCAAATTTGTTCAGGACACGGTGTATGTTCTTGTACTCTTTAATCCTTTTTTCTGTTTTTATTGAGTACCTGGTGTTACGTAGTGTACTAGCTAGACCTTTCAGGAAGCCAGCAGCATGACTCTAGAAGTCTTTATACTGCAGAAGCTTTTGAAAAGGAATGGGGAAGAGGCACATAAGTAAACATAATGCATAGCAGTCAAGGCATCTTAAACAATGAGTGCAAGTATTCACGTGTAAGTTTTACAAGAATTTTATCAATCAGTTCTTTTGCTGTCACTTCTGCTAACTTGATTGATATTTGCTCAGGCAACGCACTGGAGAATATAAAGGTTTTGTGAACTGAGAAACTTGGGTCTCTGTTCTTCCAGATGCTCTTATTAATTCCCTCTTTATTGTGTCAACAGCCAAGAAGGTTCATAAAGTCATTGGATTTTGTTGGCTGAGAGTTACTTTGCTCTAGAGAAGAGGGCGATGAGCTGGCTCTTGCTAGTGGCAGCTTCTCTGCTTGGTGCGCAGCCTATGGTTTTGCTGTGGCCCTGGCAAGTACCCTTGTCCTTCACACAGTTTGAAACAGTGTCCAGGGCCCTGCGGCTGAGCTGAGATCAAAGTAGTTGTTCTCTCATAAAGTCTTTTGTTTTTTACACTGCATTAAACCTCCTTTTTTTTATCTGCAATTAACCACTTCATCATATTTTGAAAAAAAATCTCGGAGGTTCACAGTCTCCCAAAGCAATTATAAATGGCTCTATTAAATATATTACATTAAAATACATTATTGTACTTAATACATATTACATACATTTATACATAAAGTATAATAATACCTTCATACCCAATATATAAATTAAAAATTGCTGTACATAAAAAATGTTTTACAAAATTTTGCAGGCAGTCAAAATCAGTGCTATGTGACTGTACCTATACTGTAGGTATTAATTACAGGAATAGGTTAATTTTATTATTTTATTCTGAGCTACACTTTTGGCTGCAGGTTTGTAGCAATGAAATAAAGTGTGTCTGTGACCGATTCTGGGGAGGAGATGACTGCAGTTCTCGCATCAAAGATGATATGTTTTTTGATAAAGATGCCATCAATAAAGGTATGTTATAATTTTTACCAATAACTGGAAAAGCTTGGATTTGAGGAAGGTTCATTAAGCAAAACTAGGTCTCCTGCTCTTTCAGTTAGCGTACAACACAATGCACCATTAGGAGCCTCGTTCCCTTCCCTTCCTCCCACAGCACAAGCACTCGGTGTCTGTGAATGAGGTCTCAGACCTGGGGCTGGATGCAAGCAGTGCGGCTCACAACCACTCAGTACACCTCTCGGGACTGGTACCAGTGTGTCTGGTTGTACCTTGCTTGTCCCAATCGTCTGAGCGGCCTTACTAAGTATATTGCTAGATTAGGACAAGCAAAGAGTTACTGGGGCTTTTCATATCTAGATGGAAAGGTAATGTTGCTTATGTGATTGTTTTTTATTTGTGGAGTTAATTATGGCTAGTAGGCAGAATGTTGGCACACAAATTTTAGGCTTTTACGTTTTTTGAGTGAAAGTTTTTATTCATCTTTATGCTTGCATACAAGAGAAAGATATATTGTGGCAAAATGAGGGTATAAAGATTTTTCATTATAAATCCTTATGCAAGGACAGTTTTACCATCTTCTAGAATGTCTCTTTTGGTTAGTTTATTCAGCTATGGAAGGGATTAGAGCAAAAACAATCACTTTTATTCCAATGCAAGCATGTATTTGCCAGACAGGTTATAAGGATGTAAGCTGCAGCACTTTAATATTGATAACATTATATGGGCACACCTGGCACAACTTTCCCATGTAGCAATTGTTCAGTTAAGGGAAGTGGACACAGAGGTCAAAGCTTGGTTTACAAATGATCTTTTTATGTCCGTGCTATACTTCAAGATCATATCACTGATTACAATTAAACAGTCTAGTGCAAGTTGTCCAAGCAGGTTTTGCATTTACTGTTTTGTATATTTTTCTCCTAAAACCCTGTATATTTTTCCCCTTTCTTGTGTTTCCAGGTGTTGTTAGCACAAATATAATAATAGGGGCTATTGCTGGCACCATTTTAGTGTTGGCTCTCGTTTTAGGAATAACTGGTTGGGGTTACAAGTAAGTAAATTGTGTTCTTCTTAATACAGTTTAAAAATATGTTTATTTCATCTGATAGCTGGTTATGTTATGAAAAGAACAATTCAAACAGAATCTAAGAAATCTAAATTGGATTATATTTATACAGTGACATTTTTATAGTATTAGCATTTTTCAAGCAATTTGTACATGTGTATGTGGTTTTGGAGAGCTTGAGCCAGGTTTGAAATATATTGCTTATTTAGCTGTTTCTTTTCTTTTTTTGTAGATTATCAGGTCATGATTTTACTGTATCTGACAAAGGAAATATAAGAATACAGTCTGATTCAATTATAAATCTTTCCTAACGATGAAGTAAATTTAGCAAGATTAGGCTTCAGTCAGTCACTAAAGCATTTAACCATAGCCTTCCTTAAACAGGTGTTTATATTCAGTCAGCTTAACCTGAAATTAATTCAGGCACATTTTTCATTAAGAGAGAGATCTGTAATTTGCAAATAAGGTGCAGGTTCTCTCCTAGCGTAGAGCTGTTGGTGTTCTGCTCACTGAGAGGCAAAATGGATTATTTTAGCCTGACTGATCTTTTTCAGTTTTTTTCCTTTCGTGAATTTCTTCTGAAAACAGAGGGGATTAGTTTTTTTGACATGTACTAGAAAAAGATTCGAGGTACTTACTTTGTCACCTGTGTTTGGGTGAGACTGGCTCTTGAGCTCCTTCCTTCACGGGTCCTTGGTATGCTTGGAGGGCAGGGTAGGTTCAGCTGCAGGCAGTGCTGTAGCTGGGACACGGCCCCGGCAGCTTGGCATAACGAACTGGCACATCCCCTGCTGGTTTGTTAGACTGAGGTAGGCTGAAGGCAGCTCAGAAATACATAAGGAAAGAAGCATTTGGAAAAAGCATGAAGATTAGGATAGTAAAAAGGTAGGTTATGCTGTCTTGGTATATCACCCTCAGCTTCTGGCAGTATCTGAAAATCTGGACTTCTATTTTGAGTACAACTCCAAAAGTTAAGGGCTCGTTTTGAGATCACATCTCACCAGTGGTATTAGTTTTTGGAGGTGGAGGGCAAGAGTGCACCTTTTACTAGCAGCTTCACAGGAATAACCTTAAACTCGTCATGAACTGCACGTACGACTCTGCACTGACTTTAGCCATCAACATGAATATATTTTCATTGTTTATTCTGATTTAGTATGTTTATGTTAATTTCAGAAGTGTTTTCTGTAGAAATATTTTGAGCAAAAATTTCATTCTGCATACATTGCTTTTCTCTACATTTTTTTTGCTCTTACTGGCCGTGTATACCTGCATACTGATAATGCATTCTTCTTTCTTTCTCTTCTCTTTGTATGGAAAGAAACTACAGAAGACAGAGGTATGTGATAAAAGTAATGGAATGTATCTTAGAAAGCTCTGAAAATAGCTTTTCTTCTCTCTTACTCATTTACATGCTATAAAGAAAATGTAGTGATGAATTACCATATTTTAAAGAATATTTTGCTTGAATATATGAAATTGGTATTTATTCTAGAAATGCATTGCTTGAAATCCTGATTTCACTGGACTCTAGCAAAAGTAATGTTTCCTTCTGAGATAGCCTATTTGACTTAGGAAAACAGGAGAATATTTCCAATAAGAGAGACTGAAAATCTGCTATTACAGTTGAAAGTGTTCTTGGGAGGCTGAGAACTGAATAATTAATATTAACATGATGTTCAGGAGCTTTTTGAGACAAACTCATTCCTGGAACTTCTTTGCAGTTAAAAATACAATGCAGTTAAATTGCTGCGTGAATGAAGAGCCCCTTCTTTCCCACCACCCTGCTGGATTGATTTGTGGCTAAAGCACAGTACCGTCTTCAGCACAGGGCTGCGCTTTCACCATTTCCATCTTGTGGCCAAAAACCAAACTGTTCCTAGTAGTGACTTAGGTTTGGCTCCTGGAAGACTACCTCCCTCTGATCAGTCATCTGCCTGGCAGATGGATCTTCTGGGAAGGAGTTGGCTCCTTCTTCTCCCAGTCCCCCACAGATAAGAGGGTTTCCCGAATTCCCCTGTTTTCTGCCTGTATCACCGCCTCCTGGTCAAGCTGCTGCTTTGTTTGTTGCTGCTACTTGCTGTGCTTGTTCTCCATTTCTCCTGCCTGTGTAGCACTTTCTCTGCCAGTCTCAAAATACTTGCAAGAAGGAGAAAAGCACTGCCAAGTGCTGGTTGTGTACTACAAGGTCAGATAGGTGGCAGGAACAGTAACAGGAAAAGGGCAAAGCTACTGAAGTCAAGCCTTGTGGAGAGGTTGGTGGGTAGGAAATGTCACCCAGCACAAGGAAGCCAGAATTTGAGGGTTTGATGCTGCTTAATGGAATGCAACTTATCTATAAGTGCAGACTAACATGGCCATCAAGTTACTTTCCTGTGGATGTTTCAGCCAAAACCTCAAAATATGGAAAGAGACCACCCCATGCATGTTTGCATTGGAATATTAGAGAATCTAACTTTTTCAAATTCCCTCATCTCCCGAAATTAGTATATGGACAGAGAACTGTGAGTATGCAGTCTGTGGGCATGGGCAGAGTGGAAACCAGCATAAGCTGAGGCTTTTGAAGGCGATGGAGGGCTCCATCATTTTAAAGATGATGGAGATGTTTAGTAACTAAATCTCCTTCATGCAGAAAATGAAGTTCTGTAGGCTGACTTCTAAACGGAGTATTTTTGGATATGTACAAGAAGTGCTTCATAAATGGAAAAAACAGACATCCACCACAGTGTCCAGAGTGTTGTGTTTCTTTTTTATATGTTTATGATTACTCCTTAAATAAAGATGAAAACCAAGCCATTGAGGTATTTTTGAGCTTTACATAAGGAAATATATTTGGTAGTACTAAGCAAATAAAATGAGTAAACTGAAAGTAATAAAAAGAGCCAATTAGCAAGGATTCTGTCAGCTGGGATAGTGTGGCTTAAAGGGCACAGCTACATGGGAGAAGTTATTTCTGATGGAGTAGCAAGAGAGCAGTTTGTTGGAGCAACCCTGGGGAGCAGAGCTGCCCACAATGAGACAGCTCTGAACACACCCATGTACCAGCCAAGGAATGGGACGAGAAAGAGACTCGAGAACTGTTAGAAGAAATACTGTGGAATTACTGTGCTACACTAATGATTTATGTGCCATATAATTATATTTTTTAAATACTTGAAGAGCATTAAAAATTCAGATATGGAATGAAGAGAGCCCAGTTCAGGTCTGTAGTTGGACATAATCTGAATGTGAATCAACCTTCTGATAAATGTGCATCTTAATAGGGGCAGACTGAAGCAAAAAGGCCTTGGAAAGTGCAAGGCTGAACAGATAATTAAATCGCTGGTGTTATGATATAACCAACTTTCAAAGTAGCTACTTGTACTAGGGAGGATTTTTCAACTTGGTGGAACTGTAACTGGAATATTTGCATGGCAGTTTTTCTGCTGGCAATGAATTCGCCATCTGCATAAAAGTTGCATAACTTGATTAGGACTTTCTAATGCATAGATAGTTTTATGCACCATAACTGAGCTTCTGGTACTGGAAAAGGATAAACTGTTGTCAGATATGTGTGGCATTATTTTTGTGTGTCTTGGCAGATTGAGTTTACTGTGGTAATCAGGAGTAGCTGAGAACCTCTGATACTGGCATTAGCTCCCCTGCACAAGAAAACAATTAATAAACAGGAGGGTTTTCTCCTCCTGAGTTTTAAACAACTGAACAGGATGCTACTCTTGAATTCAGTAATGATCACAAAAATTAAATGGAAAGCATCTACCTCAGAAGGAAATAAGAATTCACTTTTTGTGAACTCCTTTTGATTCAGGCATGCATTCGGCTCAGGCTGCAGTACTTCTACTGCATATGAGGATGCTCTTCTCAACCAGTGTGATAAGCCATTTGAAATGTCTGAACTTGGTTATCGAATGTCTCAAGAACCGCAAACTATTCACTTTGAAAATGATGATCAGAGTTTATCAGTGAAATGTTCCTTGTTTTCCCTTACCAAAACCACATAATCCACTTTTCTGCACATATCAGAAGCGTGTGGGAGTTTCCTCTCAGATGGTTGAATTATTTATAATAGGCTTATTGTGTGTAGTTAACAGGATTCCTCAAGAATCGCTATCCTTGCCTCTTTCTTTTAAGCTAGTATTTGTGCATGTTTGTGTGTGTGCTGGTGCCTGTCATGTTTTCTGACTCTACGATGTTTATTATACTTTAGACAAATACCCCAGGGAGATTATGTAAAAAAGCCTGGAGAGGCCGACTCTTTTTATAGCGACATGCCTCCTGGAGTCAGCACAAACTCTGCATCTAGTTCTAAGAAGAGGTCTGCTTTTCTGTCGCATTTTCAGATTTCTACCTGTTCCATCACCCATTATTCCATTAGTCAGAACATTTCATTGTTTTGCAGCAGGTTTGATTCTTTCTTCTTTCTTTGTGGAATGTTTGAAATAGCATCCTTTGTGCTTTGATTACTGATTTTTCTCACATGCCCTGAACTACTTAGTTATTACAATTAGGCCAGAATAAACAAGTTTTCCATTGTAAACCAATTTTGGTTAATCAAATTTTCATCATGTCCCTGCTTGAAAATTGTTTTCAAGTAGACTGGAATAATAATTACTGGCTCAAAAAAAATTAAATAAAAGAACCACAGTTTTTTAAGTCATGGTCCTGTAATCAAAGAAAAGGAACATTGTCTTGCTTCAATAATAGTTATAAACATAAACTGTTCAATATAAATGTTGTTTTTATATCGTTATTTGTCAGTGTCACTAATTCACTGAGTTGACCTGGAGTTCTGGATAATATTCTTGCTGTCTCACATTGAAGATGATGGTGCTTGCATTTTATTCCACTTATTAGACTAATATGCTAAATGGTCACTAAATGTTATCTTAGAAAATAATTCTACAAAGATTTTCTATAGTTTCATGCTTGCTATTAGGAGCAACCAAGGAGGGCATTAGATTTTGCCCTTGATCCGATTTCACTAATTCTGTTATTGTTCCAGATACTTTAAAAACCCAACAACTTTTTTAAATGGAAAATTTATTGAAAAGCATTGAGAGTCATTTGTAATTGCTGAGGTCATTAGGTCATGATGCTCACCATCCCTCTGCAGTTAGACATCCTTTAATTATGAAAATGTCCAGCTAGCACTTTAAAACAATTTATGAGAAGCACTATGTCATAGGAGGGATAGACAATCCTGAACTGCTTCATAATTCTTGATTCTTGTGTCGCTGAGCAGTCTATAACTCTGCAGTTGGTGAAGCCATTTTCTTTGTTGTTATTTCAAAGAAAGTAAAGAGAAATGCATGGAAGGGATACATTTGCAGTGACATTTGCTATTTGGGTATAGCAGCTTGATTCTATATGCAGCTTCATTTAGTCTGTTCTAGTGAATATGTTATTAAGAAAACTGTAGTAGTGTATAATTATGACTTCTAATTTTTAAATTCAGCTTTTTAGATTTGTGAGTGGGTCAATTATCTTTTTCAGGGATCAAGTGTTAATTTTTAATGATGCGCTCTTTGTGTTGGGGAATCTTTTCTCATTCGGATAAAATTTTTAAAAAAGTCTTGGGGAAGCAAGTTTTCATAGCTTGTGTAAGGAAGTTCAAATACCAGTGAAGAAAAAAAAGTTTGTTTTTAAATGAATATAATCTAACGTGTTTCTTCTTTCATTCAGTATCTGTGTTTCTTTTCATACTTCATTTCTTTCATGTGTCTCTGTTCATTATTTGTTCCAACAAGCTAATGGCTTCTAAGGTCTGTCTGTACTAGAGAGTTTTGTTGTTCCCCACCACCAGTTGAGATATGTTGTGCCACTGTAACGTCTGACAAAATAAGTCTGACAAATACTCCATTTCGATGCCTGGAGTGCGATTTCCTACCTTTCAAGCTGGTTTTGATTTGCTTTGTGTGCAGACATGGATGACATCTCTTGGGAGACATTACAGTGACCGGGCCATTAGCCACCTGGGCTTCTCCATGCTGGAAAGCACTATGAAGTGTTAGTAGTAGGATGTTCAAGGATTAAGAGATAACTTTATGATAGCTCCTGTTATTATGAAACAGCAAACACCAAACCCAGTACGTAGCAAGACACTCCTGAACCTGAAAATAGACCATTAGGAAGAGAAAATTATTTAAAAAGGTTTTAATGGATCTGTTGGTTCTCAGACCTTTCATGCTGTAACTGAGTTTGAATTAATGAAAACCTGGACTAAATTCGGTGTGGCTGTGATTAGCTTGGTCTTCTGGAAACTGAAGAGCATCTGTGAGATGCCTGCAAGGAAAGCAGAGACTGAAAAATGCGAGAGTATTGAGACCTTAAAACTACAGAAATAGATCCTTTAAGCAAAACTTCTTTGTAATAAATAAGCCATCTATTCTGACCAGTTTTCAACTTCCTCTTGTTTTCTTCTCTTTCGGTAATAATTGTAGCTCTCATGACAAACAGCTGAGCAGCAGCTCTAGTTCAGCAGGAAGGAGCCTGTTGCAAAACCCCATGTGTTGGACCTTGCCACACATCTCTGGCTCTTAGAGGGAATACGAGAAGAAAGATAAACTTTAGTTTGCATCAAGCACCTTGGTTTTGGCTTTGAGTTTGGCATTAAAATTATACACTGTAGTGACTAGCTGACAAAATACAATACAAATCCTGAATTAGCAAAAATAAAGACAGAGTTACCCCTCCACTGGAGCTACCAGCTGTGAGTGGGAGGATGTTCGTCGCAGACTCCTGGGCCCCTGAGACTTGTTGCAGTGGGTAGAGGGAAGCGGTACCAGCTTTCCTGCAACAGCATGAGGAGTGAGTGGGCAGCCTGCAGGTGGGATGTGAGGAAAAAACACCTTGAGATGGGCACAGTTGGAAGAGCATCTTCAAGCTAAGAACTCGGGCGAAGCTGGAAATCTGGTGTGTGCTGGCATTTGTGGTTTCCACAGTAGACATGGGAGAAAGCAGTGCTGAAGCCTGGCTCTTGAATGTAGACACAGCAAACCACTGCAGGGACAGTTGGCAAAGTGTAACTGGAGGGTTTAACCAGAAATCCTGGGTGCTCTGCTAGTGCAGACAGACCTTAGGCTGTGTTTTGTCACTGGCCTCGGGAATGTGACTCTTAACCTTGAGCTAACACTGATGTGAGACAATACCCTTAACAATAACTGCATCTGAGCCCTCCTATTCCAGGTCAAATGGATTATCTCATTCCTGGAGTGAAAGGATCCCAGATACAAAACATATTTCAGATATTTGTGAAAATGGGAGGCCTAGGAGTAATTCGTGGCAAGGTAAGTGTATACCTCTGTGCTGGCCTCAGTGGACACCAGCCTCTGGGCCATTGCTGCTCTGCTGAAAGTTTGGTTGTTCTTAGGACAGCAGCATGACTCCTTAAAATTGTGCTAATTGTTATTAAGCTGTAATTGGGATTTAGAAGCACTCTTTTTTGCACAATGCTTTGGCACATAGAAATGAAGTTTAATTTCTCCCATTCCTCCAATGTGAGCTGAGATGAAAAAGACGAAGAAGTCTATTCACTCTTGCCAGCTTCTGTGATTTTATCAGGCAGTGTTTGGTGTTTTTCTTGAAGTGTAATGATTTTCTCAAATGAAAGCTGAAATTAAGGAGTTTTTTGCTCTGCACAGTTGCAGCAAAAAGTAGAGAAATATCACCTAAGTGTCAAGTGTAACTGGTCTGAGGTAAATCAAGAGGGACTGACCTGTGACTTTTAAACGATTAAAGCTAATGAGGTAACAACTCTTTTGGTAGGGATGCAAAAAGAATATACAGTTTGGCATGGGATGCAAGTGAGTTTCAAGTTGTTTTACCGTCTGTCTTTATCCTTTGATTTTTTTCAGGTAATATAGGAGGAAACAGAAAGAAAGTCAGAGGCAAAAGATTTAGGCCACGGTCTAATTCAACTGAGTAAGTCTGAACTTACAAAAGCAAAGCCAAAAAGTACAGTTTTCATATTTGTGTTTTGTAGATGGAGATTAAGAGTACTGAAAAGTAGACAGCTGCATTTTTGCTCTGTGGCCCATTCTGATTGCTGACTGATAATCTGGTAAATGGTTTGGCTAATGTATTTCAACCTCTTTTTATGTATTTAAAAATTAACTATCAATTTTCTTTTTTATGTAGGCTTCCTCACAGTCGTTCCCATAGCAATTCCCAATGATGGTGGCAGCCCGCACCATCACTGCAGGCTTTTGTCTACAGTAAACTGCCATTGCTGAGTGTATCCTGGTTCAATACTGAATTTCTGATAACCTGTTTCCTACCCTTGTCTTCACCTTGGGTTGGGCCATTGCAGAGTTAGAGATTTGTATCTCTGCGTACCTGCCTGGAGGTTTTAGGAGAGGTATCTGTCTGCTTTGAGAGTACCCTGAAGTTTATTGTTGTAAGCCTGAAACTGCCAGTCTTAAGTAAGCCCTGCAATAAATGGGTAATGAGAGTCCTTACCAAGCAACTGATCCCCAGAGCTTTTCAGTATGGCTTAGAGTTGCTTTCTATATTGATTTGTTGGTTACGTTTATTGAAGAGCCCATGTGTACAGTGCTCCCCATAGGGAAACGGCCTTTCTTACGTACTTAAGCCTGCTGGTTCAGGCTCCTTTTGTGAAGGAATGGTGAATGGCTGGAAAGAATCTCCGGGCTTGTCAAGCACTGGCCTGCTCTTACAGCACTTATGCCACATGGGAATGACCTGTTCTTTGACCGTAGTGGCGATGACAGTGCCCTTTCCCTGTATCATTAGTACTAACTTTGCACCTGTATGGGCAAATGGGCTTGATACCAACCCTGCTGGAAACTAATAATGCTAACTCCTCTCTGGGCCCTGCTTTCTTCGGTTTGGGGATTTTGAGTTTGTTCTGAAACTTTTCTTCCACCTGCAGTGCACTGTCTTGAGGTGAGTAGGCTCAGAAAGGTTCATAGAGAAGACCCTCTGTTACAAGTTACGTAAATAATAGTTTGATGCACATTGCAATTATAACATTGCATGGTCAAAATGGCAACTTGGAACCAGAAATTTTAGCCCTAGAACCCTTGGAGGAGTTTATCTGTCAAGTGCTCTTGTGCCCTTGGTCTTTGTGCTGATAAACTCTTACTGGAACATTACTTTGCTTGTTTTCTTTTCTCTTTGCATGAGAGAGTTTGATAAAAGCAAAATTAGCCTGACCAAACTGCCAAGAATACAAATGAGGTTGCACATTCTTCTTTAGAAACTTGTCCTGTGCTTTTCTTCATTTTCCAATTGTATTTCTTAAACAAAATTTGTTCAAAAAAGGAAAAAAAAAGTTTAAATTAATGATACCATTTTTCTGTCATTTAGCAGAGGTGTACACTGGGCTGAACTGGTCCAAAAAGAATGAAACCAGATCAGTTCTTTTTAGCCCAGAGTTAACGTAACTGCATGGGAAGAGTATTGTTTTCAGTAAAAGCAAAAAACCCCAATGGGCATATTTTTTTCCTCTGTGCTGCTCAGCTGGTACATTATACAATTGGTCTGAGAACGTTGGAGCACTAAATAAGTGGGTAGACAGAGAGAGTGTGAGTTGGAAATCTTTTTCCCTGTACATTTTTTTCTCTTTTAAAGGGGCTTCTGAATTTCCGCCTAATTCTCTGCTTTCCTTCTTGCTGCTTGTTATAGTCTCTTAACCCAGCAGCAGCCCTGGTGCTAGAGGGAGGAGGCTTGTACTTCCCAAGGGCTGTGCAGCAGCCTGTTAGGGATGAAGCACAGTGTGTGTGTTCTTGGAGAGACCTGCTGGGCAGGAAAACGTTCTTTCTCCTGACAGGGTCTGTCCTAGATTGCACAGGACCGCATGGCTTGTCCGAGTCTCCTTGGCAAGCCTGGCGCCCCTTGGAGAGAGAGCTCCCACTGAGTGATGCACGTGCTGTGCCAATTCAGTGGGGGATGGAGAGAATTTCCGAGGGCGCATGGTGGCTCTGGTTAGAGAGATTAATTAACTTCCTTTGCAGGCAGAGAAAATTGACTGAGAATGATCTGACCGTGGCCAACATTTACTCATTTAGGAAAACAAAAAGTAACGCCAGCTGTTTTGAGGATGCCTCAGAATACATGGAGGCTTTTCCCAGACAAATTTACCTTCTTACCTTCTCTGGGAAATATAGAAGAATATTGAAATCTGTTCTGAAATGGTGGATGGCATTTGGAAAGTCCACCTGTGTGGCCCCCGGGAGTCCAATGAAGCGTACTTGTTGAGATAGAAGAAAAGCGGTAACACTGTTGGTCTCCTGTTAGTACAGGCAGTGTAGTTAACCACTAGAAAATTGGGTTCCTTTGTGTTCTACTTTGTGCAGGATTCAATTCTTTTTTAAGCAGGTGCGCACTAGTACAGTTGCCTACAAAAATATTTGACATATGCATGAGTCTGCAGTAACTGCATATATTATGCACAAGGTTTGGGGTTTTTTTATACAGCCAGGCACCAGATAGAGACTTGTGCCAGTAATCATTTAAGCAAAATTTCTTAAGCACCGAGCAAAGTTTGAGCTCTTCATCCCTCACGAGCAGCACTGACAGGGGGGGTGCAAGTATGTTGGGCAGTTCTAGATGTTTTAAAACAAAATTTGTGTTCTTTACTAAAGGCAGATGGTTCAGTTCACACAGAAGGAACGCCAACAGGCCAAATGTTTCTGCAGCTTTTTCTCAAACAGGGTTGATGAAATGGCCTGATAAAACAAGTTTTCTATTAAAACCAGTTAGAGTTATCCAGGAATGATGATGAGAGTTTTCTGAATAAGCTGACAGTTTATTTGGGAGCTTGTGTTAAAACAGGTCCCAGGGAACATGTGTTTTGCCAAATAGCAATTCTGACCATTGTTAATTTGCACTGCTTTTCCTATAAGCATTTGTCTTCCTCATTGTTATAACTGATACGAACATCTTTGGCTTAGACTTTCTGTTATATATTGTCTTTTTGCAGCAGGGTAACCCATGCATCTGAGCCTGGGCTTTCTCTCGCCCACCAAATCCCGGCCCAAGGCATAAGCCCAGGGGGTTCTGACCACCCCCAAACAGGGAGTCGGGATCACAGGTCAGTCTCACCTGCCCCTGCATTCTGGGCTGCCGTTCTATCCTGTGAAAAGTCCCTTCCCTCAGTATACAATAGTTTCAGTGTGGCAAAACACCGTGACTGCTTGGAGGTGCTCCTGCTGATGCAGCGCTAGCTAACCGTCCTCCTCACCAGCCTGAGGAGTATGAGTACTCTTGAGCCCCAGGTCTTTTGCCTTGTTGCATGTTGCGCTACAAGCCAAATCGAGCAGTTGGCCTAGTTATAGGCTTACGTATAAGGACACCTGTGTCTTAAAGCAGAATATCTCACTCAAAGAAAATTCAAGTTCTGGCCATCACTAATAAAAATGCGACCAGGAAGATCAATCTGACAGCTTTCCAATGGTATCACATAGTGGTCTGCAGTAACTGGAGTTTAACCTTTCTGTAACAGATGAACTGAGGTGGTGAACGATGGTCTGTAATACAGCCAGACCCGAGAAACCCTGCAGCACGGTTGTGCGACAACTGCATGCTTTGATACCACGTTAAACTTTTTCTAATACAGAAAGCCCGATTTGGAGTGTTTCATGGTTACCAAAAGACCCTTTCAAATGAAAAAAAGCAAGTCAAAAGTACTGCAGCAAGTACAAGAAAGTGCGTAGTCGCACCTACAAGTAAAGCTAAAGCAGAAGTTTATTAGTTCCTGGTGATGCTGGCGTCAGCCTGTTGCTTCACTTGCAGTTCATCTGTTGCTGCGCTACCACTTTTGACGTTTTCTTTCTCTAAGAGCCCAAGCTGGAAAGCATAAAGAACTCCTGATTCCTGATAAATAAGCGAGCTGAGGAAGCTACTTAGAAGCACTTGTGGCTGAGGGCGAGTACTTTCGGAGAGCTGTGGCTGTGCTTGCGCAGGGCGGGGAGGAGAAGTTCCAGAGCAAAAAAGGAGCAAAAGAAGTCAAAAAAGTGCTGCTGCTTTTGTTGTCAACATGGTTTGAAATATGGTGGGGGTTGAATGACGTGATCTGGCCCAAACTTTACTCATCTGAGCAATCCCTTGCAAGGCCTGTTCCCATGTGTGAGGTCATTGGAGTCACTCATACACGAGGGTGGTGAGAACTGGCCCAGGAGTATCGAAAATAGAGAAATTTTCTTTCCCTTTTTCCTTGGTTACAATTTGTTTCCTATTTCAGAGTGTGCTACTCTCTATTATATAAAGGTAGTGATCACAAATAATCATTAAACTGTAGCTGTTCTTATACAACAAGAATGGACTTTAAATTGGACCAGGCAGTTTCTGCATTGCCTTTTTTTTCTTAACATGACAGAGGGGGAGGAATTCGCTAATCTTGTTATTGGGGGCTAAGAGAGACCAGGTACAAAAAAAATATTTCTTCTTCCCTGGTAATATTATTGTCAGATAATTAAACACCGTCTTTATTTCATAGTTTTCATGTAACTAATGTGAGTATGCAGCTCAATCTTTTTTCCTGAAAAAAATGTGGGTTTGGTATGAAGATTGCTTCTGTAACATGTGAGATAACTCTGCAGCCCACCTCCGTCAAAGCTTCTTGTGGTCCTACCAAATTAAATGATCATTGAAAAATCAGAGGGTTATTTGCACATAAGTGTAAAAATTGCCACTGTAGTGGCAAACAATTCAAGCCTTTTAACACGCTGAGGCCGAAATTCATTCCTGTAGAAAGGGCCAAGCCCAAGTTTCTGTGCTCATTAAGCTGTTACCTTGCAATTTATTCTAGATGGGTGCAAATATGTGTCTACAACAAGGAAACTGCAGGACTGGAGCCAAAATGCCCCTTCATCCTTATTCTGAGATCATGCGAGGAGTTCAAACCCTGAGCTTAATGCTGGCCCTCTGCATAGGAGTGAATTTTACCTTTAAGGCATTAAAGGAATGATGCATCCCACAGCGTTTCCAGATTAATCAAACATATGAGTCTTGTTGTAGGTCAGATTTTCTCATGCAGTTGTACACCTTGCCTAGTCCTCACCCAACATTCATACTGATTTATTTGCCATATTCACTTGCATTTTGGGGATGAAGACATCCTTGCTAAGCTTGTGCTGTGTGTTCTCAGATTTTCTATTCTTGTTCTTCTGCTTTCTCTGTTCCTTCCATTGCTTTCTGCAGGTATTTAAACCCATGGTTCAAAAGAGAATATAATGTAGCTAAGTGGGTAGAAGATGTGAATAAAAACACTGAAGGACCATACTTTAGGTATTTTGTAAATTAATTCTATATCATTTTTAAAAGCTGTTCCAGCATATACAAATATCTTGGGACTCCTACCTTGTATAAATCAATACAAGTTACTGTAGGTGCAAAGGGCCCCTCTTCTTTTGCTGCATTTTGATGTCTGTTTTTGGCTTCATGTGCAATTTACAATTCTTTTTCTGAATGTTTTAATGAAGCCATTGAAAAGGGTGTGTGTAGTGCATGCTTTCCCACCATCATCTATAGCTTGTAGTAGCTTTCTCATCATTTTATGCCAAGTAGTGTTTTATGGGCATGAGACATATTTATCACTAATAAAGTAGTATTAACTTAAATAGAATGTAATTTACTGAAGCAAGTGGTTTCATAACACATTGACTCTACCCACTGTCTTATATAGTGCATACTAAAATTTAAATTAAAAAAGAGTAAAAAGTAGTGGTATTTTACCCTCAGCATACAATGAAATAATTAATATATTGTAATTGGAAAATTAAATGTATGAGAATATACTCTGTGCTCTATCAAACTACTAATGAATCTGTTACAAGTGAGTGTAGGGTTCAACCAAAAATATCACTTTTTTTTTTGAGAGGGGAAAGCGTGTATTTTTGATACATTCCAAGTTAAAGAGAAGAAGCGAGCATGAGGCTGGCCTCCCTGTTGTCCATGAATCAGGAGACTGAGAATGTTTTAGTAGATTCCCAAAAGACACAATCCCACAGCTGAGACAGAAGTTTGCATCAGGTGAAAAAATCAGCTAGCGTAGGAGACAATGGAAGACAATTTATGGCAAATAATATAAAATATGAAATTGATGAAGCTGTAAGTTGACATATCAAAAATAAAGCTGAAACAAGAATTATAGAAACACAAAGAAAAAGAATACAGAGCAAAATCTTTAGCCAAAACAGTGAAGGATGGTAAGAAGGAGTAAACAGAATCTTAACAATAATTTTGCTACATTAGTAGACCTAATAGTAGTGTGAAAGGGCAAAAACATCCACTAAATATGTCCGGTGTCTATTTGGGAAAAAAACATGATGGAGTTGTATCACAAGATGCTAATGAAACACTTCTATTCCAATAGGAGCACCGGCATATATTAAATAGTGGAGTGGGAATTTAGTTATTTTTAGAACTAAAAATGTCCCAAAGTCTTAAGAGAGCATAAAATTGTCACTTTTTAAATCCATTTGTGTTTGCTTTCAAGAACTCTTAAATCACAGAGTAAGTTGCAGAAAGGCATTCCAATGAACAGACAGGGCAAATGAGGTAAATTTAAGCCTGCCAGTCCTGATCTCGGTCCTGAGCAAGGAGTAAAAATCCCTGACACAAGAATCCAAGGCTTACGGGAGGATGTTGTGGTTTTGCCAGCCAGTATCAGCCAGGTCTTGGTGTGGGTGCTTGGTCATTCAGGCAGGGTATATTGTGAATCCAGTAGTTTTGTCATTGCTGGTTTTAGCATTGGGATACAGTGTCCAGTTCTGGTGTCCACAGTTCAACAAGGATGTTCAAGAACTGGGGAGATTTAAGCCCTGAGAAACCTTGGAATGGACTGCAGGGCCTCAAGCTGTGCAGTTTAGTGGAGCAGCTAAATGCTTACAAGATCATAAAATTCACATAGCTGCATATGGAGCAAAACCTTTGTGGGAAGTCCTTTAGACTAGCAGACTGACCAAAAGTCACTGGAAGGTGAAATTAGGCAAACCCACACTAGAAATGAGGCATGGTTTTTTTTATTAGCAAACCTTTTCCTAAAAATACCCTCTGGACCTTTGTTGCTCTGGCAAGGCCATCGGTACTCACCATAATCTAACCCCATAGCTGTCTTTCAGGGTGTTTGTATCAGAAGCCCTGTGGTCGCAATAAAGACAGACATGGATGGAATATGAGGATAGCACTAGTTTAAAGTATGTTACTTTAAATGGTTTAGTTAAGCAGGTTAAATTCCTGTGTGGATACTCTTAATTTGGTTTTCATCTTTTAATATCAGTATATCTTGATTTAGTAACTAGATTATATTGATGGGAGCGTACCCTGCTTCTGAGGGTTTTCAACTGTTGCACTGAATGAGCCACATTTCTAATTGTATTTGAGATAAACCAAGCATTTTTCGCATGTAGATGAGGATTAAGCTGACCCATGTGAATTTTGAGGGCTGTGTATCAGCAGAGATGAAGCAGAAATTAAAAATTTTACACCATAGAAGCTTACTAATGACTGCCTGCAGCAGTAGCTTTAAAAAATGAGAGAGAAACTAGAATAAATTTTGAAACCAGTATGTCCTAATTAACTGAGGTGATCATGGGGAAGTATTCTGCAGGCTTATTACGGAAGGCAAAGGATCAAATCTTCTCCCGGCATGAGTTGCCATGGCCTTCTGAGAGGCTGAACTGAACAGTTTTCCCCTAAAACTCAGGTGCAATTTTGGTTAATCTGTCACAGACTGGAAAACTTTGTTCCTAAGAATGGTGTGTCTGAACATCATATGGCTGGGTTTTGAGCCTGTGAAGTGTTTTACAAACAAAACAAAACAAATCTTGTTTGGTAAACCAGAAAGTCAGGCTGAAGTCAGGCTGTCCAGCTGATGCTACATTTTAGGAACCATAGCCCTGGATAACACATTTATACTAGATAATTAGCTAAGTAGTATTTTTGTTGGTCATCGTCTTTGATTTCTCTTTTATTTTAAAGACGTCCTGAAAGAAACGCTGCTGTTTTGCTTGTCTCCCTGTAGTTTTAGGAATAATGTGTTGATGACTGGTGTTGTTGCAGGTAGAGTTGAAGTAGAATCGGGGAAAAAAGACAAAACCACTTCCTACAATTCCTAGGAACACTGCAGCTTTTCTGAAAATAGAGATATTAGTCATCACAAAAACTTTCTCCATCAGCTTAAAAAACCCGTATAAATTTGTCTCTCTGACACCTTGTGTCCTAGTTACTAATTTTTTCTTAGTCTACAAGTCTAATGGGTATTTCTATATAATTACTTTTTGTTAATAATAAAAATAATAGTAGCTGGTGTCTCTGGTGCCAGAAAGCTCCCAGCTGTGGGATTCCCTTCTGTAAGAAAATAAGATCTGTAAAGAAAAATCTCATTTTACTGCTCAAGGTCTAGGTTAGATTTTAATTTTACATGCCAGGCCATAGCTGCATAACCCCAGCAATAAACCCAGGGAGCAAACCTTTCCCTGATTTCAGCTTCGCTGCAAGGCGTGCTGTTTTACCAGTGTGATGCTACTACTTATTTTTGTTACTGCCAATTGCAGTGGCTACTGCACAGACTGACCTTATAAAATATTGTTAAGGATTACTCAAAGTCCTCACTGAATCCGGAAAGACTCAGGAACCATGATGTTATTGGAAAATAAACTGTCGGAATCCCAAAATGTGGCATTTCTGTAGATAATTATAGACAAAAAAGACTAGAAGGCACCTTCTGCTGAAGAACCAAGCTGCCTACATTTGATTTAATGCAAATATTTACAGTAACTTAGATTCTAAGGGAGTTGTTTCTCTTTACAAAGAGAAGACATTTTTATATATGGAGACCCAGGATGCATACCCAGAGGGAAAATGGCCACTCCATATCAGAAGGGCATTGGTAAGGAGCATGGAGGGCAGGAGACAACAGGCTATCCATTTCCCTCCTATTTTTTTCTGTGCTTTGGTGTTCTTGCTTTCTTCCTCAGTTTCTTCTCAGCTCCTCCTCAGCTGATCATTAGCCAGAGTTGGCTCTGCTGCTCGGTGAGGTCTGTTGCCTTCCTCTGTGAGCATCCAGCTGAGGCTAGAGCCGTGACCAGCCATTAGCTCCCTGCTCTCGCCAATGCAGCTTTAGACTCTGCTTAAAGAAAAAAACCAACCATGTTTTCCCGGTTACAACCAAAGCAAAAGAATGTCCTTGTTGGCAGCCAATGAAAAAAATACCTGTTGACGTCAGTAAGCTGAGGATTTCATTTCCAGAGTTAGGGAAAAGAGTTCATTACAGCGTGCGAGTGGCTGCTTCTGGGGCATTGCTGTGCAGTGCTTAAAGTGGACGGCTCAAGCCACAGCCTTTGCCTTTCCTGCGGCCCACCATGAGCTGAGCCTCCCCTCTGCTGCTGCACTTTCTGCGGAAGCTTGCGCACATCTGTGGTTTTTACAAGGAACTGCATTTAAAAATGTTAAAATGTTTAGGAACATCACTGTTTTTAGAAGATCCCAGCTTCCTAATGTAGGCTAATTTAGGCTGATGATGGCCTACAAAGAGCTGAACCTACAGCAGCAAAGGTCAGGTTGGGCTGATAGTACCTACATTTGAGCTTGAAGTGCTTTCGCCAGGTCGAATGCTAAGTGAATGTCATTAAATTATTTCAGTCTGTGAAACAGAAGCAAGCACAGCTTATGAACAGTTCAGATCTGTCAGGGCCACCTGCCTTGCGTTCAGCTAAAAGAACACTCGAAGTCGCAAGACAAGTTGTGTGACGAGGTGACACATTTCTCTCGTGGGCCAACGCTCTCCCCGTTAAGGTTACAAGAAGGCAGAGCAGGCAGGCGCCTGGCTGCAGGAGAGTGCATGCAGATGTCCTCCTGCTGCCACCGCATTTTGTTGTGAATCCGAGCATGGTCTCCCCACACTCTTAGTTTTAGCTTCCAGGGCAGAAAGACAGACACGAAGTGGCCACTACATCTTGCTTTCCTGTCAGAAATGAGAATTCCTGCAGTGCGTTGAGGTGCATGGCTTTATTTGGGGTTGGTGGTAAAACCTCTGAAACTGTCATGGCGTGTGCAGGGCAGAACGCAGTCTGCAAGCCAGTCTGCTCTCCTAGTTTTTTCATATAAGTTTCAGCTGGAAACAAGATTTGGCATGAAAGCTAATGGATGTGATAGCAGGAGAACTGAAACCCCAGTAAAAGCTAAATGGATCCTACCCTTGACCAAACTGCAAAGTTTTGCCTACCTTTAACCCCAGCGTTACCTGCAAGTGTCCCTGAATGCTGTCTTTCTTCCATCCTGTAAATGAGAAAGGTCATGTCTGGCTCTTTCTCATTTAAAGTACATGTAAATCTGGGATACACAGCACATACAGAATTGCAGGGCAGAACCTGAAAAGTGATCAAAACCACCTCAAACAGCTACACTTACCACACAAGACGCATCCTAAGATATCTGAACATACGCTTCGTAGTGATACGTTTTTAGTCTCAGTAGATGGCACTAAAGATGACAAAAACCAGCACATAACTCGTGTAGCAGAAATAAGGGGCGAGGGCCTGCGAGGGGAGGGCAAGGTCATTTCTTTTAAGTGTGCAACTGCATTCTTGATGTATTTGGCTGTAGCTTTGCACGTGCAGGTGAGCAGCAATGTGCACATCAGTTAGGTGTGCAAACCGTAGGTGAGCTGGCAACGCAAAGTGGGGTTGACAAGTAAAAAATTTAGGCAGTTACACTGGAGGTCTGGGCTTCAAAATCTTTTGAAAAGGCAGCATTGTGTTTGAGTTACGGAGCAAAGGTACCTGGCTACAGGCTCAGCTAGGGATCCTGGTCAGAGGAACTGCTGGGCAGGAAAACGTTCAACATGTCCCATCCTTGGGGGGGTTATTGCTCCTTCCAGGATCACCTACTCAGGCTGATGGACAGGTATATTGGCCATGGCTTTCTCTCTCACTGTGGCCTTCTCTTGTGGTGCCTAAAGCGGCCCATGGGAAGAGCCTGTGGTGTGCAGGAGGCGATGTTGTGCCTGCTTGTGGTGCAAGGCATGGGAGATGCCTTCATTCTGTGTGCCACCTCCTGGTATGTAAACTGTATGACTGGTATGTAAACAACTTTCTGACAGGGCTTGCCAGGTCAGATCTAACGCCCCCCAGTTCCTTGCTTCTAATCTCCAGGTACATCGTTATAAATTTACACATGACGATTCTAAATCCTCTTGCAGCCGTGGGGCAAAATTCGTGAATAATTGGGTTACTAATAATATGTAAAATCTGCTCTCCTTATCATCCCCCCTTCCTCTTCTCCTTATTTTTTTTGATTCTAGATCCACTAATAGTTTATTAGTGATCTTTGTCAGTCCAAGTGTGGGCACAGATGAGAGGACTTGTACAGGTAGTGAACAGCAGGGCACTGCTGAGAACCTTTACCTGCATTTTTTTTTTTAAAAAAATAACCTGTTTTGCTGCATGTGCAGTTTGGTGCCCAGATCTGTGATGCCGGACATATGAACACTTTGTTTTATACTGCGGTAGCTGTTTAAAATTTTCTTCCTGAAAACGTTCACATGTGTCCAGTTCATCTTAATGGGTGATCAAAGTGCACGTGCTGAAGACATACTCTTCAGTGTTGGGACAATTGTACTAACCTAAATCTTTTAAGTGCTGTTGAACTTAGAGGCTACAGCCGGAGGCATTAGTGAGCCAGTGAGGCAGACTGGGGAGCTGTCACCATATAATTTCCATTGACACCTTGGTGCTCGTGGCTACCATCAATCATTGTTTGTATGGGCGACAAGAGAGCGTGCTGTTATAGGGAGCTACAGACACAACAAAATGATACAGTAGTCCAAAATAAAAGAATAATTTTTTAAGGATAATAGGGATATAAAACCATTCCAGACGCAAAAGAGCCCCTGCCTTGTCTGTAATCCTCTCTAGATGAAAGGACCTGATCCTGCAAATCCCAGAGCCAGGGATGTGGGGCTGTCTGCCAGGGGGAGCTCCTGTGGCTCCTCAGTATCAGTGATGGTGCTCATCACTGGGGTCTACAGCTGCACAACACGCAGTCCCCTGCTGTGTTGGAGGGGCTTGGAAGACCTGTCTGTAGAAACCGAGGGAAATCTTCAATCTTCAGGGACACGTTAAGTTCAGAAGATAGTCGGCAGCAGTGCTCAGGGAGGGTCTGGGTGATGTCCCTGCACTAGTGGGAGGCCTCCTTTGAAAAAATGCCATCAGTCTGCAAAACAGAACGAGGTGGCCAGGGTAGCTCAATTTTTCTACTTTGAGGCTTTTTTTCCCTCTTATTCTGCCCAGATTTAGAGCCTGCTAGGAACCTCTCAAGTGGGAAAAGTGCAGAATCTCAAAACAGAAGCATAAGAGTTTTTCTTGGGTATAACATTTCAGTCAATAATGTGCTGCTGCCTTATTGACGTGAAAAGAATGCCTTTCATGTGATACAAACATTTACTTGCTCCTGCTTACTCTACTCACCTTGTACAGAAATGCTGATTGCCATTGACTAATCAGTCCATTTTTGTATATTCTCATCAGACTCTTTCTTTGGCTGGAACAATATGCACTGTATGATGCTTGCATGTCTAATAATTTGTTATTAGCACCTTGTATATGCCTTTGTTACTTCACAACTAACAGTTTGGCCTCCAAGTGCATGCATTTACGTAAATTAATGTGTTATAAAATAGGAGATTTATTCGCTATGTTTGTATCAATATAGGAGATGTGTAAGATGTACATAAAGACACTGATGATTGCCATTTAGTCACTGGCAGAAGACACTGTTCAGCTTGTATTTATACAATCACTATTTCTATTTAGGCTTCAAAATGCCATGTCTATCTTTTAGTTCTGTATTTATTCAATTGCAGATTTGGTTTGTTAATTTTATAATGATTAATTACAGTACCGTATAAAACACTTTAAGAAATTGTTTTTGTTATGCAATAGAATTCTAATAAGAAGTAGAAAATTTTATTTTTTTCTTCCAGTGTTCCTGAAAGCTATAAATACCTTTATTCAAATAATGAAATGATTAGACTACAGATCAAACAACTTTGTTCCCCCGATATTGAGCTAATAATAAGCTATATACTTGGTTCTGAACCAAGCTTCAGAGTAATGGCAGTTGCTGTTGCAGTGCGAGGACCCAAAGACATCACATTTATTTTGTGTGTTTCAACATCTCAGGACACTGTCTCCTGCAAAGTCTCCATCTTCCTCCACTGGATCTATTGCTTCCAGCAGAAAATACCCCTACCCAATGCCACCACTTCCTGATGAGGAGAAAAAAGCCAACAGGCAAAGTGCCAGGGTACGTGTCCCTCTTCTCTGTGCATTTCATCAGTGACTTGATTAACTGGTAGTTTTTCAAAAGGCAAGTGTGGCAGATCAGCATCTTTGACTAACAGCAAGAGCAGCAGTGGCATTTCCTGTGTACTTTCCTTAACTCCAGAAGGTGCTGAAGGCTGAGCCTCTCTCTGGCCAGCGATGAGGGCAGCCTCGGTGGCTACGTTTACAGATATGTGTTCAGGTTGCTCTTAAACCTGCCCCGAAGCCCAGTTTTCACTAGTTGTCTTGTTTCAAGCTGGGAGCGTGCCTGGGGCTGCGGAGGACAGGCAGCCTTGGAGCAGGCAGCACATCTGGCTCTCCTCCCTTACCCCTTCCAGGGGGCTGATGCGCAGCCAGCACCTCTCATTCAGGCTGGGGGGTAGCTGCTTTCCAGCTTAACGGTGCAGTTAAGGAGGATGTGGAGGACTTGTATCAGGGCTTTGCAGATCTTGAGAGACTTTGCTGCTGCCTGCCCTGAGCCCACCCTGGGGAGCCAGGGTGGGCAGGAACCACTGGAACGTGCTGTGGATGGTGATGCTGCTCCGCAGGGAGAGAATTCCAGCTGCTGCCGAAAGGCAACGCTAGCTGTTGCTTCCTTTGTGTCAGTTCAGACACAGCAGATATTTGAATAAGCAAAAAACCCTGAAATTTACTTGAGGAGTTCTACTTACGATAGCTTTAGTTCATGTTCCTGATCTAGATGAGATTCCCATCTCTGCTCTCTGTCCTTTTTTTCCAAAAAAAAAAAAAAAAAAAGAGAGTGGAGCGTTGCTGATGGGACCTGCATGCTGCTACCCCCATGTCCTGCGTGGGGCAGAAAGTTGTGTGAGGGGCAGCAGAGGATCTCCCAGGAGCACGTGGAGCAGAGCAGCTTGGAGGAAGGGCTGCACTGATGTTTCTCAGCCCTGGAGCTGCCTCAGGAACGAGCTCAAACCCACGGCAGAAATTCATGCTGCCCTGAGCGGAGTTAGGCAGAAGAGAGTGAGAAATTACACTCATATTAATTAGCGTAACTGTAAGGTAAAAGCTGTCTAATACAAAGCTGATGCTACACTGACGTTTTTCCTTCAAACTCTCTGTACTCCCAGCCGTGGACATTTACTATGCTGACTGCAAGTCATGCTGAAATGCTTGAGTTTGCTGACTTTGTGGTCTGAACGGCACTCACCAGAGGCTGGGAGCAGACCAAGAGCGTAGCCTTGGTGACCCAAGTGATGTAGATGCAGTTCCCCAAACAAGCTCCTCGCACTGTTTGGGTAACAGCCTGTTTTATCTTGGTGTTCAGTGTGTGTTTGTGTTCCTTTTTCTCCAGCTATGGGAGACGTCCATTTAGCTGCACTGTTTTCCTCGGGTGACATCAGAACTATTTACTTCGGATTTTATAGAAACTCAGCATCACTGAGTCATTGCACATTCATCTGCTCTTCAGACAATTTGAAAGATCAACAGAGATGCCCGTGATCACAGTGAGAACCTCCTCTCATCTGGAAGGGAAAAAAGTAGTGTTTTTTTTTTTTCTTTCTTTTTTGTTGACTAGCATTTTATGGATTTGATGAACAACCAGAATCATAACAGGGGATAATTAGCCCGGACGTGACAAGGCTATTCCGCATGGTGACAGATACACTTCCCTAGAATCCCAACTGCAGTCTGTTTGCCAGTCCCGCGTAAGAGAGAGGTTTTTCTCTGGTTTATTGCGGTCCCGAGTCAGACCAGAGTGGAATTGGGAACGCGCCTCGTGGAGATCCCAGCTGATGTAAACTTGTACGCTGTATGCATGAACCTTGTGTTCTTTCTTTCCACATGTAAGGGATAAACAACATACTGTAGTAGAAATTAGCATGCAGGAGTAAGAAATATAGGATTTTTTGTGACAGGATTTCAAACTTTGAAAGGCAACTATTTGACACAAACGTCAAACAAACAAGGATTATATCTTTTTTTTTTTTACCTTACGTGTTTATAATCTCAGTATACAGATTGTATATATGTAAACATTTGATAATGTCAAGAATAGCTGTTATACTTAAGTGTATTTTGCCAAATGCCTAAAGAAACAGTCACGACTAACATCATCACACTTCTGATTTTCTAACATTACAAGCAGACATCTTTGGAAATACAGAAAGTACAGTACTGTAAACCCGTGTCTCAGAAACTGGTGTTTGACCAAAATCTATACTATCTTTTCAGTATCTTATACTGTCTTGACAATCTCAATTGTATGGTAGACTGCAGAAACCAGTACAGCAGCACTTTGTCTTAAATCATCATAAGAGGAACCAGCCAAAATCCAAACCACGACAGATGACCAGTGTATCCTCTCACAGGTGTAATCAAGAATGATTCAGCAGACAACAGAGACAGAGTCTTTAAGTAATGTGCAGCCCAAACTTACTGGACATTTGGGAATACTCCTAAGTAATCAATTCCGGATGTGGTGATGTGAAGTCCTTCTGGTGAGAGTTGCTGTGTATTTTTGATAGAGCATTTCAGACACTCTTTTAGATGGCAAGGCGTAGCTTAGGAGAAGCGTAACGATATCACTGCACTAGATAGTAACAGTGCTGGGCAAGTGGCCAGTTTCATTGCTGTCTTTTATTTGTTACTGGAATCGCCTTTACCATGCGCTTGAATGCAATGCTTGCTGCCCCTGAAGCCCCCTTGATCATTTTTTGGGGGCATTAAACTGAGTACAAGTGAGTTTAGCCTAAAAAAAACGAGGCGGGGGGGGGGAACAAACCCTTTACTGTGGAGATGTTAATATTGTGTGTAAGTGGATGGTTAGATTTCTAACACCTGAGATTTCTAAAGGTTGTTGTAAAACAAATGTCTTTTGATTGGGAATTTTCAGTCAGTAAGAAACTGGACCATATTAAATCAGTTTATACTTCTCCAGCTTTCCAAAATTGACTAATTGTTAGCTTCAGATAGTACCATTGCAGAATAAAACACCTGATTCTGTGTGGTGCTGTTGAAGACCTTGCCCAACAGCCGTATGTGATCAATTAGATATTATTGTGATGGGAACATCTACGGTGTTTCTGAATCTTCTACCTCTTTCATGTATTTCCTTTAATAATTGAACCCTACACTTGCAGCCTTTTAATATATTTTTTTAACTTTTAAGTCTCTCGATAAAGTCAAATATATGTAAGATTAAATTAAGAAATGTTTAAAGATGTCAGCGAGTGTAAAGTATGTAAGATTTTTAGAAACACTATATTTTATGATTGGGCAGTTTGTTGGATTATGACAAAATATTGGCCTTGGAGTTCAAATGATTTTCCTTCACAGTCGACAGGTTCTGGTAAGTATTTTGGAGAAAGACAAATACGAGTGAGTACAAGTGGATGCAGACAGACCATCTGGAAGGAGCCAGTCACTTGTAATTGCATTAGGAAAAGATTCTGCACTTTTGTGAAGAGTATATATCCGTCAGCACTGAAGAGTATTTTTTGCAAAGATTTACTTTGAGCATAGGTAACTAACTGGATTAAAGATAGTTGGTAGCATATGGCTCATGGAATTAGGGCCTGAGCCATAACTACTTGAAATCAGTATGTGTGTCACTGATTTCACTGGACTTTGAGCAGGACCCTCAAGGAGTTCACCCACTTTAGGACTTTATGCTAACCTGCGAGCCACTGTGTTACTCTGTGGAAGCTGTTTTTCCCTCACATATTAGTATCTTGTCTTTAGTAACTGGACTGTTCATCATGTGCCTTTTATGGTATTTTGTTTGGATACAAACTGGCATGTAATTTGGAATAATCCTGTTAGATTTCTGTGCGTATTTTATGTTTACCACCGTTCACTCTTCCCTTTCCATTTTGCCTTACCAAGAAGCAGCAAGATTTGGCAGACCGAACTGGATATAACATACTGGCTCTTTGTATAATGTGCGTATCTTCTTGTTTTGCCAAAAAAAATAATGGCTCTCCTGACTGTATTTTCAATGTAGTATGTACTTTCAGCTTCTCTCTTGTTTTGGTATAATTCATTTGTAGCAGATGATGATACAGTTATGTGCGTAGTGTAACTGTAACAGTCACTGCCACATTTGGAGATATGTAGTGACTGGAAGTCTAGTTATGAGCACTAAGTTTAATAAATACTGACTTTGACTTTGATGGTCTAGAGTGAGAACATCACAGGACTTGGGTTTTTGCAAAATTCTTCTGCAGAGAATTTTGCATCAGGTTGGTAACTTGGAGACCTTGCCGCTGCACAAAACCTGAACTGGTAGGGCTGTCTGTGAGCCTCCAAAGCCAGTGGAGGTCAAAGAGAGAAGTTGTTTGCTTACATTTTGTGGTTTCTTACTTCTATAATGTAGTGTGTTGGAAAGCTGCCAGATTAATAACCTCGAAGACTGCAAAGATTTTTATCCACTGTAGTTAGTTACACTGGCAATAGCAATAGAGATTGCGCAGAATACCTCATCCAGTCTAAAATAACTTGTATTGTCAGTACGACAGCTCAGTCATTTTCACTCACTGAGACTCATGCTTTTATTTTATTTTTATTTTAATACATGAATTCGTTATTGCCAGCGATGCTGTAGATGCCTGTTGAAGTGGGGACACTATCAGTTCTTCTCAAACAGAAGTAATTGTCCATGTGAGCACAGGGCCTGCAGGATGAGCTGTACTTAAGTTAGTGTTATGTATTTCAACGTGGGAGAAGAGTCTTGTGTAATTTAAAATTAATATGACTAACTGATGGAGACTGGAAAATAGAGATCATATCCAAATAATAATGCTGCACAATGATGCCACAGTTCGACAAGTAAAAATTTACCTGCTAATTCTGGATTTGTTGACGTAAGAACTTCAGTAATCCATACTATAGACTTTTGGTGAATATACTCAGGCAATATATCAGAAATGACTGTGATTGATAATTTACATATAGTTTTGTTATACTTGAATAAGCAGTTTTAAGGAGGTTGGTAATTTTATACAGCCTACCTTTGCTTAAGTTGTGAACTTAAGTCACTACTTGCCAGTTATCTATCTGAAGCGTGACTTGACTTTGAAGATAGCTTCTTCCAAATATTTTGAGTTCCTGATTTATGAGATGTTGAACCTGCTAAGCTGATGTACTCATTAGATGATAACTTTGATTGTGCTAATAAGCAAATGGACTTAGAGGTACAGCCTGAATTAAAATCAGACAGAAATTGTGTCAATAGCTAGTGTACTTGAAGTCCTCTTAACCTCAGTCCCTGTTGCTGGTTTTAAATGAACTGAGTGGTCTTGTCAACAACGTGACAACCGTTTTCAAAACCAGAGCTAAGAATAGGCACATACACTATTACAGGAATGCATATACCACAAATTCTGGCCAAATTTGCAGACATTTTGTTAATGAATTCATTAATGAATAGGATAGGATGTAACATGAAAGACTGATGAGACTCCATAATCCTACAGGATAACAAGTTAGCTCTGAGGACTTGCTCCGTCATGGAATCCCACACCGAGCTGTTGTAAGCAAAATTACCACACTGCAGTGTAAAACCCAGCAAGCTCCTGTTCTCTTCTCTTCCATCCCCTTTCCGCTCCCACTGGAAAGCATTTCCAGGAATGATAATTGCATCCACTAACAGCCTCTTGTGTCAGTTGGCTAAGATCAAAAAGCTGCTAAGTTAGTCACCTGTCCACACAATGGCCTCGACAAGGTCTCTCCAGTGCTGTTAATATATCTCCTGCTCTTGCGACAGTGTAGGTCATGGCACCTCATGTCTCATGTGCGATTTGCACTGGTAAAATCATTTGGTGGCTCTGCCATCCTGCGTCTCTCTCACCCTCCAGTGTTGTTGAAGGCTTAAGTCCATGAACCTAAAAGTTGTGGTATGTCCTATGTCTCTTTCTCCAAGTCTGAAGATCATCCATTTCTTTTTCTAAATTACTTAAGTATCTGTGTCATTAGCAGACTGTTTGGGCCACTGTTATCAACCACAGTGTGAGGTTATTTACCTCATTTTTAAAGAGCTTGAGCATTCTGGTTGCCTCTGAAAAGTTTTTTTGTCCAGAATGGATTATCCGTCAGACTATTTGCATGACTTCCAAACCATATGAGACATCAGCAATATGGGATTTGCCTTTGATCAGATTTCCTGAAGGCATATGGGTAAACTGCACCCCTATGTACAGCTTGTTATCCCATGGCTGCGTGGTGGGGTAACGTTCCGGTGTGCACCTAACTGTTATCCTAATAGAGCAGGAAAAAAAACAGTGAAACTGTGTAGACATAGTTGCAATACAAATGGGACTCTTTTAAGTGGGACTTCAACAGGAAATTAAGTAATACCTCTTACAGCTACACTAAAAAACTCCTTTAACCTGAGTATTTTCCAAGTCAGCTTACGAAAAACATTTCTGGTGCCTCAAGTATGGATACTGATGTAAACTAAAGCTTTAGAAACAGTAGCTCATACGCCCAGCACACGGTATCTTGTCATTCCACAAGTTTTCTGCAACTATTCAGAAAAGCACCACAACAGCCAACATTAATACGTTTCCTAAACCAAGTAACCGAAACAAGCAGTAAAAATAAGTTCAGAACACAGAAATGTGGTTATTTGCCCAACTTGGAAAACTTAGTTCCTGATTTCAAAACTGGCTCACCTAGCCAGGTCTGGTGGTTTTAGTTCTCTGAAATCCAATCTACACCAGTTTCAAAATCACTTTAGCTAAGCCAGCTTTAAACTGTTTAAAAACTTCTGCTACATAGACGGGCCATAATTGCAATATAACTCAGAATGAGATGAGGAACATTGGGGAAAGAAAGTGCAGAGCAGTTCAAAAGAAACACATTCTCTAAGGGAGAAATATAGGTGTCTTACACTATTTTTAATTACTAAAGCATAAAATGTTAAAAGCAACAAGCTATTTTTTTTTCTGTTTCTGTATTCCTCTGAATAAAAAAAATAAAGTTTTGGTTAACAAAAAAATCTTAACATGAGGCCTTAAGACCTTACATATTCTAACTTTAGCATGGAGAGTCTATTTTTACAACCACATTAGAAATTCTGTATATAGGCCTGATTGACCATGTAAAAGTATAGTGGTGCTAGCAGCTAATCATGCAATATCGTAAGGCTCTGTATAACAGTAAATGCTGATTTATTTTGATTATTGGTACAAGGATTCCTGCTCACTGCCTGTTTAGAGACTCTGCGTATTTTATGCTTGGAAGTACAGTCCAGAACATATTCCAACTGTGAATATATAACCTGATTTTTCTTTTCTTAAGGGTAAAGATATATTACAATAGGTAGTGTTTTATATAGAATACAGTACTTATTTTTATTGTTGCATAAATGCAAAATATTTTTTTCAGAATAGCAAAGCATTACAGAATTTTTAATCTGCTGGAGAAAACACTATTTACAGTATGACCAGTTCTTTCAGCAAAGCTTTTGGGGTGGTATATACCAATTGGCTCTGCCAGCTTCATTTTGTGCTAATGTTTATCTTTGGCATTGCTGTAAAAAAAAAGCTATCTAGTTTTTCACTCATACTAGCCCTTACTGGTAAAAGATTTAGAGAGGCAAGGAGAATCGTCTTTCACCGCTGGGGCTGGGCTAGTATTAGCAAAAACAACCAATCTATACCATAATGTTGTCTTTGCTAGCTAAAAATCAGTTAAGGAACATACCTGATGTAATACAAACTAAGATTTTGACAAACACCAAAATGAAGCATTGCAATTTACAACTTCCTAGCTTTGAGTGTGATATTTTTGTCATAAACATTACAGGCATTGGGCTGTTGAAGTGAATGAATCTGGCTTTCATGCAGCTAAACAAAATGTTGCTTTTTATAAAATCAAATAATTGTAATTTGGGGTTCTAAATTCCTGCTCACTTTTAATAACAGCATCACAGTATCCACTTCGATGAGAGTATTTAATACAAATGCCTGTGGTTTTCAATGTTACTAACATATTGTAACATCAGTAAAGTGACTTTCAACAACAAAGACGGGTGTGTGCATTTTGTTCTCCTAGAAGTCCTTGTATTTAGCACTTCCTGTTTTATAGGTCTCTGTAAAAAAAAAAGATGCTGCATGCATGGGGAAAAAAAAGCTAATGGCTAATAATAGAATACAGATGCTATTTTTAATAGAATACAGATGTTATTTTTCTAATTCCAGGGTTGAAAATTATCCTGTGAGCTTCCCAGTCTTTGTCTTGGGGTCCTACCGTTCTCAAGAAAAATCTAAAATCACTGTTCCTCAGATTTGCACGTCTGAGGGCAACCTAGAAAACAAATCTACATTCTAAAATATGCCCAATTGTTTGCACAAAGGTCAAGAGTAATCACCCCATTTAGCATCATACAAGCATTCTTCCTAGTATGCCTTTTGGGAAAGAGAAACCCTTAATTCTGAGTTACAGGTAACTGTTTCTCTAAAGCAGGTAACTTGGATATTCAAATTGCCCACTGAATCTACTCTTAACAGAGAAGCAATTTTCACATAGGTTTCAGGTGGCTTTTTTTTTGGCTAATGACAGCAAATTCTGTAGCCACTCCTTAGCAACTGTATTTATTATCTTGGTTTACGTCTAAGCATGACAGATGATTTATCCTATCCGTCCCTGTGAATACAATGTATTTTTGAAATGCTTAGGAAGGACAAAAAGCAATTCTTTCTTGGGTAAGCTAGAATTTGTTCCTGGTTCTGGAGCAGTTTGTTTTCCAGTTTTCTCTGGTTTGTGTTTACAAGATCCCTGAAAAAAACGCGTAGTTCACACTGGTGTTCTTGCAGCATTTCACTGCCCAGTAGCTGGCTGGTGCCAAAATAGTAATTCAGCCTGCGGAAATAAACTGAGAAAGACTTGGCACGTTTGTTATTGGTCCTCTTTCATTGCTCCAGACACCTGTTATACTTTTCATTAAAAAAAAAATAATCCCCTCAAAAATCCCCACACCCCAAGTATGCAAAATAAGCTCAACATATTTTTCAAGCCAAGCTTTTATTTGCAGGTGCAAGTTTACTCCCACATATTATTTCATCAATAATTCTCATGATTTATTGCATAACTTCATACCTGTATAGGAGTGTGGAACTTCCAGGGGGGTCTCAGATCATTTAGTAAGTTACACTTCTCTACAAGAATGTTATATTCATTATTGCCTGATGTTTTCTTTCATTAGTAGTTTCAGGCCTGTGGTGGGTGGAGAATTGGAAGAGCAAAAGCAAAAAATAATTGCAGATCAAGGTAAAACAGCTTAACTGAAGGAAAAAAAGGGGGGTGGGGGGGAAAGCCATGCAAAGGCAATCACTCACCACCTCCCAGCAGCAGACCAATGCCCAACCAGCCCCCAAGCAACAGCTACTTTGGAGAGACCTACCCACCCCTGCCCCAGGTTCACTGCCGAGCATGACGTTATGTGGCATGGTATATCCCTTTGGTCCAGTTGGGTCAGCTGTCCCCACCGCGTTCCCTCCCAGCCTCTGCCTACTCACTGGGGTCGCAGAGTGAGAAATGGAGAAGACCTTGATGCTGTGCAAGCACTGCTCAGCAGCAGCAACAGCTAAAACACCGATGTGTTATCAACGCTGTTTTAGTCACAAATCTAAAGTGCAGCACCCTATGGGCTGCTATACAGAGAACTAATTCCATCCCAGCCAAACCCAGTGCAAGACCAGAAACACATTTAAGCAAAAGGATGAATATTGTATTTATGCAATGGTCTAATCAAAATCCTACAGGAAGAACAGCCTTTGCCTCATACTCGGTTTACTAACTTCATCAGCTGTCAAAGTTTTGAACTACAGCTGAACTGATGTTGGCTGCTTCAGTCATACAAACCTTTATGGACTTTGGTCATTTTGTTAGAAATGCTTTCTGTAGCATTCCATGTCTGTTTCCCAACTTTATGTGCAACAGGACAGCATACAATTATCACAATGTGCAAGTATAATCATTTTTATGCCTTTAAAATTAGTTTTTGAGAGCAAAAAAAGGACTAGCTTCTGAAATGAAACTAGAAGCAATATGCAAAGGATTCTGAATTTAAGTAGTATTAGTTGCTTCTTTAGGTGAGACCAGCCAGCTTTGAATTTCAGCTCTGAAACTAGAGACCTACATTTTACAGTATTCTTAGCAAGATAGGGGATAAAATAGTATCTTCAGGCAAGAGTTCTGCTCCAGGGATTTTTTCTGTTGTTTGTCCAGTGACATGCACATGCATGCATCTACCTAAACACACGCATGTATAGTTTTGCTTTCATTCCTCAGTGCAAAGGTTCCTCCCCAAAAGTGCTCTAAACCACTAATATAAGAAATATACTCCTTTTACCATTCTTCTGGCATTCTTTGCATTTACAAGGCTGGCAAAAGAACATCTATCACTCCTCTGTGGTAAGCAGAAGTGACCAAAATTAACAAAAGTTCTATTAACTTATTTAATTGGAAAAAAGTTTGAACTACCTCCACACAGTTATGCTGCTCCCTCTACCCATACAACATCAATCTTCCCCTCAAAAAAAAAAAAAAATCAATCAAAAAACTCCACCAAACAAAGAAAGCCCCCTTTTTCCCCCTGAAAAATCTCAGGCAAAAGAGGTCTTGTCTTTCAGTACCTGCTTTCCTGTAAATTCCGCAGCATTGGTAATTTCTGCCGTGATCTGAAATAGTAATCTGGCAAGAATTTTTTGAAGTGGGGCTTGGCGCTTGTATGTTAGTTGGCATACAGAGGCAGGAAAGGCTACTTGTTCAGGTTTAAAGTGGAACAGATAGAAACACAAATGTACATCTAACTGAAGTCTGGCAGCTTAGAAGTTTGTTGTTAAAGGGAAAGTTAATGTATAAACTGACACAGCATAGTTTTTGTATGTTTAAAAGTGTTTTATACAGTGACACAAACAGAGCAAGAATCTTACTGGAACAAAAGCCCCCTATACAAGAGCACACTGCCAGGAAAGTTCTCTGCTATGTTTTGTCACATCCCTGAAGTTCTAACAGGCAGCCTTACACTCAGTGTGTGGTGTCACACACAGACTTCATCTTGGAAATAGCTACCTGTCACAATAAGCAACTTAAACTCACTGATGTTCTAACAGACCAGCGTAAAATGATCATTCCAAAAGCTCTTTCAGTTTGTACGTGTCTTAACGCTGTCAAAGACAAAAGAATACATATCACCTTATGTCATACACATGATAGTGTTTAAGACAGGAAAAGGTAAGTTGCACTCCAGGAACTGGGTTTTGCGAATCACAGGAAAAAAGTAAACACACTACAGGAAAACTTACTATCTGCATAATTTGTGTTATACATAGTGGATTGCAAGTTTATGAAAATAAAAACATCTTTAATAGTTACAGGTTGAAAGTTAAAGACGGCAGTACGTGAGTAGTTTACAGTCATTGTCAAAGCTAAAAAAAACCTGCACGTGTGTAAAGTGATACCTTCATAAAATACGCAGTTTCCAATATCAAGATACACAATCATTGTAAGATTTGGCAAAGCAAAACACAAACTGGAATGTTAATCATGATCATCCACGACTTCCTTCCTTTTGGTTTAGATGCCCATAACACACTGTATGAACTGAAAAAAGAATAACCACTTATTAGATGTATGGTAAAGAACAAGTCTTCGCTTTTTCTCCTAAGATAACTGTTGTCACTACCCTTTTCTATAAGCAAATTCAGTCCATGAACAACAAAGCTTTGAAACTAGATATGAAAATCAGCCAATAGGTAGTTAAAACAAAGCATCTCCTTAATAACGACAACAAAAAAAAACCCAGGAATACTTGAATGTAGTGTTGGCCTTTGCTTGTGCAGATGTGGCCAGGGAGCCACGACCTACAAGCCTGACTGAGTGCCATTTGTGTCTGTCCCCACCGTACCTCCCCCAGCCTTTCCTTGGAAAAATGCCTACCAAGTCCTCAACAAAAGAATAATAAAAAAGTCACAGAAAGTGATGTTAGCAAGCAACATAGCCTCTTAGATCTTCTTGAACCACACTGCTAGGAAGTCCAGACAAAAATGCACAACATTTTATAGAACTCTATAAAATATGTGAAAACTTTTTGAGACAATACTCAACAAAACCCAGAACTTTTGTGCTCTCAGTAACACCATAAGCGTAGGGAAGACAGGCATAAACTCACAGCATTACTGTTTGTCTTCAGTTTTAAACTTTTCCTTAGTTTTAACCTGTAACTTTAACTGATTCCTTAAAGTTCACTTACATCATCATACTGGAAGTTCACGAAACCTTGCTGAGATGTATCCCTTCTTCTAAAACATTCTGGAAAAATGCATTAAGAAAACAAAACAGAAACCAGGTAAGAAGAATTAATCAATTTTTGTTAAAATGCGTTGCACCTTCATTAAATTCCCCAAGTTACACGAATGAGAACTGATGAAGAACACTGCAATTCATTCCAAGACATAATTTCCAGTTCTTCATTTTAGTATTTATCATATACAGCCCTTTATGTTCTGTTGATAAATACAGTTTCCCAATTTTGGTAACATAACTCTTCTAGTCTCTGGAATAAACCCTGCATTAGTTTTAAGTGGATTTTTCAATGGGGATTAAAAAAATCATAATCTGTAATTGTTCTGCCTGTAAACTCTATTGAAAGAAACCTATTTTGTGTTACATAAAAGTTAAAGTTGAACTTGAGATAAGGGAGTAATCAGATTTTCTTAAATAAAAATATGCTATGGGGATGATAGTTACAAGGCTGTAAGCCAGCATACCAGTGAGAGCTCTGAGTTTCACACAGCAGGCAATGTAATCATCAAATGTAATCTTTCCGTGAGTGCTGTATCGCCTTGTGATTGCAGTCACTGCCTGTGGGCTCAGCCTAAATCCTGTTTGAAAATAAAGAGTCTATATTGAAAAGGCAGGTAAGTTAACAGAATCCAACACATTTTTAATTGGAAATGTGTGTCAGTTACTGCGGGATGATGGGAAATGCTGTAAGTCAGTGTCAGAAGCAAGATGTTTTCACAACTTACCCATATTCATCAAGGCTTTCTCCAGTTCTTGACGATCCACTGTACCACTTCTATCGTTGTCAAAACTTAAGAAGTGTTGCTTCCAGCCATTGACCACAGCCCAGAGTTCTTTAAACTCATTAAATCCCAGTGTGCCAGACATATCCCTCTGATTCCAAAGCTAAGAAAAACATTTCTTAAATGTTTAACTTAAAAAGTTAAAAAAAAGCGCCGCCTCTCCAATGGAAATTTGTATTTTTATCATGTGTAGTGAAAAACTCTTTCTTGAAGGTCAGTATTAACAATATCTTACCATTATTAATTTTTCTGGTAGGAAACTAACTACAGCATCCCACAGAACAGAGATAATACTACCAACCAAAACCAAAGGTCATAGAACTTACTCTCCCCACTTCTTCTCAGTGAAACCTGATAAAACTATTTGCTCTTTGTGAATTTTAGTTCACACACTTCTCTCTCACCTGCCACAGTGTAATTGTTACCAATAAAATACATATCTGAAATAAAAACAGATGACAAATGAAAAATTACTTTAAGTTAGAATAGTATCAGTACTCTTGCATTCCAAGTGGTTTGTTCAAGGTCAGCTAAGAACCCTTCCAGTTTAATTTCTGTTTTTTTCTTTTTAAACAGCAAAGCATTTGAACATGACATTTTAAGTTTTGACTAAAAAACTCCAAAGATGCCAACCTTGCACAGTATACCTGTCTTCCATAGGTCCTACTGCTGAATGCCATATACCATCTCATTAGATAATCAAACCTGATTCATTCAAAGAACACGATTTAGGGGGACTTAGACTGTATTCAGGCTGTGTAGTACAAATGCTTAATTCATTAGGAAGGACATCTACAATGTTGTCCAATTTCAAAAGCACAACAAGCGATGTGCACAAACCTGACTCATCATACATTCAATGGGGAAACAGTCCCCTGGGCTTAGATAGTTTTAAGAAAATCAGTCACTGAGAGCCTCATTTATTAAAATTATTATTTCCTCCAGTAAAATGAATAAGAACAGAATTTTGTAGTGCCCCACTTATAATGATCGTAATACTTATCAAGTAAGAGCTAAATGGGAATTACAAAGCGTTTCCCAAATTTTGGGCACCCTCTCATCTTTCCTTACATAATGCAAAAATGTTTACATTTCATAGTAAAGGATACATCCAGCATTGAGATCATGAGCCTGCAAGTCTCTAAGTTGAAAGCTGTTTAAATTAGAAAAAGGAAAAATAAGTTATATTAAAAGAATGATTTTCAGTTTCGTCTAAATGTAACATTTTAAATTGTGTTTTATTATATACTGATAATATATTATAATGTATAAAATATTATATAATTGCTTCCACTGTATACAGCCATACCATATTTTTATCCAAATAAGAGCTTTTAAGCATTACTTGGTAGAAAAACTGAGCAGACAATCTGGAGGCAATTCAAGTTATATTTAACATTAATTTGCTCTTATCTCAATCCATAAAGGTTTTGGGTTTCAGTCAAAGTGGTCATTTATATTTCACCATAGACACCACTTGAGGAAGCCGGTTTTACTCATAGAAGCTCGACTTCGTAAATTGAACACTTCGTATCCCAACAGAAGAGTCCTGCTACAGAATATTCAGTCAATATCAAAGCTCAATTTAAAAACAACGCAAAACATCTTTTTGCCAATTGGCTGTCCATTACAAAACAAAACACTTCACAGCTCAGCAGTGGGGAACTAAGGAGGCTGAGAAGGGAAGTCTTATATGCGCAGAACTGAATACAGGGAATTTACATTTCATAGTCCATATGAAAAGAAAGCCCTTCCACCATGCAAATAAAACCCCCAAACCTCTGCAGCAAGCACAACTACAAGCATTTTCTAGTAGAGGGCATAAGAATTGGTACGCTTTAGGGTTGGGGTTTTTTTTGGTTTATTTAAATCATTAACTTACGTTTATATGCTCCTGCAATCCCTGACTGGGTGAGACATCTCTGTAGCTCATCAGCATCTATTTGTCCATCCTTTTGATAACAGAAGATGTATCAGCTATTGTTTTAATTCCCTCTCCCAGGCTGGTTATTCCCAGTACCCACTCCCTTTTCATTAGCATTAAATTAGGTACCCCTTCAAAAAACAACGGATTACCTGTTTGCTATATGACACAAACTGCCTTTTATAATCCATATCTGTAATGATGTTTCTTTAGTTGATATTTATGTTTCTTTAGTTGATATTTTTGCAATATGCATTAGCTTTCCCATCTAGTGGAGTACTAAAAAATGAACAGGATTGGCAGGTTTGCTCTAAACTTAACTTTAAAAAACCCCAAACAAATTCACATCAAATATTGGTAGCGTATACTTGAGAGCCAGCTGCATAGAAACCACGGCACAAAATTTTGAACAGAAAGATAGCTTTCCTTAAAGTACTAATTTTAACTTAGTGGGTATTGTAGTCACTTTAGATTATACGGTTACAATCTCACTGCTACAGTAGGAAACCTAGAACCCAGATCATACATAACCTCTTCTCAAGACAGCCCTAAGACTTACAAATTTAAAACAACCTTGGTTTTGGGAATAGTAAGATGTTAGCAGAACAAACAAAAGCAGAAAGCAAAGAACTTCGAAAGAAAAATAAACCAAACCCAGAAAAGATGCCTGTCTGCATGGTTTGGAAAATGACTCACTTCCAATGCATCCTACTCGGGGCCAAACAGAGAAAGCAACTGCCAATTCATGGAAAGCAATGAGCTATCTGAAGTGGAGCTGGAATTCTAGGTCACATTCCTCACACACCCAACATGAAGTTCGGTTCACAGAGAGTTTAAGTATAATTTAACCTCATTCGAGGATGGAACATTATATCGGTAGATATAAAAAGTTATGCAACTTTAGTAATGCATTAAATAGCAAAAAGAGCGTTGCTTTATATTTGAAACAAATCCATTCGCCCCAGCATTTTCCTAATGTTTTTAAATCCAGTAAGCATGGTTTTTTCTTCTTTTCTTAAGAACAGAGATATGCTACTAAATCTCATAGTGGGAATGGCACAGCCAGGTAACTTTCAGAAATGAAGTATCATTATTTATAGGACTAATGGTAGTTAATATATTAAATGATATTTGACAAGGTCAGAAAAAAAGATCAGCAACGTTTTGATTCTATGTAAAATTAATGGCAGCTAAACCCAAAACTGCTTCCAATCTACTCCCTCAGTCTAATTATACAGATGTATTTAAAACTTTACATTCAGAGGGGAGAAAAAAAAAAAAAGATATTTGAAATAGCCGTGCATATTAAGCAGCAAATCTCTTCAAAGCCCTTGTGCCTTCTGAAACAAAAGCAGGATCTGCGCAACTTTAAAATAGGCAGGAAGACAGAAAAGCATGATTTGCAATCATGATTAACATTACCAAAAAGATGCTTGGCTTTTTATTTATTTATTAATTTTTTAACTAGAACTTAAGCAGTTAAACTAGACAAGGCACAGGGGCTTTGTGAACAGACTAAAAAAAGAAAACTATTACTTCCTACAGAGACAGACTCAATAAAGACTTTAAACAATACTTTTGACTTTCTTCTGTAAACAAAGAAAACTAATTCCTCAAATCTAAGACAAGATCTCTGTTGTAAAGTAGTTCAAAGAAAGCTCACAGACAACGTTATATATTATATAGGCATAAAAACAACACAGAGAGCATCAAACCATAGCCCAAAACTTCACTAATTCTACAATAAGTACTTATGGAAACTATGAGATGCGGCTTTTTACAGACTTGCATGGATGTCTGTAAAAGCAACTGATAATTGCTCTGTTCCATTTCACTGTCTCCTTACAGGGTTTTCACTTCTGCACAGCCACTGGTCTCTGAAACCGACTTTTCTAATTCCGAGGATAACATTTCAAAAGCTACACAGTTTATCTCAATAAGGATTGATTTCTACAAATAAGCGTACTGAAGTTGGTACTCTTAAATACTTTTTAAGCGCTAACCTGATCATTCCCATTAGCCCACTGGTTCCCCAGCTTCCAATAACCATGCCTCACTTGGTAAGCCTGGGAATGGTCTATGCTTTGCTGATGTCCAGCTCCTGCCACCTCTTCTCCACAGGGCTGCACCCTGTTTGCTGTTATCTCTCCTTACGCTAGGAGCTTACTGATTTTTCCAGCTCCACTGCTGATTCCTGGCACACATCCAGGCGGCACCTGGCTGCAGCGGCATCTCAGCTGGCAGGGAAATCGTCAGCACATTCGGCAGAATTTAGCTTGGGCTCCACCTTACCAGAGAGGCCTGCCTCACTACACGTGGGTCATTCCAGTGTTCCCCTTTACTACAAAAATACATGGTCTACATATTTTCATAAGCAATGTGGAAGAAATAATGCATAGACAATAAGATGCAGTATTAATTCAAAAGACTAACACAGAGAACAAAAATAACCCAAATTACAGTCTTAAACTGCGAATTTAAACATCAGCTAATACTACTGAATTCAAACTGACATGTTGTGGCTATGTCCACCTGTGGGTAAGGGATCCAGGAGCAGAGTTTTAGATCTGCACACACCCTAGAAGTGTGCAATAAACAGCTATACATATGGCCAACAAAGACAGAACTTCAGCTCAATAAACCTACCTTATTTGCTCCTAAGCTTTGTAATATAGTTCAAGCAAAACTTATTTCTAGTAACATCCATAATCATACCAAAAAAAAAAGCCACAAAATTACAGGAAAGAAATTAAAAACACAGTGCAGAATGACAGCGAAGAAAAAAGAAAGGCCTCAATCAAAGCTGTGAACGCCTTTTCCTCTAAAAGACTAATCACTCTATCCTACCAGCAAACCCAAATATTGGCACAACTCAAGCCTGTTTTTCCATTCGTGAGTCTATTAAGATCATGTAATGATCTCTTTCTTATTAGCATTTCCCGCTCTTAGCCAGGCCATCTCCACAGCCCATGCTTCCCGTGGTTTCTGGCTTCTTTCTTCTGAAGTTGACAGCATTCCCCAACCCAGAGCTGAGCCACAATTCAGGTACAACATTTCATGTAACTATATAGTTCCTGTATGTACTTATATAGGAAATATAGTGTGTACATGCATACACGTATGTATATACGTATGCATTTACACACACATACGCACACTTTATAGAAACCAACAGCATTATTCGAACTGTAAAGTTACTGTGTGCATATAGATATATGGTATAGCTATACAACTATATATAGCAGATAGGCAAAGTAAAACCATTCTGTTTTTTTTTAAAACTTGAAACAACAGTTTTTCTCACTGCAAATATTAGGTATTTCTCTTTCCAAAAGCTAATGTAGAAATTATTCCCCAGAAAACAAAAATAATCCAACAAATAAGTAACATTTTGTAAGTTTACCTGCCCTGCTACTGCAGCAAAATAACCATACAATGGATCCTGAGCTTGTCCAGGGAATGCTGGTCCTCCTGGAGCTCCTCCATACTTTAGAAATCAAAAAGAAAACTAATTTTAAATCAATAATTCAGTTAACTGTTAAGAAACTGCAGTGTTGGTACTTAAGGATCAACTTGTGTTTTTATGCAAAAAAAAGTTAAACAAACCAAAACAGAAATTCCGTAAAACAAACAAACCCCAAGACGCAATCTTGGTATCGATATACAAATTTATTATAATTTAAGCAGGTGTAAAACCTTGCACAGGAGCAACCCACGGATCTAGACTGTGTATCTCATCAAGGCTGAATTTTAGTCTCCTACAAGCAGAAAATGGGAGTACTGAAGACTACCAAGGCACTGCAGATTTTTCTTTCCCCTTCAATAAAGCTGAGTAAGACAGAGCTCTAGAGAAAATACTTGGAAGAATTATGCATTATGCATGGAAATTTTTGAATAAAACTGATTCTTAAGTTAAAATCATGGAATGACAGAAGTTAACCCTGTTTGACTGCGTTGAACCGATAATCTGTGTAACAGTCTATACCCATCTTTTGCCGAGACGAGAATATGCCTTTTTCGGGGATGAACAGAGTTTGACGAGGTGTACCTCGCTCGTCGAAGCCGCTTAGCTATTTATAGGCCCCATGAAGCGAAGACAGCTTTGTATTAGACACAGGACCTCCCTCGGGGGCGGGAGGGGGTAAACGTGGGGAGTCGACTCGGGGAGCGACACCCCCAGAAGCGACTTTGGCCCAGCGGCCGCACCTGCGGGGCGTGCACCTCCTCTCTCCTCTCCCCGCTCCCGCCGGCGGAGCCCGGAGCCGCCCCGGGCCTAACGCGGCTCTCACGGCTTCCCCTCGGCGGGCCGGAAAGCCGACACCGCCCCGGGCGAAGCGTCCCCCCGGCCTCAGGCAGCCCGCGAAGCCACCCCCGCCTGCGCCGCGGGGCCCAGAGCCGCGCCCCCCCAACTCCACCGGAGGCCCCGCGGCCGGGCAGGGCCACAACGGGCCGGCGGGCGGCCGAGGCCGGCGCCCCTCACCGCGGGCGGGACGGCCCGGAGGGCGCCTCAGGTCCCCGGCAGTGCGCGGGGAGGGGGAGGAAAGCACCCCAGACGCCATCGCCCCGGCCTCAGCCAGGCTACCCCGCCACTGTGGCCGCCCCGAGCCCAGGCTCAGCGCGGCCGCGCCCCGCCAGCCCCCGCTCACCCCGCCCTGGTAGAAACCGCCGCCGGGCGCCGGCTGCCCGGGAAACGCCATCTTCGGCTGGTACCGGCCCCTGCCGCTGCCGGTCCGGCCTCGCCCGGGCACAACCACCCGGCCAGGAAGGGGGGACCTGCTCGGGCCGCGGGCTCCGGAAAGGGCCGGAGCTGGAAACTCCGCCACCCGTGCGGGGCAAGCGGCTGCCTCCAGTCACCGGGGCAGCCGGGCAGTGCAAGACGGCGCCCGCGGGAGCTGAAAGACCACCTCTTCCAACCCACACCCCCCCCCCTCGGGGTGGTACAGGCCGCCGGCCCGGGGGGGGCTTTTCCTCCCCACTGTAACGGGGCGGTGCGGCGCTGCCTCAGGGCCCGCTCGTACTGGAGCGGCGGGTCGGCCCTTTCCCCTTCCCGTTTCCCGTTGTCGCTGCATTTTCCGTCGCTGTCTCTGGAGGCTGCGGGGGCGGTGGAGGCGAAAGGGAGCGGGTTCGGCTGGGCTGCGGGGTGTCCCCTGCGGGGAAGGGGCCGGCTGCGTCGCGCTGTTACCCGCTACGGCGTTTGGAAAGCACTGAGGATGTTCAGCAGTGAATCGCCTGTGTTGGTGCCAAGTTATGTTAATGTCACCCATTCGTGATTTACAAAAATAATGAAAACGCTCTGGAAGTGTTGAAGGCCAGGCTGGATGGGGCTTTGAGCAGCCTGGTCTAGCGGGAGGTGTCCCTGTCCGTGGCAGGGGGGTTGGAACTAGATCATCTTTAAGGTCCCCTCCAACCCAAACCATTCTATGTAAAAGGGCACAAAGCCCGTAAACTCAGTAGTTTGTGTGTGTGAATCACAGAACGCATTGTTATGTTAAACATGGCCTTTTTTGGTACTGTAGGCTCTCCAAAGTCCGAACACCTATCCCTGGTCCCAAAGACAGTGAAAATAGATAAGCTGTACAATTTTTTCTTGGCTCTGTAGGTCCAAATTCTTCTGGAGCAGGAAGGAACGACGGGGAATGCCAGTGTCCCGCTGGAGCTGGGAAGCCCTTTCATGCTGGGCCCCACCAGCGGTGCTCAGCGAGGCCGCTCGGCTTTTGGAGATGAGTCTGGAGGTGAAGGAGTCTCAGCTTTGATTCAACAGCCTCCTCCAGGCTGGAGGACCTCACTGGTACAAACCATGCTTTAATCCTACCAACTCCTCCTTCACTTCAGTACCCCGGGAGGCAACGACAGCTGAAATGGACACAGCTTGGTCTGAGCCAGACTGTTTTGTTTGCAAAGTATTAAACTTCCTCATGTTGAGAGGTATTTAATTAAGTTGCAAGAGGATGAGAAATTATTTGCTTAGAGTCGGTATGATTGAAACAAATCTGCTGATGGAGACCTTGCAGGGTAAATGGTTTACTGTCAGAAACCTGAAAGCACAACATTTTATTTTCTGTTCGTTAGCATAATTTCTGAAGAACTTTATGAATTTGTGTAGGACGTTATAAATTTAATCACGCTAGTTTATAGTAAACTTTTCATTAAGAGTGAGTTACCCTTCTCAGCTTCTAAGTCATCCAGTAAACAGGGCTTTCAGGCAATGTCTATATAGCATATATTTTTATTATTTCAGCACCAGTTACACTGATACTGTTAATAGTTGCCAGTTCCATGAAAACAAGTACTGTGGTGTTCTGTGAAATTTAGTATTCAATCCAGTATCCAAATGAAAGAGACAAATCATTATTTAATACGTTCATCACACAGGATAGCATATATGGAGCTCATCTTTTCAGGGCAGCTGAGAAACAAAGTAGTGAATTTGGCTAGCTTTTCGGCTTAAGAAATACCCGTCTCACAAGAGTATTTGAATAAGTGATTGCTGATGCCAAACTGTTTAGTGGTCAAATAGTTTTATTTACCGGACTCAATCACGTGCAGTGTAGGTTATTGGAGACACTGTGCTGAACCTTGTTACAGTATATGTATAAACGTCTAGCAAGAAGCCTTCCTAATTAAAATAGGATCTAGGTACAGAGGTAAAAATATTAAAGGCTGGAAAGATTGAAAATATGTGGCAGAGAATGTAAGTGATAAGATTTGAAGAGTTATACGCTGATAAGCACAATGTCAAACAGTATATATGTATTGCCAATAGCTTAAAGATAATAGGAAGGAATTTTTAATTCCTTTAGTGAGAAAAAAAATGGATAAGATTCAGACCAGTTGGCAGATGAAGATACTAAAACTGTACAACTGTAGCTGTATAGAAAAGGTAGATGTGTTTTGTAAGTTTGGGGTTTTTTTGTACTTGAACTCAGTATAAATACCTAGTCATCCTCCATTTGCAGTGCTTCTACTGAGACTCCTGGTAATGAACATTGCACTCAGTAGTTAATATTTGCAAGCTTATTTAAATTCAACCACACATAAGCAAAAGAGCTAGAAGACAGATGAAACAAAGTGATGTATTTTATATGGTTTGTTGGGTAGGCATTTTGTTTGCACTGGTGCACTTGTTTATTCAGTTTTTATTCAAGGAAAAGGAAGGTTGCAAAGGAAGGCTGTTTGAGGAAATTAACGAGTACACATCTTCCTTCTGAAGGGCTACTGAGCTATGGTAACCTTTTAAGTTACAATAAGGTCATTGCATTAGAAATACACCAGTAAGAAATCTGTGTAGAATAAGTAGCTACTGATTTTGCAAATCTCAAAGAATATGTAATCCCAGTGGGAAGACTGAAGTCAAGCAACACAATGCTATGCTATTGCATTTTTTTGAGATAATTTGGTATATTTTCCTAAGAAAAGACATAAGTAAAACAATTTTGTTTAGAAAATGAAAATTATGTGTGCGGTTTACATTCCATAGCTTTTCTGGATTCTTTGTAATATGATGTTTGGAAGGAATTCAAAACAGAGATCTATTACAGAGCATTACTGCCTTAAAATCTGATCATAGGTCACATTCATGGTATGCACCAGGCTTCCTCACAGTGAACAAAGGCTAGCGTAAACCCACTACAAGTCACACTTTCTGCTTGCCCCTCTTCCCTCCATCTGCCCCACTAAGTCTGGGTACATTTAACCCTGACATGAGCTCATACATGACGTGGGAATTCAGCCCCCCTGAACTGAAAGCCTTGAGCCACACCGTGCTGCTGGTTACCTGTCTGGTGTAGTGCCTGGGAGCCCGATGGCGGCGTGCTGAGGTGTCATGCTGTCCTGGCGTGCCAGGTTTGAAATTTGCCCTTTCCAGAACTGCAACAAAAGAAGCTAGGGAGGAGACAGGGAATTAAAGTGTAAAGTTCACATTTCCTGAAGTGTTTACTTAGCACATCTGAGGTGATAAAAACTTAAAGAATAAGTATATTACTTAAGAAGGGACAAAACCCAATCTCCTTACCCTTTTAATAGCTGTAACTTGAGAAGAGGCATAAACTCAAACAGTGGAAAGGTAAATACAGTACGGACAAGAAGTCCTTAGTACAATGCCTCGCTCAGTGCCCAGAATGAGTGCTCCAATCATCTGCTGCTTTTTCTTCTCTTTGTTACCACCCTTTCTTTTTCTACTTGCTGCACATTATTTATACTCAGTTCTGTAGCCAGTTATTTTGTACAAGGATTTTCTGTACCAGCCAAGTTTTATGTTGGAATCATCAAATAATGTACTTGAAGGCTAGGGGACAGGGGAAAGGTATTTCTGTCGCTTTATACGTAAAGAGAGTATGGAGATAAAAAGTTTCTATGAATTTTGATTGTCCAGTTTGAGATACCTGAATTTTCTTCAACCCCATATGACTTCCAGACTTATTTTTCCCTGCCAGCTCCAACCTCTTTAACAGATGTTTCAGTGGTGACCAACTTCCTTGCTCCATATTCTCTTCTTTTTTTTCCTCTGTGTTCAGCATTGTGGGAATTTTTCATCACTCACTGGGCATCAGCAAGAGTATCATGGAAGGCCTAAGACAAGATAACCTTAATTGTGAGTGGTGCAGCTAGTGAGGTTTGATAATGAGATTTTTGAGGCTAACAATCAGCTTTTATTCAATGCAGTACAATAACACAACTTACCCCATCTGTTTCATTATATATATAGCAGTTAGTGCTATATTTATAGCACTTTGTCTTATGTATATTCCTCAGGCACAAGATCTTTACAGAATTAAAGCTAAAATGTAGTTTTTCAGTAACAACGTTAATTTCTAAGATCTCACAGCTTGCAGTTGGATGGTTCCCAAGATGGTCTTTAACTAAAGTTATAATTACATTATAAAGATACCTGAAGATAACACTGATACATGCCTTTGACTTGGAAAAGACATTTACAGTTCCGCTTACTTTGCATATCACTTTACAACTGATCTTTATTCCTTTACCGCGTACCTTATTTCAAAAACTTCAATACTGAAAACTTGTATAATTTAAAACAGATTGATGAGAACTAGAGCAAGTCATGCAAGCTCCTTTAATCCTCTGCTTGAATAACATGGGGTCAGGATCCAGAGCTGGTCTGTTTTCACCAGACAGAAGCCAGACTATGGAAATGCACTGCATATAAATGATTGCAGCACAGAACAAGTTCAGCAATAAGGTGTCTGATTCCCTCTTGTACAGCACTTTTTACAATCATATGTGTTGGCATATATGTTCTGATATAAATCAGAATACATATTATGCTACTTTACCTTCTGATAGGGTAGGACCCAGCTGTACTGGCTGGAAGATAAGCATTAGCTTTTAAAACTCCCAGTCACAGATGGATAGAAAGTGCTGCAAAGCCTGATTCTTCGGAAGCAGTGTCGTGGGTGTCCAGCTACAAGAGAGTATTCCTGGTTCCACTCCCTATTTTCTGAATGATTTCTTCAAAAACCTGTGGCTATCGAATGAAAAATGGGCAAATAGTCCAGGAGGCCAAGCCTGAAATGCATGATCTGTGGGCTAAAGAAAAAGATTCCACTTGTTTGTTCTCTCGATTAAGTTTACAGTTGCAGAGTGGCTTTGTTTTAATACCAGAGCTGAAGCGTGTTATTTTACGACGTTCCCTTCAGCTAGGAATTTAGAGCACTAACTTTTTTTCAGGTAGCCTAAACCTCATTTTTGCCACTTTGTGGGGTTAGGTATGCATTAATTATGCAAGAAATTGGCACTGTGCTGTTCTCCCTACCATATTTTGCGCTGAGCTCAGTTCTGTCAGAAGATTTAGGAATTATGCTCTGCTTGAGTACCAAAATTGTGGTAGGTGGGAAATAAGCTCATAGCTGGTTAGTCAGCCATGGGACAATACTTCTGGGCAGAAAACCAGCATGTAGAATGTAGGAATGGCGCTTTAGGTGTCTAAATTTTGTGATTGTCACCCGTTAGGTGCCTGATTCCATTTGGGCTCTCATTCTTACATCCTAGGTTTCTTGAGAATCTAGGCAGATAGCATTTATTCTCTCCATGTCTAGTGCTTGAACTGAGTTAACACCACTGCAGCACTACCAGAATTTGTCTCTGTTTGCTGATCTGTAATTTCCATAATCAATGAGACTGGCAGATGTACTGGGGCTGGTTTGCTTGTGACTCACCCAGTAGCATGCAAAAAAATGACTCCAGGAAAATAAAGTTTATTTTTTATTTGCTTGTTTAAGTGCCCCACTACCACAAATGATGCAACGGAGTTTCTAGCATTGGGGGAAATCACAAGTTTCAGCACGCCTGGAATAAAAAAGATGTGCCGCACCCTGCAGAGAAAAGTCACTTTCCTGATCATGACGTCTCGGTGCCTGTTTTGTTACTGTTTTGTTACTACACAGGGTGTGTATTGAAAATTCCTCAAATATTGCAACACACATCCCCCAGTGGCCAATGTGAGATGTACTTGCAGTTCCTGTCACAAAATTTTATGATACTTGAGTACACTCTTAAAGCAATACCAGTGAACACAAAATTTCTTCTTCTGGCTGGGGTTTCTCACATGTATAGTCCATGCTGTTTTTCTTCTTCTGCATATTAGCTTTTTTGCTCCTTTTGTTTCATTTCTTACAACCTTTCTGAGTTGCTAAAGATTGAAGGAATCAGCCTATTGCTTTCCTAAAAAGTGCCCACCAGATGTCACACTGGTACTTCTAATACGGGCATATCAGCCCATGCTTAATGGTTTTCTAACCTATAACCTATTTGTACGATATACAAATATAAGCTCAGCCAAAGGTAGAAACGAAGCCCACCCAGACAGGCATCAGGTACCTGCTGTGGGAGCAGCTCCTTGGGTCTCAGTGCTGATCTCTAATAGGAGCTCTAATATTCCTGAGCCATTCTTGGTGCCAAACTCCCTTTTAAAATATCTAACAGTGGTGCAGAAGTTTATATATAGGTTTTTCTATTGGAAAAAACTTTGCAGAGGTTCATGCATATATTTTTGGAAATCCACTCTGAAGTTTTTGGCTAGTATCTAAATGTTTGGGTGTGATAGTTCTAAATAACTAGAGTGGTTTAGCAGTGTAATTTCTAAAATTAGCTATAAATCTGCCACTTAAAGTATTCCATTTTGCCATATTTTGTATAAACTAGATCACAAGGAACATTTCTTCTCCCTCTGTTGAGGGTAAGACTGTGATATGGGAAGAATCTTTTTGTGCACCTAGAAAGAATGAGCACTACCTACACATGAGGTCATGATTAGTCAAATAAAGTCAGTAATCGTTAGCCAGCTATGTATAATAATCATAGAATGATTTAGGTTGGAAGGGACCCTGAAGATCATCTAGTTCCAACCCCCCTACCATGGGCAAGGACACCTTCCACTAGACCAGGTTGCTCAAAGCCCCATCCAGCCTGGCCTTGAACACCTCCAGGGATGGGGCATCCACAACTTCTCTGGGCAACTTGTTTCAGTGTCTCACCATCCTCATACTGAAAATTTGCTTCCTGATATCTAATCTAAATCAACGCTTTTTCAGTTTGAAGCCATTTCCCCTCGTCCTATCACTACGTGCTCTTGTAAAAAGTTCTTCTCCAGCTTTCCTGTAGGCCCCCTTCAGATACTGGAAAGCTGCTATAAGGTTTCCCCAGAGCCTTCTCTTCTCCAGGCTGAACAACCCCAACTCTCTCAGCCTGTCTTCACAGGAGAGGTGCTCCAGCCCTCTGATCATCTTTGTGGCCTTCCTTTGGACTCGCTCTAACAGCTCCATGTCCTTGTGCTGAGGACTCCAAAGCTGGACACAGGTTTGTATCAAAACAGTCGTATTTGATGCATTAAGGACATGATACCATGGCTATCAGGACAGCTGATGCTGCACAGATTGTTCTTATTTCAGGTTTGTCAGCTGTCTTGTACACTTTTTTTTTTTTTTGTCATATTGATGCTTCTGTCTTATCCAGTTCTTTTGTAGCTGAATGCTTTCATAATTTGTTAATATGTACATTATAGGTGATTCTTTCTTATTCTTTCAGTAAATTTATTAGAATTTTCAAGAAAATAAAATAAGGGTTCTACATCACCTCTTAGCAAAAGCATCCACATATGTTGTTTGAAACTATGGAGAGGGCTTATGAGAAAGCAAAAGAGTAAAGAGACCAGATGGGCTGTCAGCTGCTGTACTCTGTGCTTCAGAAGTTTAGGGCTCTCTAATTAGAAAAAGCTACAGAGCTTTTTGTATTTTGCAGTTCTGATAACTGTATATTGTTATTAACAATAATACATATTCTTATATACTCTACTTGCTCCAGGAATCTTTACAGATGCTGATAATCACTTGCTGTTTTGCATTTGTGTTGTGCATGCTTGACATGTTACATCCAGGAATGAATTGGCCTTGAACTGTCTAAGAGCACTCCGCAAGTTTACAACAAAGCTTTCTGATACCCTTTGAATTTTATTTAAGCAAAAGTTAGTGCAATCGGTTGGTGGCAGCAAACACTAAAAAAAAAGAGGCTCTTTGAAGTTTGGAGCTGCTCTCAGGTGTGGGAACCCAGTCTGGGTGTCCGTCCACAGGTGGCCTCCCATGGCTGGCTAAAGCCCTTGTGAAGCCAACAAAGCTGTGGATAAGCAGAGTCATCTCCACAGTCTTCTGAATTAGGTTGTTTGTATAACTCTCTAAGGATTTTCCAATCCTCTGTGCTTTCTGCTTTCATCCACAGTTTTTTTGTCTTCATTCATTTCTGGTGATTTTCATCACCTTTCATATTAGCTAATATCTAGTATGGCTTTCTGAGGAATTAGCTTAAGCATAATACCTCCAAATCTAACACCACAAAGCATTTTCAGCCTTTCACATACATATGTCACATACATACTTCACAAAATTGATCAAAACCAGTATTCTTATCCTGTTCTAGAGTGGAGGCTAATGAAAATATTAAAGACTGGGAAAAAGCCCTGAAAGCAATGGCCTAATAAACCCATGAACATATTCAGGGCAGAGCTAACTCCATAGTAGTGCTGACATGTAAGATGATATGATAGCTCATGACCATCATTATCTTGGATTTAGGGGGCCCCAGTTCTTTACTGGTAGTGGGAACAGTGAGTTATACCTGCATAGTCCTGTTTTGCACAGGAACTTACCCTGATGCAAAGACCGACTCTAAACAGTCTTGTGAAGCTCTCTGCTGAAAGCCTGCTTGGGAAAGGAGGTCACAGATAATCTATCTTCATGCTTGTAGAAGTGGCCAGGCTTTTTCCATCTGAGAAGTAAGTAAGTCTGCTTCCTCTAGAGGTTCGCTTTTCTTAGGAAGTGAGTTGGGAGAGAGGGGGGTTGAGAATGAGTATGGATTAAGCGCTTTATTTTGTTCCTCTCATGAACTCTGTTAATAAAACTAGTCAGAGAGCAATTCTCTGCAAATACTGCCCTCTTCCTCTCTGGAATAAAACGTGGGGACATGTTAAGGCGTATTGTTGTCCTGGCTGAAACAGCTGATTTTAAAAACTGTCTTCAGTGTAGATATACATTAGATATGAGTACATTGTACCCAAAGAGAGGGACTTGCTTTTCGTCTGATGCAGGAGTTACAGCTCAGGGTGTCAGCAGTGGGCAGATGCCTCCGATTCTGTCTACCTTTGAACACTTCTCTTTACCTCTTTACTTCCTTGTAAACAAGAGTGGGTTTTTTTTTCCCCTCTGAGTCTTTCCACTTATTTAATTTGTAAGATCTTTAGATAGACCTTCCATAACTCAACTAATTGCAGCATGAATATTCAGCAGAAGTAATCTTATTTAAGCTTTTATTACATCCAAGATTGGGATTTAAGGCACGTTCACAGAATGCATTAGTATTGCACCTAGATCTTGCACTGTGATCCCTTTTTAGCTTGCTGCTTCTGCCATGGGTAACAGATTGAATGCCATTAGTTTTTTTATTATTATGTATTTTCTGAAAACTAAACATCCCTACCTCGGAAGTTGTTGTTACTGTATTTTCCACTGAATTTATTTTTACTGTTTTTCCTGGCATATCTCTGACAGAAACAGTGTTTGGACTAATCACTGAAACTTCTCTCCAGATAGCTAAGGGGAAAATCCATGGCTCTTTATTTACACGTATTCTGTGCTTGTGCTAGAGTGACCTACTTAAGAAACTCTTCACTTTTTTTTTTTTTTCCTTGTAACCATGTGGGGAAGGAAGCAGATGATGAAACAGCATGATTGTTTTTTTCATTTGTCTGGTTTTAGGAACTCTCAGGAGAATAAGCAAAAGGTATGCAAGTGGTAGCGTTCACACACTCATTCCCACATTTTAAAGAATAAACAAGCATTTTGTGATGCAATGTAACCTTCTGCACTGTGCAGGCAATTAACGTTTCATCCCATGCTGGTGTCCCTACGTTTAGCTCAGTGACTTAGGCTTGTCTAAAGCATCCACACCAGCATCCACATTTGACCTGATGTTTGCAAGAGACAGTGAATCCACCCATGCTACAGAATACTCACCTGATAACATGGGGATAATTATTCTCACTGTTTTTGTCTTCAAGGCACGACCAGAAGGTTTTTAATCTGAATTTGTATGGCGTTAACTCCCAGCATTTTTGTTGTATCTTTCTCATGCTGGGATAATGATATTTGATTCTGGTGCTTTGTCTCCCTAATGGTTCTAATACTTCTCCTAACCTAAGCATTTACAGCTTATTAGCGTTCATGATCTTTTCTTTGGAAAGAGAGGTTGTAATAGAGCCATATATTTCCTTATATGGGTTCTTTGAAAATAAGTGCAACAGCATCAAATGTCAAATACCTAAACCTGGGAAGAATCGAACAAGTTTCTTTACTCTCAGCCTCTGTGTAGAGTGATTTAAATAGAGTTGCACCTTTAAACCAAGTCAAAGTTGCCCACGTACACTTGTGGTTTTATCTGAAGCTTATGTGATACTCCCTGTATGCTTTTCTCACACCTGCTGCTCTGTTAAACAATCCCAGAATAGCATATGTTTGTATAGCTTGTATTTTTTTCTGCCGCTTCATAAAAGAGCAGCTTTTTCCCCCACTTCTGCAGTTACTGGGTTATGAAATTTCATCATTAGGATGATGACCTGGGTATGTTTTTGTCCTGGTTTAAGGTAAAACAGGACCAATTTTGGTCAGT
>RSEF01000002.1:24740966-24756854 GCA_003993805.1 Himantopus leucocephalus
CTGTATCTGCGTCTTGGAACTGTTACTATTTATAGTAGAATAAATCTGGAGCAATTGTCACTGAGACCAGAATTTGGCCCCAAAATGATAAATGTAGAGGATATTCACTCAGGCTGCTGCTACTTGTTTTCTGCTCAGTCTGTCCCTTTCTGTTCTACCTCTATGCATATGCAAACACACACAGACACTCTTTCTGTCTTGTTCTCTTTCTCCCTTGCTGCTGCTTCTGCCTCTCTCTCCTCTTCTTTAAGGAGCTGTAAAGGGGTGTTATGGGCATCCTCACAACAGTCTTGTCACTTAGGCCCTTTGAGCCCATACACAATCCCTTTTGTGTAAATGATTCCATAAGATTAACATGGAAAATCTCTGATGGAAGCTTGAAATGGAGTGACAGGTCAAGGAAAATTTCTATTTAGACCTACATAAACATATGTGAATCAGTTTATGACATGCCAAGCACGACGTACGCACCAGTGCTGGTGAGTAAGAATACTCGGTGCCAGAGTTATTTCCAAGAAATCTGGCTCCACCAATTGCTGATACACCAGACTCCTTTGCCATTTTTTGGGGGATTAACAGCAAGTTGGGCCAGAGGATGATGTGAAGAGAGGATGTACGTCCAGAACTACAAAAGACTCTGTTAAGAAAGGTTTTGAGAAGTATCATTCAGATAGTTAATTTTTTAAAAAATCTGCTTGATAGTGCTTGTTTGAAAGTACAGGTAGGTACACTAGCTAGCATGCTTGTACTTTCATATTTGTGAGTATTTATCCTCTGTATGGACAGGGAGGAGAACAAGAGAGACAAAAGATAGAAAACAATTCTCTTCCTATAAAAACAAATACATTTTGCCTTTTCCTTTATTCTCCAATGTGAAGGAGGCTGTCAGATCCTCTGTTTCCAGTTTAACAGGAGGTCACCATCCCAGCTGGATCATGGTTTTCCACAACATCCTCAGCTCATTTTGATGACTAAGCAAAGATCTGCTTATGTGAGCATCCAAGGAGTGGAAAAAGATGGGGGAAGACAAGCCCAGACAGCTGGCTGAGGACATGATCCCATTTTATTCCTCGCCCCAAGGCCTTCAAACACCTTTGTGCAACTGAGCATACCAGCAGCTGCATTGTATCAAAAGAGGTTCCAGAAATGATGACAGAGCTCAACACTGTAAAAAAAATTTCTTTATTGCGGTTAAAATGTGTATATTTTCATAGAATATTTGTAATATTGCATCCAAAGATTTATTTTTTTTAAAAATCAACAATATTCTCTTCATGAGATATAACCATAACATATAGTACAACCCTGTGATATAATAGGATTGTCCTTCAGTTTCTTTCCTTACAACTCACTGCTTACACAAAAAATCACTGACCGTTTTTTGCCTATACAGGTAGAGAAGCTTATGCTTGTGAGCACATCTCCCATCTTTCTGGCATTTTGGTCTCTCCTCCATCCGCTTGCCACCTGAGTTTCTGGTAGAGCAGTACAAGCAAGGCTTCAGTAATCTTTGGCCCATACACTTTGAACCTTAGAGTTCCTGTACAGAAACCAAACAAATCTTACTCAACTATCGCTAAGGTGTGAACATAGGTCTCTTCAGATCAGATGTTAATGGAGGATAAACTAATGCTGGGAGGAAGAGAGTTCTTCCTCAGCCAGTGTCCATCCTGCACCTGTTCTATGGGTGCTGGTGGCTTCTGGGAGTGGAAGCAGGGTGTGCGTTCGTGCATGATCACATGTGGATCTGTGTGGATGTGTGTAGGTGCATGTAGACCTGAGTCCCAACGGGCAGGATAGGGAAGAGAAGCAGAAGCCATCTAATGCCAAAGGTTACTCTGGTTCTGCACAGCCCTGGAGGACGTTTGGAATGACAGAGGATGAACATGGAGCACCACTTACTTCTTTCATACCCTTCTTAGAAATGGAAGGCGAATAGGCAAGAGGGAATACAATGAGCAAAAGAGAGGGCCTGTACCTGTGTGAAAGCGTACCTGGGGTGCAGGAACTCAATGGCTTCATTTGATTTGTATTTTAAGCTTGTCATTGGGGTGGCTTTATTTTACTCAGGGTCTGGCTAAGTTTTTCACTTCTTCTCTCACTCTCCAGATATAGCAGGCTCAGGACTTCATTTTGATATGCCTTCATAATATTGTTTTTTCTTATTTTTGATAATACAGGTTAGCCTAATTATACAGCAGACTTGTTGATGATGTAATTTGACTGTTCTGAGTATTGGGGATTCCTCTCCCATCCCTGTCGAATTCGCGTGAGAGGTTTGTCTAGACAAGGAAATATCAGCACAAATTTGACGACCAGTACAATGCATGGAACAATGAGGGAGAGCATATAGGCATGTGGAAGATACCATCTGTACGATGATGGGCTCAGGAACCACTTTCCGCCATAAACCAGCGTGTGTGCAGTGCACAAAACCAATGTTAGATATCCCAGTTTGGACTAGGGGAGAACAAAGGAAAGAAAGAAAGAAGAAGAGGTTAAAATAGTAAATTAAACCAGAACAAATGCAGTTTACAGGACCCAGTAAGCTTTGTGGAATATGCCAACTTTGGGACTAATTGGGGACTGCTGAAATGCAACTGTTTTATATAATATAAAGGCTCTTATTGTTTTTAAATAAAGATTAATTCAAATGGACCGAGGTGAAATGCGCTTGATTTTTTTTCTCCATCAACAATCCTGATAACTTTTGCCAGCTCACACCTACTGCCTAGTGGTTGTCATATTTGTGAAAATGCAGAGAAAAAGCTGAAATTCAGTGGAGAGATCCAAGCTTTTATATGCTCTAGTGCTAATCCATCCAGAACTACCATACTGTGCGAGTTTTTGGCCTTGATAAAACATTCATTGATAGTAATTTCCCCTTCCCTTTCCTCCCCTCCCCTGCCAGCCCAGCTCCTGCAGAGGCACAGCAGCTTGCACCAACCTTCCTCCAAACGGGGGGCTGAGATTATAGTGTTACCAAGGGCAGCCTGTTTATAGGCACAGCAGTTTTCAGAGTCTGTAGAAGCTGCAGATTCTCTTTAGATGCTTGGCATTGAGAGGATCTGAGTTATAAAGTCATTTTTCAGACCCATTTTAAACTGAATTGTCTTGTGAACCAGCAAAATTAGCCTGATAAATGGCTAAAATATTTTGTGACTTAGTATAATTGTGGAATTTGATATTTCCACAGTGTCAGCTTTCTGTTTGTCATTTAGGAGCTCACGCCTTCCTATTTTTCTCCTGTTAATGCAGTAATCCCAGTTGTACCATAAGCAGCCATCAGAGCAGTTGTGTTTTTTTACAGGTGAGCTGTATAGCTGTGTAGATTCTTTTTTCATTGTGTGATGGTGGATAGTGCACACATCACTTTTGGAGATACTGATGGAGGAAAGCCCTAAGTCTCTAGTAAACCTGCCTGTGGTCATAGTTTATAAGGGAAGAAGGTTTTTTAGAATAAGTCTTTTTCTTACCTGTACAAATCGAAATTCTCGCCAGTTGACATTGTTGCTGACTGAAGGCAAGGAAGTTATTCCCAGAAGAACAAATAAAAAAAATCCTAAAATCCCCAAAGCCAAATAAGAATCACTAAGCCAGGCATTAGTGGTGTTGAGTGGTTCTGTTTTATTGTTCTGTGCCTGAAGAAAAGAAGACCAGGTATATCTTAGTCATAACAGTTTTAGGATATGCTAAATATGCTTTAAGGTAAATAGAACATAAATGTTACACATTAACTCTCTGAAAATGATTGGAGATTTACTTTGAATGCCTACTTAAAAAGCAGAAGAGGCATTATATTACATGTAGGCTCCATGCACCTGTAATTGTGGTGCATGTTCTGTACTGCTGTAGACCTACTGTTGAGGACAGGTATGTGATCCTTTGTTGTTAAATAAGGTCAGAAAGTCAAAATATGTGCCATTTTAAAAGTCAAAATATGTGCCATTCTTGAAGGTATATGGAGAAATAGGGAAATATGTTTCTTTAAATTGCTCTTAATGTTTACATTTTTCCTACTTATGTGTAAACTCTCTAGGAGGAAGTCTGAGGCTAGAAATCCCCTCAACTCAACTTAATATCAATAAACTTTGGGTATACCAATGGTTGAAAGGATCACAGAAACAAGGAAGATAACCCTATTGTAAAGAACTTTAGACTGTCCACGTGAATTTCTGAAGCTCAAGATAGATGGTATTATTTGTAACAGAGCCAGAAGAAAGGAAGACATAGAGCAGGGAACAAAACTTACCTGGGAGATGATTTGACTGCTGATTCTCCATCTTACGAAGGATCGAATTGGGATAACAAGAGTGTACAAAACGTGCAGAGAAGCAAATGCCAAGGCTACTAGTCCAAGTTGTTTCCTACACAGCATCCATTTGTCCAGCCAGTCTGGGAAACGGCGGTATTTGGTACCTCTGTATAACTGAATAATTGCAGCAAGTACACCAGGAAGATAAACCAAGGCAAGAAGGATGAGTGCCAATACAGGACAGATCCGATTTGGAATGGAAATTGCAATAAAAAATGAAAAGTCTTTGTTTTCATAAACGTAAGGGTAAATTACATCACGAATCAAACAGTAGAAGAAGAAGAATGCGGTTAGGCCAAGGGACAAAAGGATGGGAAACTTCCACATTGGAAAGAGCTGCAGAGGGTAATTTTCTATTTCCTGAGCAGCCAAGAGGGATCCCTGATCTAATGGGGTGAGACCCAGTGCACGAACAATATCCATCACCATTTGTTTAGCTTCTGTGTCATTGCCACAGACAAACACCTGCAACCAAAAACAAACAGGAGTTTTATTTAGACAGACTTTTGCGACACCCTCTCCTGCCATCCTGCCTGGATAGGGACAATGAGCACAAACTTCCTAGGCTACTTGTTGGCTTCCCTGCTGGCCTTAATTTATACAGGCAAAAAGTAGCCCATAGATACTTTCTTTGCCAACAGGTCCAAGAACTAAGATTATGAGTCTTTTCTTTGGGGAAGGAGATTGTCTCAAGTGGAAAAATTTTGTATCTGGAAAGAACAACGAAACTGTGTGTTGTACAGCAGCACTATCCCTCAGAGTGGCGGAAAACTGGGTAATAATAAATGATTTGTCTTCAAGTAAGCTGCTGTGTTGCTTCCTATGACCAGGTCTGTGCTAGCTGGCCTGCAGTTAAGGAACTGGTTAAAATGGTTTGCATACACTGTTGTTGTGTTAAACTTCTGTGGTGATGGATTCTGATTTAGAAAACTTTATTAATTTGTTCACCTGCCAGCTGACTTCTGTTGCCCATATTTATGCTATTGCCCCATCATATCCCTTGCCTCCCTTTTTTTGCTCTCTTCATTTTATCCTTGCTTTGATATATTCCTCCTATTTCCTTTCTGTTAAATTTTACAATCCTGGTGAACAACTGATGCAGCCCTCGTTTCCTCCTGATTTGCTCTCTCTCTCTTTCTAGCTCTGCTGTCTTTCTTTCCTTGCTTCTCTAGGGTTTCCAAACACTTGACCGAGTTCGGAGGCAAGCTATCGATATTCCTCGTCATGCCATATTACAAACCAATTGTAAATTTTAGCTTACATTTAATTTGAAATGAACAATTTTAGTGAAAATTCCATCTCAGCCCTGTCTGATTCATATGTCCCGTGTGTGTTTTGTCTAGCTGTTAAGAAGCCATATGATATATAACTCCGTGACATAGGAACCCCCGGTTGCTCAGTCTTACCTGCCGGCTCGCATCCAGTGTGCCCGACTGCAAGGCCCAGGCTGACACGGTGTTAAAGGCTTTCACAACCTTCGCGCCGGGCACCAGCTCAGCGAGGTGCTCTGCGTTGGAATCAGGGTACTGGTTTATTTTTAAGTTGTTGCTTACGTCCACCAAGACTTTTCCGTGTAGAATTTCTGCTAGTGGTGTAAGGAAGTTGTAATGTTGCCTCTGGATTGCTATGATGATGATGGCAGCTTTCTGCGCTGCCTCTGCGTGGCTCAACACCTCGGCATCCTTGGGAATCAGGCTGGATGCCTGTGTGCTCCGGCTTCCATACACGACGGGGTAGCCGGACTGAATCATTTTATGCCCCAGAGCTCTTCCAAAATCTCCAGTTCCAAATATGCACACTGTCTCTCTTTTGTTTGAAGTGTTTGGAGCCAAGGCCATTGTGTTGGAAGAATTTTTATTCATCTGGTAAAAAAAAAAAAAAAAGTAATAGGATGAAACTAAGCAAAACATCAGTCTTTTGATGATGAAAGGTTAGCATCCACTCTGGCTATACAAAATAAATATCCAAGAGTTCTCTTGCCTCTTAATATGCTTCCTGCACACTCTTCTGAATGCACACTCTCAGAAGATTTCTGTACAGTTTTTAAAAAACAGTTCTGGATATTCATCTCTCCATCTCTTACAGCACCCTCTTTTCCATCTATTGTATGGATTTTAACATTCAGCTGAACTGTTGCCATTTTCCTCTCAAAGGGAAAGCAGGAGGAAAGGATACAGGAGCACAGAGAGCAAGGGTTGCACACATTTCAGAGTAATTTCTGCTTACTTATGCTATAGAAAAATATTGAAGAGGTGTGTGTTTCTAATCTGATTAGAACCTGGAAGGTCTTTTGTACAATACTTGAAAAAGAGATAATATAAAAGGTAGCTACAAATATATCTTTTGTGCTCTGTATTTCCTTAATATGACTAGTCATTGCCAGTTTGTTTTATTATTGTTCTTCAATTTCCCGAGGACTGTCCCATGAAGCATTTGGACAGTGGAATTGAAATATTTCATGTTGAACATTTATTTCTGATATTTATATATTACTCATAATAAAATTCTCTTTGAGGTTTTTATCTGTCCTCCTTTATCACTGTACCTGGAAGCTTCAAAGTCTTTAATGTATTATCCATGCCATAGCAGTATGTATGCTCTGTACTTGCAGAGTGAGGCCCATGATACAAATACAGATTCAAAAGGGTCTGCTCCAAAGGTCCACGTGCTGTTGTCCTCACCCTACAAAAGGTGAACTCAGACCAGAAAATCTAAGGCTCGAAGGAAGACCTCCAACAGGAGATCTTGGGGGACCCCTCTGTTGGACTCGCCAGTAATTTAGTACTTCAAAAGGCCATTTAATTTGCAGGAGCCCTGATTCAAGTATTTCCCTGCATCACAGGTAACTGTCTTAATTAAAGCTGTGGGAATAATTTTCCAACTTCCAGGAAAGAAATGCATGGAATGGTTAGCTAGACCCAAAACAATTGCTTTGCTACTGCTGTTTGTTAACCCTTTGCTTACATCCTGTGAAGCACTGCTCAGCATGAAGCTCTGCTGTTTAAAAATACTGAGATGATACTCTTTGCTTTCTTTTCTTATTTCTCTCTAGCCAGAACAGTTTTTGGTTTTTAAAATCTGGCATGATTTTAAATTGTTTGACCCAAACCCTCCATTTGTTTGGTGAATAAAAAAATGAAGCCTGAAATTTCCCTTGCCCTGCTGTGACCTAAAGTTAAGTGAGTCAGGGATACACACATCTTTTTGGCCTGTGCTGTAGTCTATAAGCTTCACTAGCAAGACAGGCAGAGAAATGCTTATTCTGAGAACTGTATGTGAAGATTTTGGCTTGAACTAGCTCTGTATGTAGCTAGCTAGCCCTCAGTTGGTATCAGTGCCTGCTCAGCGCTGCTCTTGCAATGAGCTGTGGGAGCCCTGGGATTTAGAGAGCTGCCAAGGGAGTTTGCTTCTGGTCACGAAGGGAAGGCATCGATTCAGGCAGAGAGGGGCCCGAGGATCTGTGTGCTCGTGGCCTGTGTGGCTCGTGCAGGTCCCATGGGAGGCTTTGCAGCGCAGCAGGGTGTTAATCCCAGCTCTTCTGAAGCTGCAGTCCCAGCTACCCAGCTGGACTCTGTGTACTTCATCAAGTAACACACTGAGCATGAAAATAGATCCTCAAAGGGACCCATTTGAATGTCTCCTGCATATTTGTGTGCTCTGACATATGCATACAAATGCAGAGTCCTTTGACGTATTTAAAAATCATTCTCTGAGGGCTTTATTAATATCCCATGAGGCTCTAATGTGACTAAAGCTATAAAATTCCTTTTTGGGGATAGTCTGTATTTCAAAAAGAACAGAAGAGTTGTGTATGTAATATTAATAAATGGTCCAACTCAGTACCTAATAAGACTCAACTTTCCTTTCTTAATTTTTCCCCTTAACAAAGTAGGCTCGTATCTACAATGGAAAGTAAAACTTATTTGTAACACACGATCATCCAGTTGAAAACTTCTGTATTTGCCCTCAAGAAATCATTAATTTATTGGTGAGTGAACTGTGCAAATCATTCTCCTCTCCAAATTAAGACTGGAAAAAAAACCAACCCTCAAATGGATGTTATGACTTAAAGTTGTTTTTTTGAGTTTATAAAAGAAATGGATTCACCAGCAAGAAATAAGTCTATAAAGTGCTTCTGTTGTTCACTAATACTGAACATCTTGTTTGCTAGTGAACACTGAACTCATCTTGCCAGAAAAGAGAAAAAGAGGGAGATGAAAAGAAAAATTAACATAAGGAACATTCTTTTTTTCAAAATACAGTTTCTTGGAGCACTATCTAAGATGTAAAGGGACTTGTACAAGGCAGTGAATATTATTCCATAGAAAGCTGAAGAGCATTAATGATGCCTTTAATACTGGTGGTCTAATTTATCTTAATACCATTTTTAACAAGAGGGACAATTTGTTTGAATAAAGTAAGCAGAATTTACCTTTTCTTTTTAAGAATTACTTAATAGGGATGCCCATAGCTGTTATGATGGTACACATTATATATCAGAAATAAACTGGTCACCAATTAATTTCTTAACAAATTAAGTATGTTGTAAAACTGATATTAATTTAATAGTGCATGTGCTACTTCTGAAAATCTCATGTAAGACAAGGCAAGTTTGCCTTTAAATTCCAGGCCTTCTGGACCATGCCTCCTTCTAACAAAGAGGGAAATGAAATACATTTTCTCCATTGAATCCTTATTTTCCTTCTTTCCAATGTGCCTTTGTGCCAGCTGGCTGTTGTTGCACTAAAAGAAGGTTGTGGGCTTTGCAGTGAACTTCTGGAGGTTAATTCAGGTGTTAGGTTATGGGTGCATAGACAGTGCATAGATAAATTCTGGCTTTGCTGTGTGTATTTGAACAAAATGCAGCCTCTGACGGCAACTGGGTGGGTGTAAAGTCAAAACAAAGAAAATGGCCTCCCAGACTCCATGACAGAGAGAGCCGCAATGTGAGAAGATATTCATTTGTTATAGGACAAGATGTCCTACTGTCATACATCAAAGGGAAGGATGTGAAGCAGAAGTACATCACAGGGAACGCAGGGCCAGTCTGGTGTGGGGGAGCTCAGCCTGAAGGCTGACACAGGGGTCTCGGTAAGCAGCCGGTGGCAGTGGGGGTCTGCTCTGTGCCCATGCATTATGCTGAGTGCTATCAAAGTGCCAGGAAGCAGAAACACCAGCAAAGAATCATGTAGTACTCATTATCTGTTCTTCTATATATGAAGCTGTGTATTATCTGAGAAAAAGCCATAGAGATTTGTATCCATACATAGTATTTTTGCTTATATCCATCCCTCTAACATTAGAGCACTAGTGATGCCTTTTGTTATTTGAAAGATAATCCATGTAAGCTTCTGTAATGATTAACTGTGTCCTTTCTCTTCTGCATTGTTGCTGTATTCTTGTACAACGAATTATCCTATTTTAAGGAAAATGCTGGTAATCTCTGAGCTGATTATCGCTTGGTCAGTAGTGATAAAGGGAGGCACTGAAAGCAAAAAAAGAAGCTAACTGTGCAAGATTGTCATTTTTACCCACTACGTAAACACTAGGAGAACTGAATGAAGGTACAATGTTTAGTTCAGCAATTACATGTAAATACTTTGGTTATGTAGGAATTTAAACGAAGACAGGCACATTGCCTTGCACAGGGGAAAAAGGAGGGATTTCCTAGCAGAAGCAATGCCGCAGATGAAGTACAGTGCCACAAGTGGAAAGGCAGAGATGGGACTGAGACATAGACTGGGAAGGATAATGGAAAAGATCAGAAAGATGTAATGTGAAATGGCAGATGGGAGATCAGTGAAATGATTCAAAACGTAGAAAGACAAGATGATAGGAGAAGGAAAGAGTAATTTTACTATTTACATTTAAAAATGAAGAAAACCAAATAACTCTGGTAGTGATCTCAAGAGCTTATCTAGTCCATCTCTCTCCCTCAGGCAGGTTGAACGATGTTTAAACCAAGTCTAACAGATGCTCGTCTAACCTGTTTGTAAAACCTTCCTGTGCTGTGGATCCTGAAATCTTCTGCACCTACTGCCTTCTCCCATACTTTTAGGCAGATTTTCCATTGTCTAATCTATATCACCTCCTCCCCAGTAGACACAGGTGTCAATTTATCCCCCTTCTCTTTGCAGCAGCCTTTGGTGAACATGAAAGCTGTTACCATTTCACCCTTTTCTTCTCTGGATAAAACAAGCCCAGATCTTTCCCTGCAACTCATGCTTCTGAGAGTGGTGATCTTTCTCATGGCTTTCTTCTGATCTTCCTAGGCTAAACTGCTCCAACTGTTAATTAAAAGTATGGTGCTAAAACTGAATGCAGTACTCTTGCTGAGATCTTACCAGATAGAAAAGGATTGCTTCACTTGCCTCACAGACAACACATCATCCCGCTGTCACATTTGTCTTATTCACAACACAGCTGATTCACAGTCAGCTTGTGATGCATTAGGGCTATGAGTACTTTAACAAGTAGTGTGTGGCAACAGGAACCCAGATGCGGAGTGAAACAGCTGGTGCTGAGCATGTGTCAGAGATTTCCACCTTGGACTAACTTTGGTCTTGTACCGCAGCCCGAGGGCACATTAGCAGCTGCAGTGCGTTGGGGTGCACCCAAAGCATGGCTTCTGGTTCAGCTTTCGTGGAAAGGAATCTAGTTTCATATGCTCCAAGAGCTCTCTGTGGTGTGAAGCAAAGCTTGGTAAGTGGTGATCTGCTTCTACATCTGATCAGAGCTGAAACACTAATGTAAATGCATCCTGTTATACCTAATCCTTTAACTGGACTGCTCCCGCACCAATTGCTCCATCCTCGATTTCTGTAGGTTTTTTCTGATTCAGAGCTGTATTGTGCATTTGTCCCTGTTGAATAGCACCATATTTTTTCAAACTGTAGCTTCAATTTGTCAAGATCACTTTGATTTCTAAGCCTGTCCTCTAATGTGCTTGCAGCCTTTTTCAACTTTGTCAGATTGTCAGCTTTAATAAGCATAGTGTCTATTCCGGCATCTACACCATTTAATGAAATACTGGAACAGGACTTTTGCCAGGAGAGACCCCCTGTATGTCTGCAGTAAATGTAGTCTTCCATTTTGACAATGATTAACTGAGAGACTGAAAGTGCTTCTTTGGCTAGTTCTGCAGAACCTTACCTTGTATTAGTTTAATTTAGGCTACATTTTCCTAGTAGGCTTTTGAAAATCTTCTCTAACGTTTCCCATACTAAAAACTTCACTCATGTCAAGCTGTATAGCCTCTGTGATTCCCAAGGCCTGTTATCCTGTCATAAGAGGAAATGAGGTTGGTTTGGAATGATTTGTTCTTGATTAATCCATGTGCCTATAACCCATTTCTTTCTTATCTTCTATTTGCTCCGTCTATTTGTTTGAGAATTGGACTTAAATGGATTGGACCATAATTCTGCACCTCCTCTTTCTTCTTACTTTTAAGGATAGCTGTTTTTCTTGCTTTTCCAGTCGTTCAAAACTTTACCTCTTCCACACAGTTCTTAAAGAAGTTATTAATGGCTGTGGAAATGCTTCAGTTATCCCCTAAACAATGTGAGGTGAATTCCATCAGCCTCGCTGATCTCAGGTCGTTTAACTCACCTAAGCATGGCCTAATCTCTTTCTTCTGTCATCTAGCTGGAATTTTCAGCTCTTTGCTACTGGTGTAAACCCTTTTATCACTGTTGACCCTTCTACTGAAGAACGAGCAAAACAGGCATTACAGAGTTGGCTTTCTTGGAATCACTAGTCAATAGCTTTCTCTCAGTTGAATGGTGGATCAATTCTTCTTGATTTTCCTTTAACATTTTGTGTTTATACAGGAAACTTCTTGTTATGCTAGATGTACCTTACTAATTACATTTCTTTTTGTGCTGTGGCTTTTCAAATCTTATCAACGTATTAGTACTATTCTTCTGTGCTTGTCCACAGATTTTGATTTATGTATGCTTTTTGAGTTTGAAGTTTCTGAAGAACTCACAGCTTCAGCCATGTGGCTGTCTTACTGCAGTCCTTCCTCTGAGCCGCAAACTTTATGTCTCTGCTTTTAACATAGTTTCTTTAATGAGCTGTCAAATCTTCCAACCTCATTTTCCTCTCAAATTATACTTCTGGAATGTCATCTTCCCACCTTCAGACTTTTGGTATAATCTACTTATTATTCTGCTAGATGGACAAGTCAATTTTTGAGCACTTGATCTCATCTGGTGGCCTGTGGTGGCTCCCAACCATGACAGAACCTCTGTATTTTCCCCTCTATCATTTTCCAAAACCTTCGACTAAGTCTATGTTCTTTTATCTTTTGATTCAGGGCAGAAGTTTAAGAAGATGAAGCAGAATATAAGTAGTATGAGAAGATAAATGGCCAAAGCATTGCCAGGAGTTTGATCCATAGCCATGAAAAAGAAAAGTTTACAAGTAGAATAAGAAGAGAGTTAATAGCCAGCACAGCTGTGACCCAGGTAGCTTATGGTGTTGTCTACTGAGGAGCTAGTCTCAAGATTTGCAACACTGATCCATTTATCTTTTTTTTTTTTCTTTTTGGGCTCATTTTTAACAATCATAATCCCAAAGGTAGTCATAAAGTTTATACGCAGAACAATATTATGGGAGCAAAACTTAGAGTGAAGTATCAACAGCCCTCTTTCTATGTAAACTAAATATTTTGACTGCTATTTCCTTGTAAATAAGGGCAGGGACTCTATTACACTCTGCAAGTAATAAGCAGTGCTAGGCGTGAGAACGGCCTCTTTGGAGCAGCTTGCCATTGTTCTAGTACAACATTCTGGAGGCAAATAAAGGTCCTGACATAATACATCTGGCCGATTATATCGCATGCTGGGGGTAGATTCATCTGCCTGAATTTATATACAGTTATACATGAGTCATGACAACGGCATTGGCTGCATATTCCAGTGATTCATGTACTAGTATATCAGTATGAACAGTCTGTTTTCTAGGTTCACCTTTCCAGAAAAAGCTTGTTTCTCCAGATTTCAAAATGGTTATTTTTCTATAATGATGGGGAGACACTGGGCTTCACACTTTGGAGCTTATTAAATTTAGTCCATTGCACAGCTGAACTCTAATAGTATCCTGCTTCATGAAGAAGTTAATTCTTCCCTCAGGTTCACTAACCTTTGATGTTTAACACTGCTTGTACAGTAGTGAAACCGGGACATCTGGGATAAGCGTTTTGGGTTCAGACTATGTGCTCCTGTAGACCTCATTTTAAGCTGCTGACATGACTTCTTACATCTCACCTTAACTCTAGTGCTCTTTTAACACAGAGGATTTGTCTGTTTCTGTTTTCTTTTTTTCCAAATCTCTCATCATTACAGCAAGGGTCATCTGAACTTTCTCACACAGCATTCACATATATAAGTCCTTGAGCCTCTGCTAAAGGTCTTTTTCAGCCAAAGCTCTGTATCTCTCTGGTCAGGAAGCACCTGAAAACATGCAGTTCCCTACAAGAACTTATTTACATAGTTTGAACCACACAGGCAGGGCTGAGCACATTGCAACTCATTTCACTAACAGATTCTAACTAACATAACTCATTTCACTAACAGATTTTCACTAACAGAGCGTGTCTCTTTCAAAACACTTTGAAACCATATTCTCACCACCGCAATGGAAAGCCCAGCACGCTGTTGGAGTTGACGTGATTATACGTCTTAATCCTGCTGGGCAGTTGTGAGCTGATCTTGAGTTGGCATTTATCACCGAACTGCTGAAAGTAAGCCCTTTGGAGGTGTCCTGTGTCCTGCGGACCTTCCTCATACCTGTCTGAGCAGACTGAACAGGTTTAATCAGGTTTGCTTCCCCAATGCCACTGTGTACGCCGGATCCTTTCCTACCTGATAAACATACATCCTTCTCAGTCATGGGTGGGCGGCACTCGTGGTAACCACGGTGCTTTGATACCACGTTAATGGCATGTACTTGTGCTGGTGGCAATGAAGAGCAGTGCCTACAACCAAGAGTGTCAAACGCAGTGGAAGTGGCTGGGTTTTTTTTCAGGTTTGGGTTTTTTTTGTTTGTTTGTTTTGTTATATCAAGTCTCTTTTTTCATTATTTCCTTCAAATTCATTATTTCCTTCAAATTCTTGAATACCTGTGGAGAGGCAGGGTGAACTTCAACAAAGCCAGGCGAGGTTTAGGTTGGATATTAGGAAAAATTTTTTCACTGAAAGGGTTATTCAACGTTGGAATAGGCTGCCCAGGGAGGTGGCAGATTCACCATCCCTGGAGGTGTTTAAAAAAAGGGTAGACGTGGTACTTGGGGATATGGTTTAGATGTGGTTTTGTCAGGTTAGGTTAATGGTTGGACTAGATGATCTTAAAGGTCCCTTCCAACCTTAACAATTCTATGATTCTATGAATAAATAAATGAGTACAAATGCTTGTTTGGTATTGTACTTTTTTGGTTGGTAATTTTTAGTTTCCCATGCTGTCAAGTTCCTCAAAATTAAACAATTTCTTTCAGGAATAGAGTTAATTGTCATTATTGTCTTAGCTGTTTATTGCATGTACTGACAACCAGAAGTCACCCCTGCCTGTTTTTTTTTTGGTTTTTTTTGTAAATAAGAATCCCGCTTTGTCTTGCAATCTATGATCAAAAGTTGTATATTAGATAAAAGTGCCCTAATACACTAAAATTACATATAGTAGCCCATTAAATGTAGTAGGGAAAGACAGTGACTTCATTTCTTGCATATGCAGTACTGCAGCTTTGGAAGTATCTTTATAAAGTATTTCACACAGGCATAATTTTCAGTAATTGTGGCGTATCTTGGAAAACAGGTGAAATGGGATTTAAAAGGCTCCTTGGAAAGACTTGTACACTACTCTGAGGCATCTCATTTACTTAAAATTTCATTTTACGATTCCCACAGAGAAAGAACGCACTCTATAACAAATACTGTTTCTTGTAAGCTGGCATTTGTAGAAGCAAATCTTCCTTAAATTATAAATTGCATTTTCTTTTGCTTGATACACCCCAAACTGAAAGGCATGTGGCTAAACTATTCTCCCATGATTAATCCAGTACTTAAACATGTAAAGAAAATAGCAGAATAGCTCCTAACAAACCTATTACAACAAATTATTCATGAATTTTCTTTCAAGCAAATGAATATCTGCTGCTCTTCTCAGCAGAAAGTCCTGGGCTCCAAGTTTTGACAAAGCTGATAAAAAATAATTGTTTGAGACAATAAATCCTCCTACAGAGGACATCGTGTTTCCCACATCTTCACTTTTTATCAGAACACTAAAGCTGCCTGGAGGCTCTTCAAATAGATGAAGTATAGGCCTAAATAGATGTGCTTAATGTTGTCTAAATCATAGCAAAGTACTGAGACAACTGGAAATCTCACCACCTCCAACTGCTCCTGTAAACACGTAAGACCCAGCTATAACCTGAGTAATTTCCTCAGTCTTTTCAGGGCTGCTGTACTGTTCTGAGGTGTGTAGGTATGAAGCTTTAATCCACCCTAGTCAACTGCAAGGGTGAGGGGCTGGGGGACAAGTCTTATAAGGAACAACTGAGGGAACTGGGGCTGTTT
>RSEF01000002.1:24756954-24791887 GCA_003993805.1 Himantopus leucocephalus
TCTTAAAGGTCCCTTCCAACCTTAACAATTCTATGATTCTAAGGAGAATGAAAATATTTCATAAAACACCTGAAGGTGAGCAAGGGTGAGAAGGTGAGACAGACTTGCCTACGCGCAAGGAGCACTGGATTTATCCCAGTTGGCCCAGGAGATGTCGTGAGACCTTGAAAGACATGTTTTCAGATCCACCGTGTGTAGAGAAGCACCTCCTGGATTCCTGCTGAGTCCTCCCTTCACTGTGAAGCTATTCTTCTGAGTATCTGCCATCTGCCATTTAGAGACATTAACAAATAGCTCTGTCTCACAAAGAAATAACACTAGAAATAATGAAACCTGGCTTCCTAGGGGTTTGTTTTTCTTGGCTGATTACAAGTGCTGATTGAAGCTGTTTCCAATCACAAGAGATGGCTCCGATAACATTTTTTCTCATGTGGATTTTTAGGTCTTTTAAATGTATATAGTCACAGTATAGTCTTTCATTTTTCAGGACTCTTCTGTGGGGTCTTCAGTTGCCTTTTTTCATGCAACATAATGAAAACAGAGCCCTGTCTCCTCCTGCTATATTTGTTTGAAATCATCACAAAAAAATGATTGAGGAACACACATAAACATACATACACTCACGTACCTCTGCATGATCAGAGAAATCTCACTTCCTGCAGAAATCAGGCTAAAATAGTGGACACCCTAAAAAATTCATGATGTACACACCCGCATGTGCACAGCTGTACCACCAAAAGAGAAGGAAACAAGTGAGAAACGGCGCTTCAGTTGTGACCCTATGCCATTGTGGTCTGTCGAAAGGCAGGGAGGATGAGGCAGGGGATGTTATTTGGGATGTTTTTACTGATAGCCCATCAGTACCAAGACTGGAATTAGCTGGCATTACACTAGCAACCAACTAAAACTAGACCTTCAGAGCACTAAAAATGTAAGAGTTCAAGCCACGTATTTATTACAAACTCTAGGAGTGCGTGACAAGCCTGACTTTTTTCCCATTTATGCTAATGGAATCGTTGATTTTCAGTTAGCTTGCCTTTGGACCAGGTTGGCACAAGCGGGAAGAAAATGAAGCCCAGTTGCTTCCTAACACCCATGATAAAATCAAAGGCGAGGTGGCTGCTGTGGTGCAGTGACGATGTTCTTGGCTGTCTTAAGCTCTTCGAAATCTGAGGAGTGGGAGGGAGAGTATGATGAAAGATTTGAGAAAAAGGAGCGTGAATATGAAGTTTTCTTGCCAAAACAAATATATGTCGATTTGCAACATGTCTGGAATGGGGCCAAGCAGATTTTACAGAAAGTTCATTAATCTGTGTTCTGCCTTACGCAAGCCTATACACTAACATGCTGTTATAAAAAACTGTGTAAAGACATGTGATTTAACAGCGGATAACTTTATCGTCTCCCTTATTCACTTAATATGAAACACATTACTTGTATTTACGTGCTCCTTTTGGTTTCCTTCCTTTCTTTTGCATGGACTTGCATTTTCCTCTCCTACTTGACTGCAGTCAAGTGGCATCTGCAGAGACATGCCTGCCTTCAGGACAAAATGAGCACTGATATTTTCAGAAATAAAGAAATCATGTTCCTCACAAAAGGAAAGAGACAATTTTAAATGCTGCTGCATTTTTCAGCAAGGAAAAATTCTTATCAGGCAATCTTTTTAAAAACTAGTTCTTTCTCAAGATGGAAGAAATTCCCCTTCTTACTGAGCCAATGATTTCAGGAGTCTTTAAGCAACAGCCTTAAGCTGCAGGCTTTGAGAATTAACTGCTGAGAAGCTGAATTTAAAAACATGCTTTTAAAATGAAAAAAAAAAAAAAGAGGTGAGATTCGTCAAAAATTTGTAGAACTTTTGAGGGCAGCATTCTATACTGAGAAACTGGAAAAACCTAGCAGGTTATTTTTTTTTGACCAAAGCTCCCTGTGGTTCAGCTCAGGTTTTGCAGATGCCCGAGCTGCTGCTGGTAATTCCCTGGCCTGGCAAGCAGGGATGGGTGCGCACAGCAGTGGGTCATTGCCTCGGCTCCCAGCCCAGGCGTTGGTTCAAACGAAACCCCTCTGCCCAGGAACTGCCTGTGAGCTACTGCTCTTGGAGCGCAGCGCTGCCGCTGAATTGCTCGCAGCGCAGCACGGGGCAGCCAGCCTTATCCTGCGCCACGGTCCACTGCACAGGGGCACAGGAAACCTTACACAACACCTCTTACAAATCTCTGCTGCCTGAGCCCTCTTACGCAGAGGCTGCCACCTTCAGAGAGAAGTCACCCTCGTTTCTGTCTTCTGCTTGCTCCTGGGGCTCAGTCAAGGCCACCGGGTATCTCTTGTTCCAACCTCTGTGAAATACGTGGGGTCAAGGCAGAAGTTACTCTCTTGGTTCTGCACTTCCAGACCATGCGATAAGCAAGAAAGGAGCGCGCCAGGCCCTATCTATGCAATTGGAGTGAAGGAAAAGGTGGATATCTGGGACACGATGTGGAGCAGAGACAAATGAAAAGCTTATGTGCTCTTACTAAACTTAGCTGAAGAGGAGAGAAGAGGGTGCCAGGAGATACGAAACAAAATGTCATGCTGCTTTTGTAATTGCCTAATTGGACAAAGTAATTCCCTCCTGCAGGGTGACCCTTTCTTGCGGCTCCAGAAAGGAAATGCAATACAAAATGAGGAACTGGGTTTTCTGAATAAACCCATTGTCTTTATTGCATTACCATTTTATGCTATTACGATTATTGCATAATTACCCACTTGTTGTGAGTACTCATGTCTTTTTACATATTTCCTGCTCTCACAGTCCTTGTAGCATGGGACCACCCCCGAGAAATCCTTTGTCAAACATTCCTGTGCTCTAATGATGCCAGAAAGTGTTTTGCTCTTTGGCAATCAACCTCTCCACTATATTTCTCAGCACTTAAGGCTTGTTTATCTAGAGGCCTACAGAAACTTGCTCATATAGTTGGTATCACTAATGTGTTAGTGACAGGCAGCAGTAAAACACTTTGATCCCAGTCCTCAGGTGCTGTAACTTGTCTGAGGTGGATGACTGAGAAGCTTCCACCATTGATCAAGCAGTTTGTAGCAGATTATTATAATTAAGCACCTTTGAAGTGCCAAGTTTTATGAAGCTCTGGTGCAGTTCAGGTTGTAGAATTCAAATGAAATGTATTAATATTCTCATTTTTATGGGATATCATGCTGTTTATGGAAATGGTTTTTCTGCACATTCAGATTTGTCCTGGTGAGGCTGCTCCACTTGGGAACAGCACATGGAGGGAAACTGTTTGGAGCTGAGAACCTGTCCTCACTCCTGATTTAATCTTAACCTCATGATTTCCTAAGCAAGTCATGGGATCTTCATCTCCCAGTGGAGGTTTAGACCCAGCCTTGTCGCTGAACCAGGGTGATCTGCAGCACTTTGCCAGCGCAGCACACAAAGCAGCTCAGCCAAGCATGAGAAGAGCGGTCCTGAGCCAGGTAGCCTGAACCTGTGCCTCCATCACCAAAGTTAGACGATTCCTCCAGTAATCCCACCAGGAGAGGGTCACCTCAACAGTTTAGTAAAGTAAAAAAAAATAGCTTGAAGCCACCTTTGCAATTGTGTCTCCAAGGCTGTACTCAGTAGTCATTATGAGGTTGGGAGACAGCTTTGTCAGTCCTCTAATTAATGTTTTTGCTGGCAGCTATTCCCGCTCCTCCTTCGTTTCCAAGAAGCACCGATATAACCAGTGCTTACCCGAGCTGCCACCCACTGCCTGCCGCAGCCCTGCCGGAGCATCCTGCCCAAACCACGGCAGCAGACGGGAGAGAGCTGTCGTCGGCAGCCCAGAAAATGCTCCACAAGGACGTTTGAGAGTGTACCCATTTCTCACAGCCCCATGTACGACATCAAGTAAGTGAATTTACTGACTATTTCATTGGCCGTACTCTCACTAAGGGGAATACAAGTTGGAGAAATTTTGAAAAAGAAGAAAGTATGTGGGTCTAAAGAGTGATGTCAAAAGAGGAAGAAACACCCCAATTTTTTGTTTTAGAGCATGCAGGGACAAAAATACCCAACCCACATTTGAAATGCAATAAGCTTCTGTAAAGGTGAGATTCAAATACTTGTCCCTACCTTTTCATCCCCAAAACCAGCTTTCAAAAACCAAAGTCAATATACATTAAAATCTAAATAGAGTAAAAATGAAGTCAAAATGCCAACATCTATAAAATGTCCCACAGAAAAGAAAACGTTTAAAATGTTGCAGTTCCAGTCTGCTAGCACAGTAACTAAGAACAGAATGGGAGAAACAGTTGGCTCAAATCTTGAAGTTACCAAATAAACAGGTTTTAATAAAAATAGACTGGGAAGCAGTGAGGGAGGCCTTAAAATGTGTAGATTTTAATTACGCTCCCTGAAAGCCTCTGCTGCTGTCTGTATTTTTGAGGGACTGGGTCTGTAAGGAGGAAAAGGTGGTTCTGAGCACCCAACACCCATGCTAGGCACATTGCTCTGGATTTTCCTTTGGACTATCTCTGGTCTCGTCCTGTGAGCTTAATTGCCATCAGCGGTGGGATTGTTATGTTTCACCCAAGAGCAGCCAAGACCGTATGTCCGCAGCCTGCTCTGCGATGTGAAACACGGCACAGTACGTGGCGAAGGGCAGCAGATGCAGTTCCCAAGTAAGCTCCTGCTCTGAAGTAAAACACTAATGTAGGCAACACACTTTGTTACTAATTTCTCAGCACAAAGTAGACCCCTTATCCGGTTACCTTTTCTGCCTATAACTAAGAGAAGTAATTTAAAAATGTGCCATCTGCCTAAAATTGTACAAATATGAAAAGTGCTTAATATGCTTGTATAAGAAAATTCCAATATGGAGGAAGAAAGTACAGAGATGATTGATTTCTCAATGACTGTTGGAATATTTTGGTATGTTGTTACAGTACTACTTCAGGCTAGTCTACATCATCACTATTAACAAATCTAGGAGCTTCATGAAGGCCACATCTAAAAAAGAATTTACATCTTCCACTAATTGCATCATTGTATAATGTCTCAACAGTCTTGAAAAAATTGGCCCATAGTCTGAGTGACAGTTTGTATTTGCAGATTTAGAGGCGATATGAAATTTTCCTATATCCAAGCTGAAGAACAGTTCTGACAGCTGCAAATGTTCTCTGAATTAATAATGTGGAGCTGGTATAAGACAATATTTAAGAAAAATCCATTTCTTTCTCAGCGTTGAAGCCCCTTGCTTATAAAATATTAAACAGGATTAAAATTGGTATGCGGCTTGAACGGGAAGAGAAGACATGAAATCCACATATGAATCCAGAAGTGAAAAGAATCATTAGTTCCAACTGTTATTAGTGATAACTTATGATTTGGGGTAAATCAAACACCCTTGGAGTACCTGAACTTGCTGCAAAAGTTCAAACCAGAATTTTGGCTCTGGCTTAGGAAAGAAAATCCACTTTCTAGCTTCATCATTTAAAACCCACTGACCAATCCTTATCTGCAGAAGCTTTCTCCACTTCTTTAACTATAGCAAACACCTCTGGAAGATTAAATAAATATGTTATCTGCTATGCAAGCTCTCTGAATACCAACTGACTAATCCAAAGTTCTAGTTTGTCCTAACTTTACAGATACAAATCCTTCCCTATGTCTCAGTGCTTCCTTACATCAGGTCTTAGTGACTAATAGGTTGTATAATGTCAAAATAAAACCAGGAGACATGCCCTGGTTTTGTTTTGTTTTGTTTTGGTTTTTTTTGTCTAGAAGGGAGAAAGGCTGGGGTGAAATTTTATGAGGAGCCTTAAAAATTTAAGTTCAAGCCCACCCAAATGTCTCAGGTTGACAGTTTAGCCATTCTGTTTCCTGTTCCCACCTGCAGAAGTGAGACAAACCTGCTTGTTTGTGTAAAACTCACCTGTGCACTCAACCTTCTGCAGTCCCCCTAGGCAAGCCAGTGCTTTCCCAGCCAGTGAGATGCTGTTTGTGATGGAGCAGGAGAGACTTCAAGAGCTGCAGAGAGGTCCTATTGCCCAGAGCAGAGTGCAGAAACCCCGACAGCCTCGCTGGCATTTATCTAGTGGAAGCCAGGGCGAGCGCACAGGGGAGGGTGAGACGAGGGGATGTTGCAAGCCTTGTCTGTCTGTGCGGGGTGAAAGAACTTCCCATCAAAGGTCTCAGGGAAAGTCCCAGCCCTTGTATTTACAGCTGAGGTGAAGCTGTGGTTGCTTTTGTCATGCTGGCACTGACTTGCCCCTTGGCTATCGGCCAGAGCTAAGGTTTGGCTGCGTTTCCCAACTCTTGGAAGACTAATCTGAGAGTTGTAGAAGGCAAGAATGTTATAGAAGCACAACAGCAACTATTTGCCTGGAAGGAGAGCTGCTTTTTTTTGTGTCACAGCTCTCCTGTGCCACTCTAGCTGGGGTAGGGACAGTAAGAATGTCCCATAGGGCTGAAAGGAATTTGGCATAGGGGATGGTTGAAAGTACCTGATCTCTGAGATTCTCTAGATATTCTTGGCAGCTACAGCAATCCTGTGGAGCCAGACCCTGTGATGGATACGTACTGGGAAACGAGTCTTTAAGGGATAAGCCTCTGGGAGGATGCAAAGGTCTTGATGTTACACATCTGTTTGGAATGCGACATGATTGAAAACAGATGCCTTGAGCATCAAGAGATCACTGAACTGGATCATAGTCCAGATTGTGGAAAGGGGCTAAGAGAGTCCCACTAACACTGAGGTTTTATAAGAAGTTTGGAAAATGAATTGAAGGGGGTTTAAATAATATTGCTCTCTAAATCTGCAAGCAATGTCTGCCAGGAAAGAGGAATAAGGTAAAAAAAAAAAGTTTTATATCCACTTGTTTTTGGAAGACTTACTGGAAACTAGAAAAACACACGAAGAAGGAAAAGACATAGAGAACATTACACAGAAGTAATCTTTAAAAAAAAGAAAGAACAAGAATAGTTTCATTCAGAACAATCTGACTGCACTAGGGCTGAAGAAACTATATTTTGGAGCTTGAGTTGTAGACAAGAGATCAGGTCACATCTGAGATTTAGGACAGGAACAGCCCGTGTCACTTGTGCACTGTGACAAAGAGCACAAGCCAGTGTGATGCCTGAACCACTGGAAAAGATCCTGGACCTGAAAAAGGTGATATTACTTTGGTAGAGCTTGCAAGAGTCAGCAAAGTGCGCATGGCATGGGCAAACCAAACGACCTGGCTGAGAATGTCTTAAAGCAGCAAAGGGCACTAAGTCAGTGGAGTCTGGGGTTAAACAGTGTAGTATTCATATTCAGCTGACTCATCAACTAGCATGCTGCCATTACACCTAAACTAAAACCTACAGGGAGTGGAAAGGAAGACAATTGACTCGCAGATTCTAAAATCACAAGGCTATCCCTACAGAAGATACACATGAAATAATTGTACATATTCATAACAGATGGAAAAAAAGGGCCAAGTGCTGTGCCTTTCAGAGCATCAAGGTGATCTAAGCATTTAGATCCTGTGTAAGAACATGAGCAGAAAAGCTGAGAAAGTGTTTGAAGCCATTTCACAGTGGACAAATGCCTCATGAATATTAAATAATGTAGGAAATGTAGGAAAATTGTCCAACAATTCTCACACCTGTGCAAGGCCTTCGTATTTTAAGGCCACGCTTTAAGAAGGAGCTGGACACACTCATTACTCTGGGATGACTGGAGGAACAGACAGAGTAGTTCTTGTATTTGTAAAAAAGATGGATGAAACCCCTTGACTGTCCATAGATAGACGTGAAGAAACAAAATGGGTTTGTTAGACTACCAAGGGGAGATATGGTCAGTGACAAATATCTCTCTGTCCTTAGTACATTACAGGGCTCCTGGCGGGTGTTCATATTAGGAAAAAGAAAAGAGCAGGTTTTTTGAACTTCCATGAAACCTTTCTGAGTTGCACTGTTTTCTCAGATGTCTATTTAGGCTGTGTTTTACACCTGAGGAAAAACGTGATAAATTTTTCATGCCTTTCAGGTTAGTAAGATTTATACAGATGACATTTAGATCTGATGAAAAACACTGGCTTGGAGCAGCCGTGGAAAGAAACTGTGCTTCTGGGCTGATGCTGGACAAACAACACTGTAAATGCCATGTAAAACAAATAATAACATACTTGAAGAAAAGTTAGCACAAACCCGAAGTAATTCACCAGAAAATATTCAGCAATTTGTGTTCTCCAACAATATCTGGGTGCTGAATTGTAAAGAGAAACATGTACCTAATATAGCTTCTTGAGAGTGCTGTCCTGATGATCTTGGAGGTAATTATTGAAAAAATTGAGAAATAGAAGGAATTAATTAGACATTTCAGACCTGAGAGTAAATCACCCATGGAGGATTTTGGGGCATATGTTGATGTAGTCCTTTTAAACAGTGTGGAAAAACCAAATGATCACAGTAGTTTATGAGTTAACAAAACTTAGGTATGATTATACTCAGACGGGAAAAAAAAATTTAATCCTAGTCATGGAAATAAACAAAACCATACATTTTTGTTTACTGAAGGCCAGTGCTATTTGAAACTGATTATAAATCATAAGGAATTACCAAACAGAGCCTGGCCAATGGTTATTTTTCATTATTTTTCAGTTATGGAGTGTGACTTACAGCTTCAATATAGCCTTGAAATTGCAAGCAGGATTTCCAGAGCATATGACAATGGAACCAAATCCAGAGAGATATTTGTACATCACTCTTATTGCAACAATAGTTACTGAGGCTGAGATGCTTCAGAAAAGAATGTGTATCATGAATGCAAGATTAAATTTAGCCTGAAAACATGAGAGTTTTGACAGTACTACTGGGAAAGATTTTCCAAAGCATATGTGCGTATAATTTCAGGATTCAAATGTATAAGGAAAAGGCCAGGGACATCTTGTACATGAGCCTCAGCTGAGCAATTGTGTCTAGAAAGAGAATAAGGTGCATCCTGTGTAGTGTGGCCGTAGTGAAGGCTGTATCTAGTGAAAGTGTTTACAGAAAAATGGGAAAAACCTGAATTGCAAGGGGGTGTGCTTATTTGCGCTTCCTGTGTGTTTGTGTTCCAAACCATTGTTCTCCTATTTCTGAGGTAGCCTTACTATCTTTTACTATTTGCCTGTGACAAGACGACTTCAGAAAACTGTAGTGTGTGTCAAATTTATTCTTGTTGACCTAGCATACCTGACAACAGGCAACCGTTCAGCAAACACAAGCTTAAGCAGGGAATTATCCTTTTAGAGAGGTTTTGTCTGGTCCCTCTTGCTCTGTCCAATAAAGCAATGGAAGAAGGAATCAAAATGCCATACGGAACTACAGACACAGGTGAATTGCACCCACGTAAGACGTTCTCTGGGGCCCTGGGGGCTGCTGGTGCTCCACGGGCTGTGCGATGCCGAGGCAGGAAAACCAGCCCGAGTATGGAATGAACCCTGGGCCAGGGTGTCAGAGCAGTTGCAGGGCTGCTCCATCCTTGCCTTCAAGGAAGGGTGCTGGTAACGAGCCTGTTAGTCCTGTCCCTGCCGTGGTCCTGCTGCAGCAGCCTGCACCCCTGCTGCAGCACTGGCCAGGCGCGGGAGGGGAGCACGGGGCCGCTTCTGGCTGGGTTGCACAGGTCCAGGGTTGGTGTCCAGGTCCTCCTGGCCCTGGAGGAGGAAGGGCAGGGCTGCCAGTCAGCACACATAGCTGGGTCCAAACCTCCCTCCTCCAGGCCCTGCAGGAACTCTTCCCCCGAGCAGGTAGTCTGGCATGGGGAATACCGAGGGGCTCTTTCCTCTGTCACCGCCAAGGGCTTTGCTGCGACTGCAACCCTCTACCCTCCCCTGCAGAAATCTGCCTTCGGGAGACTTCTCTGGGCTGCTGATCTTCTCCCAGGACCTCCATCAGATCTGGGATGGCACGCAACCAGTACTCCTGCAGCCACCAAGAAGAAGGAGCTCCTTGCCACCCGCCCTGCACAGCCTCCACCTCCATGTGTGGGTAGCAACCCCCTGCCGTCCCTCCTCTGGCTCCCCCAGTACTTCTTATAGCTTCTGGCTCTGCTTCTCCCCTCACCTCTCCATTTTTGCCTTGCCCATCCAAAGCCCCAGTAAATCACAGGACCTGCTTGCTGACATCCTCCTGGCTCTCACCACTCTGTCCATCTCTGCCACCACAAGGATGGAGCGCAAAAGTGGGGCTGCTCTGACTGTGGGGCTTGCCTCCACTCCTATATGGTCAAGCAGGGCACCTTGCTTGGGGCAACAACCCCCAGCAGCCTGCTGGGAGTGGTGTGCTCTGCCCTGTGTCCCTCTCTGCGGTCCTTGTGATACATTTTTGAGCTCTCAACCCTCACACCTCACCCTTCCTTTTTTTTTTTTTTTTCNTGCCTGCGCTCCTGTTTTTAGGAAAAAAAAAAAGAGCAGTGGTGTTACAAAGCTGCATGTTGTTTGTAGGAGGTTGTTTCCCCAGGCTCAGAGATATTGTGGAAGAAGAGATGACAACCTTCTAAAAAAAAACCCAGAAGGGAAAGAGAAGAAAAGAGGCACAGAGCCTGTCACTTTGTGCTGCAAAATCTCCATCAGACTGCAAACACGCACTGAGACGAGGGAGTCCCAGGACACACAACTAGGATCGTTGCCCCTGGGAGCAGCAGTCCTGGTGCCCTTGGGGAGCCAGCATGCCCACAGGGAGACCGCCGGGCACCTCAAAGGCTGATGGAAATTTACTGATAAATGCAATCTCAAGGTTGGTGATAAACATTTGTAACTCTCTGTTACATCACTGTTTGAAATATACTTGTTTTTATGTTTTCCTTGGCAGGGAAGGTATAGTCTTGGGATTGTGCCTTAAAGTTTTAGCATCTGAAACAAAAGTTCTGGCTATAGCATTGTAAAGCCTTTCTTTGTTATGTGCAGCCTTCACAGATTGGAGCACATAATAAACCAGATCTTGTGCTAGGTGCTTATTCTGAGGTCCAGAATTGCAAAGGTATTCAGAGTGGAAGTCAACACATCCTTCAGGATTTATACATGAGAGATCACAAAACACCATCAAGCACGCTAGTTAACCCAATTCTCAATGATGCCAGAACAGGATGTATTTCTACTTGAAAACAGGGCATGCAGTAGTGTGAATTAAAATAGGTTTGTCCTGTATATTCTGTCCCCTATTGTGGCATTTCTGCAAAAAGCATAGTTTGTTGGGAGTGAAGAATTTGGTTCTTAGTGTTTAGGGGTAGCTGGCTTGACATCAGCTTTCCCAGAACCAGTAAACATACGATTCTTGTACGCTTCACTGTGGGGTTTCCATACAATGGCATCATCACTGACTGGAAAAAATTCAGAGTAACTTCATGCTCCTTTGCCCTGAAGCTATTCTATGAAACTTGATCTAAACAGACACAAAAAAAAAAAAAAAAAAAAAANGAAAAAGAAAGGTGTTTAGGAGGCAAAATAGATCATATCTCCCTTTCAAATAAAGTCAACAAGCTTTCTTATACTTTGCTTGGCACTGTGTCATGTGATGGTTCACTTTCTTCACGTGCTCAGGCTGAAGCTGTTGACTTTGTTTGCTATCAGTTTCTACAGAATGGGAATATCCAGACAGTTGCTGAGCATAAGCTCCAGAACTTTTGACAGCTTTAGTTTTCTTTCTTGCACAGTGATTAGTTTGTAGGACTGTGAGGGAAATGCTGGGCAAGTGAGCAGGTGAGCAGCACAGGTGGCTTGAAGTTGCAGACCAAGATAAACACCATTTCATAAGGTGCTCAGCAAGTGAAAACAAAAGCCAAATATACACACACACAGAGATGAGCTGGAGTGTAATCAGATGTTCAAAGCTAGAGAACAGGTGAGTTTTTGGGAGGAGATAGCTATTTCTAGCTCCTTTCTTCCCATATAAATCACTAACCTCGTCCAGCCTGTCCACACAACCAAAACTTACTTCTTTTCAATCATCTTCTGAGAAAGTGAGAAGTGAGGAGAGTGAGAAGAAAGGGAATAATTTTTCTTGTGAGACTGACACGAGAGGCTTAAAGTCGGTAATGACTGAAGCATTTTTCCATTTGCTGTTCTCGGCTGGGCCTAAGCTCTCTTGGATTTTGCCTATAAAGTTAATATCTGCAAAGGAACTACATTCACATAGGTATGTGTGAGATGTCTCAGGTTTTCATTGTATCTCATTAGTCTTCAACACACATGAGAAGATCAGTAGAGATGATGCTAGAGGGACCTCTCACTTATAACAGTGTTAGTAGGAGATGGGAAAATGCAACTATATGAGCTGTTCATTTTTAGTGTTATTTTCTATTTTTTGGCTACTAGCCATTCTGGCTTTTAAATAGGGATTAAAGGCATTGAACACACATGTAACTAAAATATCATGTTTTGTATACTAAATAAAGGTAATTTTGTTCAGGTGGTGTTTGTCGTCTATTCACAGAGTGACACTTCTATTTCTGAGATGATAATACCATTCGGTATAGGCCTTCCTTGCTGTTTGAGCAGTTAAACATACCCTGTGACCAGAGACACCTCTTGTGCATGCATTTGTGAAGTCTACTCTGGGCTGCTTTGTTTCTAATTAGTCTTTCCTTAAATTACAACAAGCATGTGACACTATTGCTCACTTAATTTCTGGGAACATACTCTGCTGATGACAGTGCCTACCAGGAGGCCAAAATATCCTCTTACGTCTTACATATAGTTACTGTCTGATGTGGAGCAACATGCCTGATTTTAACATCATCGCTATTCACAGATAAACTATACTGTGATTTTGTGTGAGATGGAAAGCAAAATACTTGTAACTGAAGTATTCTGGGAAGAACAACATGGTACAGTGAAAAAAAAGAGACTTCAAAACACATTGAAATGCTTCAGTCAATGGCCCAAAGCAAAGCCTAGATTCTGAGCTTCTGACTGATGCTTTCTGGAGTTGGAAGGGTATATTTTTCCATGGGATATGGGGAGGTATGAACATTGCACAAATGTGATGGTGTCATACTGGGAGTGCTTTATTTCTGTAGAGTGTCCTCAACAACTAGAGACACCATACTTTAAACTTCACAGGAACAGGTGCCTTATTTTAGGTTATGTGTTCATGTCCAATACAATTTCAAAATGGGGCGAGGAAAAGAAAAGCTAATTTAAGAAATATTTAGTTGTAGACCATAATGCCTTTGAGCTGAAATCTGCCTAGGTTACTTTGAATAGATCCTCATGGTCTACAAGCCATGTGTGTCCAGTAAGTCATTTCAGTACATCTAATGCTTTGCCTTAACAGTTTATTTACGAACATCCATAAGTCAAGGATGATGATTTTTCCCCTGCTTAGTACTTCTGATTGGACTTGCTTCCATGCCATGAAGCTGAACTGTCATATTTAGGGGAGGTTAACAAGAGGTTTTTGATGTATTCTGGAAAGCTGAATATCTCTTCTGAATGTTTATACACCTGCAAAATGTTATAGATCCTTCCACTGAAAATATTTTTTAAATTTAATTTCGAAAAAAGCATTTTGTCTTTTTCCCACATTTGGGATGCAACAATATTCTGAAATTTAGAATTGCTTGTGAGAGAGAAAATAAGCTTTTGAACTTCTTCTGCCATACCAGACTATTGTATACTATTTATGTAGTGTCTTTACAGCTATTGTCTAGCTAATTAAAAAATGAGATGCAAGGAGAAATATTAACCCTATTAATAACAGCATAGAAAATGTAGAGAGATCAACCAGTCGATTTGCTGGACTTGGAAAGAGTACAAAAGCCCCAAATGCATTTTGAGCCCCTTGCTCTAGCAGCTAGGTAATCACACCACTGGCATAGCCAGACTTTTTGCTGACTTCGATTGCTGACAAAATCACCGCTACTGCCAAAATACTCAAACATTTGACCAAGTCACAGCAGCTGAAGGAATTACTACATATCAGTTGAGCCATACTATCTCTTCATGTCCATGCTCTTCGCTTATTCCAATGAATACTACCACATTAGTTTAAATCTCTTCCTCTGAGCTCTGCAGGGCCTAAGTGCCCCGTAAAGCTAGCTCTGACTGCATGAGTGGTATTTGTGTCCTGCTTTAATCCTTCCTGACAACTTGAAAAAAGAAATTTTCCAGACGCAGACTTCTAAGTAGATATTTCTCAGTATCATGCAGCACAGGAAGAGCTTGAAAAGCATCGTTTTTCTTCTAGGCTAGTTAGACATACAGAATATAGTTTTGTTTCCCTCCTTTTTTGTTTTCCTTTTGAAACCAGGAACTTCATTATCATGTGAGCAATAACCAGCAGACACAGACAGAAGTAAAAGTTAGCATTTAGCCCAGGAGAAACTATTCTGAAATCTTTGTAGCTATGCGACCTTAAGAAGGGTAGAACTTCTTGTCCAGTGATACATTTATGATATTACAATTAATCAGAGAAAAAGGATTTGTACTGCATTATGACAGAGAGCAATAAGAAGAGGACATGAAGATGAATAGGCTACTTAAGTGAGTAAATGACTCCTGCTACCAGCCTGGCAATGACAAAGAGGACTTGAATGTCTGTGGTGTTATCACGTCTCTGAGGCTCCTCGGTAGTTTTATTCAGGGCTTTTGAGTGCTTATGATGTCACTGGCCATCATTGCTATGCTTGGCCACCTAGCAGATGACAGAAGAGAAAGTAATTTCAACAATGTAAGGTGCTGGTTTCACTAGGTAAGATAGTTGTCCGGATGACGACTCTCATTTACTTATCAGGACTTGAGCGGTGTGGCTCAGATTAATGAAAGGAAGGTCATAAATCAGTTCTTCAAGGAAACCAGGTTGCACTTGCCAGTGCTACATGGAGAGTGGGTTGTGTACACAGCAGCTTTAGCCAGTGTTAACGCTGTCACCTGGAGAGCAAGTGTAAAGCTGGGATTGATGCAAGGGTGAGCAGACCCAGGTAAGTATCCCACAATCTCTCTCCTCTTGCAAAGCCCAGAGCTAGGACCTTGGCTGGCTGAAAGGCTGGTGCTCAGCTGCCTTCATACAGATTGAGAACAGGACACCCTCTGACCTTTCTTCAGTTTTGTGTAGAGAGAGAGTAATAACGCCTAACCCACTGGAAAGGGTGAGTTTGAGTTCTTCAGCAATGATTGTGAGCTGTTATTAAATGACATAATTCTTCCAAAAGGTCTTGCTTTTGATCTTGGCAGAACAAAAAATGTTCTATCCTCAAAGTCTTTTCCCTTCACACTTTCCTCTTACTGACCTTGCAGCACTGACCATGCTCTCTCTGCTCCTCCTCTCTTTCTTCTAGGTTCTCTGTTCTTTCAACCTTTTCTTAAAGTACACTTGTTACTAGCAGTGAGCTTTTCTCTGGTTTCTTTCTGGGCTGGTATCCCAGCTACATTAAGATTGTTTTTTTGTGAAGGTAGTGTTTACAACTAATTCAATGAAGAGGGAATGAGAGATCTCCCAGAAAAAGTAAAGATGCAGAATTTCAGGTTTCACAAGTAGTACTTCACAGGCAGGTGTGCTCTGAAATTATGCTGACAGCAGCCCTAAGAGACTGCATATAAAAAAAGAGGACAATTACTACCCAGTTCTATTGGGTCTTCTGTCCTCCATCCCCCCAGTCCACTTTGTTATTTAGAAAAATCAAAAAGTGAACAGGCAGAAGGTTCAGGTAGACTGTATGAGATGCTTGTAATGGAACTGGAAACACCGACATGTATTACAGTAAAGCTATTGTCATCTTGACCATTGTCGTCTACATCCTGTTACTTTTGTGAGAAGTTATTTAGATGTGTGCATATACCTCAAAGGAATACTCTGTGTTTTGCATTTTTTTAAGAATGTCAGGAAGTTAAAATAAATATCTCCATGAAATTTGCTTAATAAGAATTTTCAGAAACATTTGTCATATTTCTGCTAGCAAAGTCAACTGAAAGACTAATTTTAGCAATGTGAAAAGCTGCTTCTATTGTGACAAAAATTATGGCCTAAGGGACAGAGCCACCCCCTCTAGAAATTAATACTTACAAAACCACATTTCTGTCAACAATCTGATGGCAATGCCATGGGAAGCTACTAATGGGAAAACAGAGCTGTCAGAATAAAAAGTGTTCATCTTCTCTAAACCAAGGAGGCTTTATTTATTCTTCCAAGCAATAGGCACAACTGAACTGTCTCTGAAATTTCTGGCTCCTGTAGATAATATGCTTGGTTTAGTACTAACTCATACTTCAACTTCTGTCTCATGCACTTGGTATTTTTTTGTCATCATGTAGATCACATGCTCCTGGGAATAACAACTTTCTTAATGTGTTTTTGTGTTGCATCCACAATTACAACTAAGCTTCATGGGTACAAAATACACTAAACAAAAAACACCATGCAATTTGTGTAGGCTAAAAAACCAAACTTTACATATCAATCCAAGAATTAACGTATTAATTAACTCTAATCAAAGAGTTATTATTTAGTCCCACTTTGATAAAACCAACACTCCAAATTTTCCAATTATTATAGCTCACTCCCAGTCATGATGCAATTGAAATTTGTACACACCAATTTTCTCATCTCTACCCCTTTTTCTGGTGTTTGCTTACCCTTCTGTCAGTCCTCAAGAAGCTGGGGAGAGGGTTATGGCGAGTTATTAGTGTCCCGAGTTCTTCACTGGAAGATGCTGCTGAGGATTTCTTCCACCTCACTCCAGGATCTGCCTGGGGCTATTTTTATATGTTTCTTAGCACGTACTACACGTTGCTCTTTCTTCATTGGTCCACAATTCCACTTTATATCTAAATATACTATATATAGTATGTTTTAATTACGTATGTTGAATATTTGTTCTTTGTTCCCTTTGTTATCTCTAAAGCCAGTTTTACTGGCCTCCCAAGGGCTTAATGACCAGTAATTGATCATTAGTGATTTGTTTATAGCCCAGGAGCCTCTGGTTTCATCATGTATCCATACTTACAAAATCTCTACTATAATCCGTTACTTGTATAATCCTCTACGTTAGTTTTATTCTAGGTCATAGCTGCCTCTACACAAAATAACTACTGCTCCTCTAATATCTGTTATATACAGAAATCTCAAAAGTATTATAACAATAGGCATTATAATACACAACCCTACAAAGCTAAGCTAAAACTTAAACAAATTAGGTAATATTCACCTGGCATGTAAATAATTGCTGTTACAGCTCAGCTAGCTAAAAGAAAGCTCCAGGCAGGCCAGGACAATCCAAACAAAGCCATCCTGACATGTCTTAGCTCCAAGACTTTGCAGACCTAACACAAAAGTGGTGAGCTCTTACTAGCATTGGCAATGCCACCCTCGCTCGGCTGTAGGGCTCTGCCCCATGGAGCCTTATTCCATAGCTACTGCTTCTAGGCAGCAAAGAAGACCTGGCCAAGGGTCTCATCTGCCTTATGAGGTGTGACCCAAAGAAGAGGACTCCTGGTGTCCCCAGTCAGGTGAGGAGATGGGTCCCTATGTTCTGGATTAGTTTGTATTGTCTAAGAACTGATAGCTCGTGTTCCTCAGTTGTATAGCACACTGCAGTCAACAAGCTGTGTTCTGAAAGGATGGCAATATAAAATCTCCTAGGTGGAAGAGAAATGTTAAAAAGAACTTGCGTAATAGTACCTTCATTTTCATGTCTAAGTCCTACTGAGACCTGTGGTTTATCTCTTCTGAGGAGCCTGATCTGATTGATGCATAAAAAGAGTGAATATAGATGTCATGGAAATGAGGGCACAAGGAGGTTTTCTACCCACCTGCTTTATGGGACCGCATTCCTTCCAGGCTGAAGCTTTGTATCCCAGTTTGGCCTCAGGCTGGTTCAGTGCCTGCCCTGAGAAGAAGGAGGTCAAATTTCAAATGGGGAAGAGGGAACGCACTGTGGTGGACCACAAACCATTCTCAACACTGACTTTTCACTGGCTCCTGTCCAGAAGCATTGTTTGAATCAAACACAACAGAAAGTGAAGTACAGCGCTGTTTTTTTTAGTTGTTTCCAAAAGTTCATGTTCCTTCCCAGGGTTTGTGCTGTCTTAAATGCAGCTTCCTTTTCAGGGGTTTGGGTGAGAGCAGGGGCAGACCAGATGGAGGCAGGAGTGTTGCCTGGACACAGGATAAGTTTGTGCATCCCCATATTGTCTGAGTGTCTGCTTGGTGGGGGAGCGGACTGACAAACTTCCCTCATGGCAGTGAAACCCCTGCTTTTTGCTATGGCTCTGTGAGCTAAAAGCACTGTCAGGGAATCCTCAGGCGGATTTCTTCCCTCCAGATGCATATTGTGGCCTTTTCTGCAACGGGCAATAGCACTACACAGTAAAACTCTGGTGTAATAAATGACATGAATCATAAAACATCTGCCAGTAAGGAACGTAACTATCCCAGATAAATGTTGCAGGCATAGTGGACACTCCTGCTGGTTTATTATAGCCAGTTTATAGGATTTATTTCTGTTTCCTCTGACACTAGCAAAAAAGAAATTCTCAAAACATCTCTAAAACAGAAGAAAACCATTAAATATTAAATTACATCTACCATGATGGTTAATATAAGCCTATCACATCAAGAAGAGAAGTTGGATTTAATCAGTTTCTTAAATTCCGTCTCAAATAATCAGAATTGCATATACTGAATATTTTTTGTACTAAATAGAAGAATATGCAGTTCCCATATAGGTTTTTATGTTCTGTTTCTCATATAAAATGAGCTTTGTTTATAAGATCCAGGCCCATAAAATTATAGGGAAAAGGGAATGAAATGATTAGGACAATACACATGCTTCTTCAAAAAAAGACAAAGGGTTTGGTTATCCAATCCTTTACACACTATGTGGTCACTTACATCATAACTTCCTGATACCCTCAAAAAAAATTACTGGTTTGGTCTTGTAGAATGTAGTTTCTGTCCTGTATTGTTTGAAATTAAAACTGTAACAGTTTTTTGGAAATACCTGATTTATTATTACATTTTAGTCCTAGACTCAGGTGTACACTTAACTGCTGCCTGCTTATGTCATGTAAATATGGAATTTTATTATGTGGACTTGTTCCACAATGCCACTAGGAAATAATGTCAAAAGATCTTTTTCCCTAAAGGACTTTTTCCTGCCTATTTTAGCAGTAATTGGGAAAAAAAAAAGAGTGGGAAGTTAAATAATCTAAGCAGAAATTATCTAGTTACAATAGCAAAAGTTCAATAGGGAGGTGGTTGTTGAATGTGTGACCTTCACAAAAAGATTTTAATGTTGATCATCACAAAAAAAAATCTGAGCACACTTCAAATGAATATAGGACACAGAAGAGATGTACCTTTTAAGTGAGAGTGATTGATTTGGAGATAAAAAAAGCATTGTATTGTATATTATTAAATAATTAATTTTGCAGTGATCCATTATAAACTCAGAAGTGTATATGTGAATAATTGCAAATGGGTGCACAAAAGGGAGATGAATAGTATGTTGGTCATTTTATTATCACTGTGGCATCTGAAGCCTATTTTATGATATATACAGCCAGCAATCACAGAACGAAAATCTCAATCATCTAATTAAAAATCTTGCAAATTGGTCATAAAAACATACTTAACTGGAGTAGGACTTTACATCATACAAAGGATATTACAAACTAGGAGAAAGCATGACAGATTGAGTGCGAGGCAATGTGGACAGTCCGTGAAACTAGTATATGGTTCTGCAGACCCACTGAAAAACATTATGAAATACACCTTGAGAAAGTTTGTATAGATGTAAGTAACACTATGTTAGATTTATAGTAAGAAAACCAAGAACTGTCAGAAGAGATATTTTCTGCAAAGATAGAAAAAAACGCACCATACAGCAGAATTTTCTTCACTTACAGAGTTTTGTGCTGTTAATATATCATTTCATCTTGTAGATAACTCTGCTATCAAACACTTCCTGTAAAACTCTTCGAAAGGAAGTCACCAGTGCTGGATCGCTTGGCAAACCAGGATGAAGTACTTCAAAAAAATCATGTGAATAAACTGAAGAAACAGTTGAAAGACCACCTTGGTCTCAGCCTTCTTTAGCTGAAAAGCAATATGGAGGTCTGCTATGGTCTGAGGAGCATACCACACTGTTGTAAGAGGTTATTCTTTTACCCAGAACCAAAACACATCACCTCAGAGGGATGAAAATATCTAAGCCAACAGCCATGGTGCTTTAAAAGCCTTGTGGCAGTGTTTTTAGGGTGTGACAAATACTTGACCCCAATCAAGTCAAACAGTTAAACCTGATATCAATAAATGTTTTTGATATCTCTTTCATAGTTGAAGCAATGCTTTGACAGTAGCTGCATTTTCTTTGCATCATCTATGATATTTCTTATAGAAAGTGTTTAAGCACTGGTATTTCGGCATGACTTAGCAAAATACTTTCTGTCCAGCCTTATATTGCTCTGGGATCCTAATGGTACTTGCTAGCATGGCAGGCGGGAAGACCTCATTTTCGTCTCAGAAGGAGGCCTTGTGAGAGGTCAGATGTGCAATCCAACACAATATACATTTTGGGATCAAGAAACACTCTAAATGAAAAAATAATTTGCATTTTCCATGAGAAATAGAAAGCTAAACTTTTTGGCTCCCAGTGTTTTAATTATACCTGTTAACTCTAATGACATAGCGATAGTGTTGCCAGTCCTTAATACCTTGGTATACATTAGTATAGTTAAAATTACATGAATCAGTAACCTGTCAGTGAAAATTGCTTCTCCCCTTCATCTGTGCCTTGTAATATTCTAAAAATTACTGTGTAGGAATTGTCTTTAATTTTAATTACATGGTTATGATATATTAACATTAATATTGTGCTGGTGGACTACTCATCTTTTAATTTTGGCCAAGGATGCAAATTGCCTAGAGGCCTAGTTATGCTCCCATGAAAGTTCCCATCAACCTCGGCTGTGTAAATTAGGAAACACTAATCTATGCATCCCCTCATCACACTGGTTGGACTTTTTTTTCCCTGTCAGTTACTCAATGCTTCCTGAGGTTTTTTTTTTATGTGCTCATGTGTGTAAGTAGGGCTGCAAGACCTAGCTCTAGGTAATTGTATTATCCCAGCTTTAAACTGGCAGGTTAATATTACTCACGGGGGGGTTTCACACAAACAGATAAAATCCTATGGGATTTTACTGGGGCTCTGTTAGCAATCCAAAGAAGGATAAAGGATATATTCTTAAGTCATACAGCTGTGTGAACAATTGAAATCGATTGGAGCTGTTGTTGAGCTCACTTGGATCCCTAGTCACACAGATATTTTTGGAAACGATTACACAGCTAAAGTAGCAAAGAAAGCATTAAGAAGGATTATGCTGATATTCTAGTTTCACTGTCTAGGGGTGAAACCACATCTCTTATCTGCTCAAGGGCAATAAAACCTGCTCTTTTAGGAAAAAAAAAGTGATCAATATAGAAAAGATTTCCTTGTGTAATATGTTTAGGTGTAACCCGGAGATTCAGCACGAAAAAATTCAGTAGAGAGCCTCATGACTAATGCATTAGAAAAAAGGACTAGATATTTATTTTAGAAGGTTGGCCAATTGTTCCCTCGGTTTTAAAATGTAGATGATTTCCTATTTGCGTATGTTATTCCATTATCGCTCCTGAAACTCTTTGCCCGAAGGCTGCCGTTCGTTCCCCTGCTTGCCCAGTCCCGCAGCCTGCTGTACTTGATGCTGCTATTAAGCTTTCTGTTTACTACTGATTCCGGCGCTGCTGCTCCTCTTGATAGCGAGCAGGTTTGGCAGCGCTATTGCAAGGAGTGCAAAGATTTGAAAATGCCCCGTGTCGGAAGATAAAGCCCACATCAAATAAAGACTTTGTCAAATTTCAGTGATCTATTTTAAATGCCACTCTGGTGGCTTAAATGACTCTTATTACCTACAGCTTAATTGACCTAATATGAAAGCATTTGATTTCTGTTTATGGCACTGTTATAGCTGAATATTACTTGAGCTGTCATTATTGATTATCAGCACTGATGTTACTAATTAAGGCTATTTGCAGAGAACACCCAGCTGCTCCAAAGAGCGGTTTGTGGCCAGCGGGGCTGCCCGGGGAGCAAGGGGCGGGCAGGTGGCCCCGCTGCCAGCTCTGCCGGTGCCGTGGCCGGGCATGGGGACACGGGGAGGTGGCTGGGCGTGCACCGGGCACGGCAGCACCGGGGCTGCTCTGGAGGCACCGGGTGCCTTTGATTTCAGCCGAGGTCTGCACGCAGAGCGGCACGTCCACACCGTCAGCCTTCCTCCATGCAGGAGCACTGTGCAAGGGAGTCACAACCTCGAGGATGAACGTGGCTCCAAGGTGCTATTCCAGCATGATATTTAGCTATGCATATAATAATTATATAGTTGGAGAAGGTCTCCTGCATCTCAGTGTCCTGCTGTGTGTTGTTGCAGTCAGCAGTACTTACCAAATCCCTTTGTATACTTTTCAGTCTCTATCACTACCTGGCTTCGGATTTCTGTCTGCCACTCTTCACTTAAGGCTGTGGCTCCAGTACATTATTGTCTGATGTCTGGGAAATTTGGCTCTAATTTCTGGCCTATATAGTTCAGAGTGGTTTTTAAATACTTAATACTACCAGATGTTAAGTTATAGAAGTAGCGGTTCCTGTATGAAGCATCAAAAGAGAAGAGAATAATAAAGTATATGTGTGTACCTGTTTTCTTTTGAGAAGAAAAATGCTGATACCTCTGCTGTGATTGATAGCAATACATAATACATAAATATCTGTGGTTCCAAAAGCTGTTGCTAGCCATGACAACCTCACCTGGACTGATAAATGTTCAATTTCTGTAGAGATAATATAATAACATATTAGAAACATCCTTTACAATAATAATGATGGACTCCATTTGAATGATCTGAAAGCTTTAAAGAGGGAACAAATGTGTACTGAAGACACTACAACATTTCTGTTGACAGTTATAAATATTTTTAAAAATCTTGACTAGTTTGTTGGCTGACAATTCAATTATTCAACCTTGTGCTGGAGAACATCATAACAAAATTTGTCTCTGTAGTGACACGGCAGTAAATCTGAAATAAAAGATGTCTTTGGAATGAACAAAGAATCTACTTGTTAATTTTATTTATGTGATATCAAGGGAAAACCCAGCCGTCTCACCTACTCATGTGATATTTCTCGTTCAGCAGTCTAGCACACAAAAAACTAGGAATTTCATCCTTCCATGTTAAGAACTGCCACTTTCCTGAATGCACAGCAGTTCTTTGTGTAAGGTTTATACTACATAAATGTTGGGAAATTAGCCCTTAAAAAATCAGGAGCCCCAAGGAAGACCTGCAAGAGGCTGCTGAAGACAGAGAGGTTCCTGTGGTACTGTGGGGTCCTGAGCTGATGCCTGCCTAGCCCAGTCAGGAGCCACGTAGCTGTGGCACCATGGATGTGGTCAGTAAAATGGCAGTCCTGCCTGGGCTTCACTCTACAGACAAATCCCCATGCCTTCTCCACACACAGGGTGGTGAGGCACTGATGGAACAGTTCTGCTTTTTATTTTTTTCCTACAGTGACCAGCTTCAAAAAAGAATTGGTCATTTTCACCACATAGGATGGGATACGTCCCAGGGGAGAGGGCGCATTGCTATGATGAGTACTGAACCCCAGGAGGCTTGACATGAGGCAGCCCAGGTGTTCTGCTCAGACAATTTTAAGTAGGCTCTGAGCAGTTGACCCTGAGGATATGACTGCCACAGGAGCAGATGTAGCCCAGCCTGGAGGGAGGGTTGGGTATGGACAGCCTTGGGTCGATGTAAACAGATGCGTGCAAGGTAAGCAGTACAGGTTTGATGGAAGGTAGGAACTCTTCTGACCACACTTACCTGTGTGGTAATCCAGGTAAATCCAAGCCTGCCCAGGGCACACGTATCAGATCTCGTGTTTATGGAGTCCTGTGCGTTATGATACAGCTCCCAGGCCCCCTTTACAGTCCAGCCCTGCTACCAGTTCACTCTCCACTAATCGCATATGTGCCAGAAATGACACTGAGTCATACACCTTGAAAGACCTTCTGGGTGGCTGAGACCCTTTTCTGTAAGTATAACATGTAGCCACCACCCTGGGACCTCCAGCAGTTTAAAAATGGCTATGGGTTTCCTAGTAGAAAATAGTACAAAATCATTACTGATGGCCATCCCTTGATCTAACTGTTGGCAGTTCACCTCTAGTCCTCCAGGTTCCTGGGGAGAAAACAAATTGATAAATTAATTTTGAAATGCTTACCCTTTTGTGCTTTTGACTCTAAGGCTGGGGGGAACCTGGCCTGCACAGACCAGGGTGCAAAACTGGAGTTGATATATGCTAAATTCTGAAAAGATTCAAACTCTGGTCTTAAGCTCACAGATACAAAGGGTTTCCTCTTCTTCCTGCAGTTCCACCTATGTGGAAAAAAAAAAAAGGAAAAAAAAAAGCTAAAAATCGCTACTGTATAGGCGCAGGAGTTTTAATGGAAAGGCCATAAACCACTGTGGAGAAAATAAACACTTCAGATGTTACAGTACTGCTGTTCAGACTGATGCGCAAAGACCAAAAGGGGAAGAAGTCACACCAGCAGTCGAAAGGGAAAGCCAGAAGAGAGCAAAGAGTTAGTTAGGTGGCTAGCTGGTGACTGCAAGGGACACAGGACACATCCGAAGGCAGGTGCACTTTGTGTGCTGCTGGTAGAAAAGCTTGTTTTACAAGAGGCAGCGCTCTGCAGTTCCCAGGGGGGCAGGTATGGGCAGGTCTGCAAGGCAGGGTACGCAACATGAAAGGGACTTTGGAAAACTCAGCCAAATATACAGATAAGGGGGATCTTTCCAGAAATTTCTGTCTTTTGACTTTGTATGCAAATACTCACACCTCACATTCAACACACATAACGCACAAAGTTGATCTTTCTTTCTGGGTCTCGGTCATGGGTCAGGGTTGCAGAAAGTAATAGACCTGACACGTTACAGGGGTTTAGCAGCTACTGACATGAAAATATGGCAACATTTCTTGAGTTGTTCAGCATTACTTTGCATTCTCTGGTATTACTGTTTCACAGATGTCACACTCTACAAAGAGGTTCTGTTATTTTTATAGATGTAACTCTTACAGAAAGCATTGTGCTGACAAAGATTAAAGGATTACAATGTAGATAAGACAGGAGAGAGGAGTAAAAGGTGTGTTTCCAGAAAAATGCAATAGTTCAGTTAAGTGCAACATGTTTCCAGGGGCTACTCTACTCGTACTGATAATTTAGATTTCTTGTATGCATAGCAACAGATAATACGTAAGTTTTGAATAGCGCTTTCAATGAATAAAAGTTGGACTTTAATATTCTACCGTATCAGCAATAAACGGAGAAGCCAAACACTGTATTTATATTGATTCCTTTCTGAGACTTGGTGAGAGAGCTCCCGGCGGTTACCTTTACACGCACTATCGACTCTCCCTTTGCCAGCAGAGCTGGAGGATGGAGCTGGTGATAAAGGCTGAGGAGGAGGAGGGCAGTATGCAGAAAATCAGGAATGAGTCAAAGAAAACACTCACGTCTCGACAGACGATGTTTTGACGAGCACGTAGGTCTCAGTTCACCTTTGTAAGCACGGCTGAACTTTGTGAGCACGGTGAGGTGAGGGCAGCCAGAGCTGGGGCTGAGCACCACTTGATGCTGCCGCTGTCCTGCCCTTGTTCTGGGGCTGTTCTCACGCCCATCAGCAGTATCGTGGGGTGCCAGTGATGCAGGGTAAAGATTCACAGTAGTCACTTCAGCAAAGGTATGTAGGTACCGAGGGCCTTTTTTTTGGTGGGCTTTGTGAGAAATAGAAGAGCCTGCCTTTAATCAGTACTGTACAACAGTGCCCTCCTGTGCAGGACGGCAGGTCAGGTCTGGACAAGCAGCAGGGAGTCGGGGTCACAGACCTGGGAGGCTCTGGGCTGCGTTTCTGTCGGACCTCTGCGCTTACAAGTTTCTTTGAGCGATGGTTAATGTGAATGACATGGATGGGGAGATGAATCACAAAGAATAAAAGATTAGCACGTTAGCTGAAAAGAGAGTTTGGTGGTATGTGTGGAAACGCTCTGGGTTTCTCACTAGCTTTCTTGCTCTGTGAATGCAAATTATGCTTTATAAATCCTTTGCTGCGCTGTGTAAGGTCTAGTGTAATTGTTTTTTTCCTTCAACTGACTGCTTATCATTATAGCAAAAAAAGCGGGGGATTGCTTAGAAGGAAATCCAGTCCTCTTAATCGTTTCCTTGATTGTATTAGTATGTTCTTTATTTAGGCTTTTGTCAGAAACAGAGTTTTATTACTGCAAATATTACTACACCCTCTCAGTATTCCTGTTTTATTGAGCTCTGTGACATTATCTTTGTTTTGATGGTGGTTGTCATTATGTATCATTTCAAACAGGTCCTCAAGGAATGTTGTGCTCAGGTTGTTTTCTCTCATCACAGTGGGCAGCTGCTTTTCTTTTCTATTTTCTGTTAAGGTGCCATTTCTTTCAGTCACAAGGGTGTATTTTTGCTGGTATAGATAATGAGTGCAAGATTAACTCACAAGGCAGGCACTTGCTGGGAAGCTTAGCATTAGCTCATGAAATAGGAAACTGAACACTATAACCGCCTATCCTGTAAAAACTGGAATTAAATGAGCTTCCATTGTTATGAACCAAAAGGACTGCAAACTGTCTTGAGAAGTATGCAGTCACATTCTAATAAATGTATCATTTATCCAATATATCATGATTCTTATGTATATGAATCATATCTCATATATATCTCTCATATGTAATATATATATCATATTTATATCTCAAAATAAGTATATCAGAACTCATAAATTTTATTGACAATTTTGAGGTCTCAGCATTCATGACTTCTCAGTGTTCCTCAAAAGAAGCAGCTTATTTTCAGGAAACAAACCAAACTCATCATCCTTGTGCCTAGTTTTTGGAAAATTTCACCTCCATATTGTGAGCGTCTGATAATCTTGAAAGGGAGTAAATTAATCATTCTGAAATAAATATATACAGATTAAAGCCTGGAGTTTTCTTTTTAAAGCATATAGTCTCAACCTACAATATTTTACAGCAGATTTCCAAGTTTTTTAGAAAAGTTTATGAATAAGAATAGTATATTTACTTATATGAATAGAGATAAAATTATTATTGCTATTACTCCTCTAAAGTGTCTGGTTTTGCACTTCTAAGAGGCTGGAAATTTCAGAGGTTGGAAATTTCAGAGACTGGAAGAAGGCTGAACTGTTCTGGCATCAGATCTGCTGCTGTTTTTATCCAATTCCTTTCCTAAAGAGAAAGGAAAAGGCAAAAGGAATTTTTAACTCTCCTTGCTAGCCAAAACTAGCTGGGTGCTGGCTCAGAGACAGAAGTGCATACACCCATAAAGGAAAACCAAAATGGGGTATGGATGCTCAGGCCAATTCTCCCCCGACCTCCCAAGAGGCGACATGAGGAAGGGCAGCTGGGGCTGCCCGGGCCATGTTCACTCTGCCCTGCTGACGGATATCCTCCCACCATGACAGGAATGACTGATCTCCATGTTCCATGTAAACCCAAATCAGAGTCCATCTACCCCAACTATGCCAACTATGCAACAGACAAGACAAATCTATTGTCAATACAAATGGCTGCAAAATATGACGCTGCAGTCATTGATTCCTATTAACACATTTGTCTGCTGGGAGGGACCACTGTGTCTCAAAAAGGCTGAGACACAGCTGCAAATAGTAGCTTCAGTGGTTCAGTTTTCAGCCACAGGGTGTCTGTCATGGTGTCTACCATGGTATGGGCACGTCAGCCAGTGTCCAGAGAGCCTCCTCAGTGGGGCCTATGGTGGCCATGCAACCACCCCTGTTCCCGCCATAGTGGAGGTGAGTGTTTAGTGCTCCAACAATATTGAATGCAGCATGAAGCACAGTGGAAACGACTGGGTTTGTTAGAAGACATGGCTGGCCATGGAGTAACTCCTGCTTCTAAAACAGCTTATGAATTTGACATCGGTGGAATTGTTGGATGGTGTTGGGAGCTTGGTGAAAATGTCAGCGTCCCATGTAGTGCTGTCCAAGTGAAAGCAGATGTAGTTAGCATGCTATTTTTCTGGGTTTTGGTTGGCTTTTCCAATCTCATGTAGTTGTAAGTGTCAACTGAAGTCACGCTGACCTGTTTTCTTGGGGCTTAAATGTTTATATAAGCCAGATGCCAAGCCTGTAGGGTAATTACAGTACTAATTACTACTTTTGACATATATTTCTAGTGATAAGGGTTGTTTCCAGAATGCCTTTGATGCTATTTTGCAAGGGCGCTGAGCTGAGACTTTCTTTTCCATATTAGTTTTCAATGCTGACGTTTGCTTGTTCTGTACTTTTAGATGTAGGAATATAACAGTAGACAGTAAAGAAAATTCAGCCATAGGTTTTATATGTAATAGGAGGCATAAAGTAAACCAAGCAATAGATTTTTGCTATGGGGAAAAGCTATTTCTGTTTTTCTCAGTAGTTTTGCTATGCAATACCCTTATTTAATTTACTGTTCTTGTATCCTTAAAAACAGGACAAGAGTCACCTGAAGGTAAAAGAATTTGAGAATCATAACTAAGCATAATTGTGGCTCTCTTGCCAGTTTCCAACAGCAGCCTCCTTGTCAGTAGTCCTTTTCTTTCTTCCTTGTTTTTGCTCTCCTTATTAAGGACAAGAGAGTTTGCACATGTGTATGAAACACATGTATCTCCTGCTACTCAGCTAAACAGAAATTACGAGATAATAAAAGCAAATATGGCAAAAAATGCTAAAAAAATGTGACAAATTTATAACAAATGCTGAGGTTTGCTAATGAGCTAAGCAAGCCTCTCTTTAAACTGTTAACAGATAACATAACAGAGGAGGAAGTATTATGGATAGATGTAAAAGGCCAAATTACAGCAACTCATAGGGTAGATGTGTCATTTCAAAGGACATGGCCTTAAGAAGCTCTCTTCTGAAAGATATGTAGAGAGGTAGAACTTACGGACCTTCAAAACAGGAAGGAATTTATATATCTTAAAAATAGCAAGGAGGTGCAAAGAATCTCTAAGCGTGAACTTGCAATGCCGTAGGCTGGGGCTGACTGCCTGGAGCCAGCTCTGTAACCAAGGCCCAGAGACAGTCCCCATGAGCCCTGGCAGCAGTGACGGCCAACATGGTTCAACATGAACAGGACCATCAACACAAGTAGTCACCCCAGTCTGCTCAGCACTCATTAGACCACGTATGCATTACTACAGCCAGTTTTGGGGCCCCAACTGAAGAAAGATGTTGACATGTTCAGCAGAAGGCCCCCAGAGTGGTCAGGGCTGGAGCACTTGTCCTGTGGGGAGAGGCAGAGGGACCAGTGCTTGTTCAGCCTGGAGATGAGATAACTTTGGGGGAGACTAAAGCCCTTCACTACTGTCAAGGAGGTTATCAAAACACAGAGCCAGCCTCTTCACAGAGATGCACAATGGGAGGGTGAGAGACAAAGAGCATAAGTTGAACAGCGGTGGTCCAGACTGGATACAAGGAGAAACTTGTTCCTCATGGGGAGAGTCGAGCTGTGTAACAGTTCAACCATAGAGGTTGTTCTGTCTTTGTCTTTGCAGGTTTTCAAGACCTGACCTGTCCTGAGAAAGCTGTTCTGGTCTCACACTTGTCCTTGCTTGAGCAGCAGGTTGGACCAAAGACCTCCTGCACCCCTTCCAGCATGAATTATCCTGTGGTTCTGTGATCCTGTGAGAAATACTTGATTCCTGTTCAGGGATCTGTAACTTCAGGGAAGTAGGACAAGTATAGGGAAATCAAGAGGCCAAGGCAGATGGGGAGCATGTGGTGAATGTAAGGCTGGCTGTTTCTTTTAATTTTTCCTTTTTGAAATGGACCTGACTCATCTTACTGCTTCGAGAAGCATTGATCCTTACAGTGTGTGTTCTTCTGTAGGACTTCATAGGCAGGTGAATAGGAAGTGCCAGGTGCAGCACAGTTTCAAGTGGAGCTGGGTAGAAAAACAACAGATTGTCCAGTGTTTATTTTTCTTTTGTGAATGAGCGATGGGTTTTTTAATGCCTAACTTCTTTCCTAACGAGTCTCATGCAAAAGCATTTCCTGTCCTTTACTAATAGCGCTGGCACCCATGGTCTAATTGCAACCAAATCTGGTAGACCAGCCTCAAATATTAAGTTTCCATGTGTTTAATGGGAGGACGAAGCTAGGTAGTGGGCAAAGACCCTGTTAGTGTCTCTGCCATCAGCTTAGGCACTAACTGGGAAGAAGGCCTGGGCAGGTGAGAGCAAAGGTAAGTATAGGGAGATATGAGCCCTGCAAGTGAGCTCAGGCAGAGTTCATGCATCTCTCGGTACCAGTCACAAAACTATAGGAAATGGGCCTGCAGTACTTCTGCAGCTGGTGAGGTGGACAATTTTGATGTAGGAGGTCCACACTCCATGTCCCAGATGGACAGCTTCTTGAAAACTGAGTATTTCATGTTGCTACGCTTTTCATCCCTCCCGACCTGTCTCTGTAATGGGGGCTGTTACTGAAGAAGTGTGAGTTGGTTCACTGAAATTAGGGCATTTCTCCAAAATTGCAAGGATATTTGACATTCTTTTGTCATGTGTCTTCACACTGAGGTTCCCAGAACAGACTTTCCTTTCCTCTCCTTGACCCTACATGGGGTGTACGTGCAGCACAGACTGGCTGCTGGGTGTTCCCCGTTCCCAACCAGATACAGCTCTGATCAGCTGAGTGGCTTCATTTGGGGTATGAAGAGTGAGAAAAAAGTCAGTATTATTGGATTGAGGCCAGAAGGTGTGCGGAAGCAGAGGCCCCGAATGTCCACTGTCTAGGAGGGTTACTTCCCACTGCTGTCCCCATATGGGACCTGAATGCCCAGATACACTCCCCAGCATGGGGCCCATGCCATATGGCACTCCCTCCACCCTAGTGAAAGGCTGGCTTTCAAGGCCTCCATCCCACTGTACCTCTACGCAGTTTTTCTCTGACACGAAGATAAGTGGGAGCCTCAGTGATATCCCACCTCTAGATGGCATGATGATACTATAAAATGTTCAAAACATTTTTTATATATTAAGCAATCATTAAACCATTGTCATGGTCAGAACATACTCTAAAGACCAACATCCAAGACCCATATTGGATGATACTGATTCCTAGCATGCCCGGAGTGCTCATGATGATAACACTGGAATATGGATTAAAAAGTCAAAAAAGAAAATTACTGGACATGTACAGTAGCCACATTTTCAAATATTACTAACTTATTCATTCATTTTTCAAATACTAAGAGGGCATAGCTCACAGTTTATAAAAGCTTCAGTTCATGATTCAGTTTTTGTAGCAGTCATGTTTGGGTTGTAAGAATTCAAAATAAGGCTGCTGTTGCTGAACTTCTGTCACATTCTCTAAATCTACTTGCATTTGAAGGGAAATAAAATGCGATAATGTCTGCAAATACTGGTCATATAGATTCTACCGCACCAGCAAATAAAACATTTAGAGGCTCACAGAAAATTATTTACCCTTCACTAAGCATATGAAACTCTTAGCAACTTCAATGGGAGGTGTGCACATGTGTTTTACTTCATTCCTAAATTTTGCTTGTGGGCATGGAAAAAGACCAAATGATAATTTTCAAGACAAAATAAAATCCCTGTTTTTTGTGGGTTTACTTTTGGAGAGGTTTTTTTGTGGGGTTGTTTTTTTTTTTTATATTGAGTTATTTTCTTGGTGGTGCCTTCTCTGAGCTCTTCAGTTTGTAGATGTCAAAGAATGCCCCAAATGTCAAATTCCAAGTAGTCTTCACTTTTCAACCATCAATGAAATGAATTCCATAATGAAATAAGAATTTACACTAGCTCAGGAGATCCCCTGTGGTTCTTTGCTCTGAAAAACAGCAAAAATGGGACCTAGATAGGTAGACATAGTATATTATTTGACAGATCAAATCCCATGCTGGTGAAAAATTGCTTATGAAAGCAGTTGAAGAACTGAAAAGTACTTATTTGCTGCACAAGAAAGAGTAGTTCCAAAAATAGCTTTCTGCTCTGTGGTCTCCTGTGACACTAGACAGCCTCTTTGGGTCCTGTCATGTTTTGCAGCAGCCACTCTATGTCTGCTCCAGCATTTAGATTGGCACTTTTTAAACGAGACCTGCCAGGCTGGAGATGAGATGCCTGGTTTTGCAGACCACTTAGTTCCTGTGTCTCAGGAGCGACTGCTCCTCGCACCCTATGATAACTTTGTGGAAGAAGGGGAACATTCCCCAGGGATGCCTAAAACTGTGGTGCACTGACTCTGAAAATGAGCGTGTAACTTCACCCTGCAGGAGTGAAATATCCAAGGCTACTTTGGTAAGAGAGGCGATGAGATGACCCCAATGGCCTGTGCCCCACAGTCCGCATAATTCACTTATTCCGTTACCCAGTAAGGAGATAGGAAATTGCAAGTTAAACTTGGGAAAGTTGGGAAATACTAGGTTGAAGGTTTTCTTTGCAAAATAAATTCAGCTGCTTCAGATTTACTGCCTTGAGCTACACACTCCTTTCTCCTTCAGGAGCCCTTGTTCATTCCATGTACAGATAACTATTCAATATTCCTTTTTCACTTTCTTTTCCAATGGTGTTAGGTTTTTAATGCCTAACCAACTAAACTAACTAAAATAAAAAGAAACCCCACCAACCTCAAAACATAGAAATTCAATTGTACAACACTATATGGACTTATTCCTAAGGTCTGTCAATGTAAACGCATCCTCATTTATCCTCTAGGTAGGAGTTGCAAAATCCATTAATATTCTGAGTGCCTCGGTGATAGCAGACCCTCACACAGCAGAACTGTGCAATGCAGCTCCCAGTCACTTGCTCAGCTCACACTTATGTGACGGATTTCAGATGACTGGCCCTCAGGATAGGCCCATATGGTGGGGTATGACAGACTTTCTGTTTTTCCAGCATGGCTGGGAAATACAGTACAGAAGGGCAATGCAGAAATTCAGAACAACTGCCTCTGGTTTAGGCTTTGGGAGGTATGTCCTGTGCCCATGTCCCCAGCCTTTCCTTGCTCCCTGCTCCTCCCAGTGTGTCCTGCTCTGCCCCCTCCTCCCACCACTCTGCAGACTCCTGCCCTGGCCACCATCACCACCCTGCCTCCACCGTACTGTCTCTCCTGGCCTGCAGTCCCGTAGCTCCAGACCTTCTCTATTTTGTTTGACCTACCTCAAAAACCAGCCATCTTTTCCACTCTGCTAATAAATTGCATCTTTTTCTTTTTCTTCTTCTACTTTCCCTGTTCTTCCCTATTCCCATACAGTTTTTTCTGTGCCCTGTGGTCTTGGTTTCCTCTTCTTTGAAATGTGTGGAAGCTGTCTCAGGGATCACAGAGAGCAGTCCATAAATCAACACTCTGAGTCCTCAGCACTTCCTTCCCCAGATGGATCCCTTCAGAGATTGTCTTCACCCTTTACCCAGGGCCTTCATAATTTTATAGCAAATAAGATTTATCCTGAAGCCTTGTAGTTTTGGTTAAGCTATGAGTTCTCACAGGGACATTATTATTTCTAACACCTCAGTGGCCCCCCCTCATGCTAATTTTCAAACACTTCAGTCAGAGCTTAGGGGCATTAATAACAGAACAGCCAAGAATAATGTATGACCCAAGAATGATATTTTTTCCTTACGCTCACGGCACTGGTGGAAATACTCTTGTGATCAGGTCTGTGAAGCTGAAGGTTTTATTACCTTATCATGTCTGTGTGAACCTTCCCAGCAGTAGATGACCGTGGGAGAGCTCTTTGTCTGCTGCAGTGGTAACTGAAACCCGTTGGAGTGGTGACATCTCAAACCACCTGAAGCCCATTGCTCTCACCCCACCAGTAATGCCCTGTTCTGGGAGCAGCGGAAAAAAATTGAGCTGAAACTTTAAACTGGAGCCAGGCGACTGGGACAGAAAACCTCCACCTCAATGGCTAAATTAAAATTATAAGCAACTGAATCCAGAGCCTGATAAAAGAAAGTGTCAGATAACCTTAACTGCAGGCATTGCTAACAGTTTAGCTTATAATATCTTACGCTATATTTTGCGTCCCTAAATCCCCCTGCAGCTTCACTGTATATATTCTTCAGTGCCTATAACTACCATGTAGTGCTGCTGTGAGCTGTGAAAAGCTGCTCCGCTGAGCTGCAAAGGCTGTAAAGATTTCTATAGTGCTCTGTATGAAGGTGTGTGTGGGTGCAAATAAAGAGTTTGTTGCAATTTGAAAGCACTTTAGGTCCCTGAGCCTGGACAGAGCAAAAGGTATGATTGTAAAACTTTATCAGAATGTGTTGCCTGACTCCGTTATATTATTAACAGTTATTTAAAAAAATTGCATGTGCAGCAATGTAAATTTCAAAGAGTACTAATGTGTTTCCTTTATTTTTATTACAAGAAAATCTCTGAAGCTCTAAAAACATGAAGAATCATGGCAAAACTGTCCAGTAAAGGATGTCAAAATTCAGGTTTTGTAATAACACCTAAAAAATGGTGATTCATTCATACTGCCTAGGTAATACATCCTGTTCTGCTGCTGCTGGGAATGTAAAAAATTACAAAAGCAGCCAAAGCAATAACAATACAGTGTTTCTCACTATGAATAACGTAGACTGAAGTAGTGATTTTCTTGTTCAGGAAGTCAAACCTTAACATGTTGTCAATAGTAATACATTGGTCTGCGTGGTACTCCGAGCAGATTCAGCACTAATATTAGGGAGGGCAGAAAAGTGTGTGTGGAGGAAGAATATAACTCTGTTGTTTCCTTCCCCCTCATTTTTGAGGAAATGTTGGTTTATCTTTCTAGAATGTCATGGTTTAGCCCAAATTGGCTACTGGGGATGTGGGGGACCCCAGATGGGACCA
>RSEF01000002.1:24791987-24818065 GCA_003993805.1 Himantopus leucocephalus
AGCAAAGTTACTGAATAAAATTGGTCCTGTTTTACCTCAAACCGGGACATAGAATAACTGCAAACTGATACTTGTACAGCATTGCTGTACATATTTTTCCCTGATTTATATTAAGAAAATCTTGTTTTTTCAAAAGGTCTCAAATATTTTGATATCTTTCGTACTTAACAAGAAGGGTTTGCAACTACTACTGTCTTCTGAATGCATGGATTTGTACACCCTCCAGTGGAGAGCCTTTGTGCACCAGAGATAGCACGCAGTTGGTGATGGCTGTCCAGCTGCTCATCATAGTCCAGACTAGAATCTGGGAATTTCTTTTCTTACAGACATTTCTTCATTATGTAGTCTCTCAAAGAATTATAAGGTCCTAGTCTTTTGATATCTAATTCCATTATACCACATTTTTTTCAGGCACAAGGTAAAATTATAGGCTCTGGAATGGACTCTAACCCCCATTCTGAATAATTAGCTAAAATAAATTATTGGCTTCAACATGGATTTTCACTAGCATAAATTGGGTCTGATTCTGGCTATATTTCTTTTGATCAGAGGTTGCTGGAGTCTGAAAATAATGGTATCTCTCTGCTCTGAGGCTGTATTTCTGTGATGATTTCCCTGTAATTTTCTTTGGTTGGGGGACATCTGGTATCTTCCCAGTGCATTAGTGATTCTTGTGGGAATGTTTAAACCAAGGAGAGTTTGAGTGGAGAATGTTGCTTTGAGTGCATCCATCACCTCCTTAATTCCTTAAAAAAATCCTGTTTCTGTCATATAGCTGCACATATCCTCATCTTTATTTACTACTAAAGTCTTTAATATGGCAAACATAAAACTCTTCTTCAGATGTCTATCTCACATTATTTATTTTCATTAAAAAAAGAGAAAGAAAAAGGGGCACTTGATCTTTTTCTTCACTGGTTTCCTCACTAAATCCCTAAGGCGGCTATTTCATCCCATTTGGACAACACCACCCTGTCCTGATCTTTCAAATAAGCCTGTCTCAAAACCATAATCTTAGTGCTGTCTCTTCCTCTCCTTCATCTAGAAATGGCTGAACAGACTGGGGGCTTGTTAATTTGGATGTGGATTTTATGTCTATCTTAATTTTGCCCCACTGGAGGTCAAGGCGTTAATTGGACACTCAACAACGTCATCTCATAAAATGTCAGAAAATTTACTGCAGCCAGTGGGAGTTGTGAAGTGTATTTGCATTCTGTCTGTGCAGATTGCTCTAGTCCTCACAGTCTTTCTCCAAATTGACTCCTGTCCTGCAGAACAGCCTGGTAATGTCACTCATGCCCTTTTTTTGCCACTTATTCCATGTGGGGGTTTGAGCAAATTCTTTAACCTGCGTGAGGTTCAGTGTCCTCTGTCAACATGCTGCTCATATGGATACCGTGTTCACTAAGAAAAACACCACTCTCACTATTTATTATTCATACTTAATTAAAATGACCTGATATGCTCAGTAATAACTCAAGAGCTCTGTTTTTTTGATGAATGATAAGCAAAAGTGGTAAAAACTGAAATTAAGAAAAAGTTGAAAAATGTACAGCTTCAGATCCAGCTTTTGATTTGATTTCTGTGGTAATAAAACTGTGCTAGTTTTGCCCCTGTAGTGTTGATTGTTGTCTAGGACTTTAAATTTCTGTCATTAGGAAAATGCAGGAGGCAACATACTTGTGCATTTATGAGAAATATAAAAAGAAGGGATCCAACTGTGAGTGCATCTCCCACTGAGCCAAAATTTACTGTGTTCTTCTTTCTTTTCAAATTGGTCTTTTTGCAACATCAAGGAAAAGTGGCAAAGTAAATGAAAGTAGCTATATTTAATACAGTTTTCATTGAAATCCAAAGAACAAAAACTGTTCTTGCTTAAATTAATGCAGGACAGATAAATAATGCCAACAGAGCAATTAACACAAACAAAACAGCTTGCAATTTAGCTACTGTGTAGCACACTCGATGTTGGTGTTAATTAGTTGGGACAAAACTGCATCTTTGTCACAGGACAGTAGACCTTAAAGTTTTCATATTTTTTAAATTCTGACCTTGCCTGTTAATTAGAGATTCTCTATGTCAGCGAGCCCATGGACAGCAGGATAGTAAAGGATTTCAAATAAAGACTGGAGAGCTGAAAAATATAGCACATCACTTGGATGGGAATCTAGAAAGAGCAAGTCCAAGTGAAAAGAAACCTGAGGCTCTCATGAATTTTGGATTGGAGAAAAAGTTTCATGCTAGGACATGGGATATTTTGCAGGATCTAGCTGGAATTTTGGTTCTCAGAGAGGCTGGAATTTCCTACAGTGAGTACACGCACACTGTGATGTCATTGGTTTTACGTTAATTGAAAAGACTCGTCAACAGGAATTAACATATTTCACACACTTTGCCAAGGAGAAGTAAGAGGTTACAGGGTTCTTTCCTAAAAGAGAACTGATCTGGGGACTAACATCAGTTCAGGAGGGACAATTATTAAAAAAATGTGGAGAGTTATCACAATGTGAGTTCTTGTTGCTTGATTAAAATGATTGAAGAAATTACTTGTGATTGAAGTAATCCCTTGGGATTTTACATAATATGTTTCTGTAATTCTTCTTGTGCTCTTCCTTCCCTCCCTCCCTCCCTCCCTCCTTAAAACTAGAATGTTTTCCATATACTTAAGAAGCAAAGTCAAACATGAGGTATGTGGTGAGAGCAGGATGCAAAGGAACCTGAAACAGAGGCAGATAAAGTAGAATTAGCAATAGGTTCAACTAATGGTTACAGTTTCAGTGGGTGGTTTGAGTAAGACAATTTAACTCAACTGTCCTGCGGCCCAAAGTACTGCTTATCCTTAACTGACCACAAAATAAGTAACCACATATTTAAGAAATTTGACAATTGTATACAGTTGCATGTTAAAAAAAATAGATCATGTGAAACAATTAGAGACAGAAAGTTAATGCAGCATGAGAAAAGTTTCAGCTGGTGGATATCATGCAAGCAACGTACTCATCAACTCATATTAACAAATATACTGACTTACCCAGTCCTTTCTAAACTATACCAGGGTTAAAACTTGTTGTTATGTGCAGCTGGGAATAGCAAAGAAAAGGAGGAAGCTGATGTGCCATTTTAGCATTTTCAAAAAATGTAACGTCAGATCTTGCTTAACATACTGAACCTGTGCTCCAGTTTTGCAAAAGATTTACAGCATAGTCCTGTAACGTCTGACGTAACATTTGATTCCTTGCAAAGATGGGATCACAAGCTTGTGATAAATCCTGAAGTAACTAACTATTGTGTGTCACTTCACCGTTCTAGATCACAATAAATAAAATGGCTTGACCATATCTGGTTACCTGTCACCTAGAAATATTGTACAGTCATCTTTGCTAGGATTGTAGGATGTATCAAGGTTGTGAAGTCGATTGGGTCACTACAGATTTAGCCCTGTATTTGTTTACAGGTCCTTCTCAAACCAACCTTGATTTCTCCAGCTGCATCTGTCATTTCTAGCCATTTATTTACCAGGTAGTCTGAAGAGAGTGTTTCAGTTCATAAGCTCCTTGTGAACCGCTTCTTTTGGCTATTTTCATTTTGCTAATCATAGGATCTATTTGCTCACCTAAGTCACCTGCAATAATAGATCTGGCTTTCTTTCTCCAATTAGATGGTTTATTTAAAAAAATGTAAGTGAGCTTCAGTAGATGAATGTGTTGAATAGATGTCTTCTCATACAATAAAGTTTATGAGTGTTATGATTTGTTGTGATCCAAAAACTTCATAACTGTAAGGACATAGAGTGATGATGCCTTATTGATTAAATTTTGATCTTTAAATAACTCTACATCCTTTTGCCTGTGCCAACTGGCTGTAGGAAATGTCCCGTCCTGAGCAGTAACAGCAGCTTGGGTTCTGTCTTTCTGATTTCATCCACAGCTCCTTATTTTACATAAGTTTCAGTAGGAGATTTCCACTTACTGAGCCTTAAGACTGACACATTATGCAAAGTTTTCCTTACTTTTATGGCTTCGCTTTTTCAGGCTTTGTCTTATATTTCATGTAGGTGTTTTCCTGGTTGCATAAATACTCTCCTAAAATAATTTGGTCACACTTTTGCTGTCTTTTCCCTGACATGTATGTGAAGTGAGATTGCCTAACATCACCCTTTCCAAATCTGGACAGTTAAACAAATTACGCTTCCAATAGCTGAAATCTATTGATAGACCAAACTCATCACCCCAGGAAATCATATTTACTAACTTTATCCATTGAGGTTATAGGGGAGAGTAGAAATGGTGGCAGCAGTCTACGTTTTATACTGCTCCAGTCAGTTCAGACTTTATCGCCCAAGAAGTAGCCAGCTCCAAGTGCTCATCTATCCATCTACAGCTGAAACACGCCGAACCGTCTATTCCACGAGGAGGAGGATTAAATCATACTGAAGAAAGATGGAGTAGAAGATGGTGGTGAAGTGTGTTAGGGCCTGTGATGTATTGGTATATGACAGAAGCCGCTGTGGTTGCATTCTGTGATTGTTTTCTAACTAAACTTTGCTGTAGTCTTTCCCATCAATGGGTGACCAATGTGTGGGTCTGTCATCACCAGCTGCGTCTTGGTCTGTGTCAATCAGAGAAGAAGCCCTCATACTTCCTGCCCTTTTGGAAAAGTCTTCTGCTAGGAGTTGTGAACAACCCGAAACACCAGCAAGCAGAGTCACAAAGCCTCCGTGGGAAGGGGGTGTGAGGAGAGCACTGCTGAAGGAAAGGTGCTAGCTGGTTTGGCTGAGCAGGACTCTATGGACAGCAGGGGCATGTAGGCTGGGAGCTTCTGCACCCAGGGGTGGCTACAGAGAAACACGTGGGCTTCAGGAAAAAATATCCCTCAACAACACATGTACCACTCTGTACACATTTGAATTTTATTGAGTGATTCGCTGCCTAAAGGGCAAGGATTGCGAGCAACACGTAGGGCTTGGGGTATCATATGTTCAAAGTGCTGATCTACCACACAGTTAGTACAGCAGGCCTTCCCTAGACAGGAAAGAAACAAGAATAAGGTATTTACAAACTGAAGTTATAAAAACTGCTGGGAAGCTTATGCAATCTCCTCCTTTGCTATGAGGTTAGGTAATCCCCATTCGTCTGGTGATTTCATAAGCACCAGATTCACAGCTCATTTTACAGCAAAACTTCCTGAGAGAGAGGAAATTACAATAATAAAATCAATATTATAAGGATAACACGCTAATGCTATGTATTCATAGAATAATTAAGTTGAAAGGGATCTCTGGAGGCCACCTAGTCAAAGCTCCTGCTCAATGCAGGGCCACCTTTAAAGTTACTCAGGCTGCTGATGGACCTATGCAACTGGCTTTGGAGTACCTCCAAGGATGGAGATTCACTAAACTTCCATTAATAAGACCTGCAAGAACATGTCTTTGTGTTGGATGATGAGAAAGGTCCTTCTTCTGCAAACATTTGCCAATAAATCAACTCATAAATGTTAAGATTAGTATATTTTGATACAAACTCCGTGTCTGAATAAATATATTTATGCTATATTTATGCTACCAAGCTACCCAAAAAACTGAGGGCCACACTACAGTTTGAACCTTATGGAGGCTGAAGACTTCTTTGCTGCTACATGTATGACAGAGAATCAAAACCTTAAAAACAATCTAGGACAGGAAGGTAGTCTCAATTCAAAGGCTGAGATCACAAAAACTCAGCACATCTATCAAACCACACAACCCCAGGCAATGACTAGTATTTGTGACAAACGTGCAAGAACTAAGTTGTGTTGCTTCCCTTTGCTAGTGTTTTCATGCACAGGCTGCTCAGAGGATAGCAGCAACAATATTACCTCAGAAAATATATTATAAGAATCGTTGTCAATATTGTAGCAAAAGCTTAAAGAACTGCCAGCATGAAAGGAAATGGGATATTTATTAATTTCAAGCTGGATATGGATATAGTGCCAGCAACTGAGATATTACCTCTGAAAGAAAATCCACAAACAGTAGAAGGTGAAGAGGTAAAATTCATATTTGCTGAGGTGACCTAACCTTCCTAAGGGAATATATGAATTACGTTTACGGGTAAATAAGCTGGAACAGATGCAATTTTTAGTACTACCAGGAAATAAAATGCCTATTATTAGTTTAAGAACATATAAAATCCTTGCTTTCATTTGAGGGTGTGTTCACTGGAAAGGGAGATAAATAAGCAGTGAGAAAAATTTTAAGACATCTTTCTTGAATACAAAAGCTCTCAACAGAATACAGAAGAATACACAAGAAATGTGATACCTTTCTGATGTTTTTAGAAAGTTCACCTTAAGGTTAAGGCAGAAAGAGCTTAGTAAGTTGCTTTATCTGGAAATTGTAGAGCCAGAGGAAAAAAAAATTATATGGTGGTGCTTTCATTGATCTCTGTAGTAGCAAAAGTAGATCACTTGAAAGTATACCTCAACCTAAAAAAAAAGGAAAAATTAAAAAAAAAAAATTAAGTTGCATATGCTCAGAAATTTGTCAATAGAAATGAAAAGGGTTGTGGAGTTTGTTTTTCTGTTGTTTTGTTGGGTTTTTTTTCCTGCAGTGAGGCATCAGAAGGCCTCTGACAGATTCCATTAGGACAATCAAATATGTTTTAATGCACTGTCAATACTTGTTTGGAGACACACATTTTCTGTAGACACTATTTTGTAGATGGATGGTACCTGAGATGTACCACAAGATGCCAGAAGCACAGGCAGCAGACATTAAAATTCTGCTCCACAAGACATTGGATAATTGTATACAAAGTGGAGAAATTCCAACAGGAGAAATGGAAATGTAATCTAACAATCAGGGTGTTCTTGCTGGAAGTCTGGGTTTATACTAAGATTTCTTGTGAGGTGTAGGAGGAAGAAGTATCTGGATCTAGCACTTTTACATCTACAGTGACCAAGACAGCAAGCACCAGCCTGCCTGGTGGGCACGAGGAGGAAGTTACCCCCTCATATTTGTTTTTTTTTAAATGAAACCTGAGTTGGCTGATGCTTTCTGTGAATCTGAGGGGGTTCACTTCCATATGGCCAGCAGGTGGGAGGGTGGGAAAGGCAGATATCCGTGTGAAGGTAGGTGTGGGGCACATGCTGGCAGCAGGTATATGAGCACCCTGGGACTATGTTGCTCAAGTCCTAACAGGGAGCATAGATACCTCCATAATTAGCTGAGCATTTGAGCTGGAGACAAAACTTTGGATTAAGTATCTAAAACTTTTTTCTGGGTCTGAATCAGAATGTCACAAAATTTCCTCCAAATGGAAAGAAGTTAGATGGGCAAGGGGAGGTTAATTTGAGATAGGTTAGACAAGGAGTAAATGTGCATACTTCCTATAAGTATTGCAGGTTCACAGGAGGTATTTCAGAATGTTTGAACCCAATTTAAGCTCAGGATGAAAAACTGCCACTTCTCTTATTTATAGAGCAGGCTTGTCAGCTCCAGGATTTGAGCTATTGGGAAATTCCCCTCTCTGCCTACGAATTGTAGCCATGAGCTGTGTCCAGAGTTGCTCGCAAGCTTGAGCAACTGAGGACTGTGGCTGAGAAGAACAAAGCTGGTGAAGCCATGGAAAATACTTCTGTCTTACTCAATACAAACTACAGCTTTTGCCAGGCTGCTTGCTTTGGTTGGGCTGCCTCATGAACCACAGTTAAAAGCAACTAGCTTCATTGCAGCTCAGCTGCATGATGAGGTGGATGTGTCTGAAACTCCATGTCCACATTGTGTGAAGTCATCCCACAGCTGGACAGTAAGTCTGGTGGGCTCTAAGGTGTCGGACGTCTCCTGTGTACACATGGAGCACTGCTGTCCATGTGTGTGCAGAAGAAGCCAGAGAGGTTCCAGTCTGGTGGGACTCTTCTGGTGATGGCAAGTACAAACTGTGGAGAGCAAGATATGAACTGGCTTATGTAATTGTCATTAAACCATGAGTTAATCCTGCTGTTAATTTCCCTGTAGTTAGTCTTCTTGGGAAGGCACAGCATGAGATAGGACTCATTTACTGGGTATCCTTGAGGTCTACAGTGCAAAGGATTCAGAGCTGGTCCAGAAAAGTGGGATTTAGGCACTAAGGACTCTCACAGTGTCTAAAATGTCCCTATATTGTCTGACAGCATAAGTGCCTGCCTGCCACCGTGATGCCTACTTCAGTTCTTTGTCAAGGCTTGTCTGAAGTGAGTTACAGTTTCAGAGGATACGCACGACAAAATACTTGGGAGACATTAGACTGTGTGCTCCTTATGCAGAAAGCTTGGAAAGTTGGCCTCTTCAGATTAGAGGGTTGTTTTCCTTGCCATGGTGGTGATTTATCACCCTTGCTTCTTCTTCAACTGCATCCAGTAATGAACATTTAGTTTGGCCACTGTGCAGGGTAGATTACAATTTATATGTACTCAAAGGATCAGGCTTAAAAGACAGCTCATTTAAATACTTAAATTATTTAAATGCATGGTGTAGGAGGAGTTGCCATCCAGTTCTGTGAACTTCACTGTTTCATCAGGAAATCTGCAGCTTTGGAACTGCCAGTCAGATCTTAAAAACAGGATAAACATTTATTTTTTTACAAAGCTGTAAAGAGGAAAAGCCATTTAAGCATAGTACCTGTCTCTTCATTTGTCATATGTTAAATTAGCAGAGTAAAATAGCTTTTGTTAATGTCTGTGACTTTAACGATAAGTAAGTAAATAAAATAGAATAAAAGTATCCTTAATCCTTTCAGTGACTCATAATGAAAAACGTACTCAGTTATAAAAAAATATGTTTATGCTCAAGATTTCAGAAGTGGTCAAGAATTAACATCTGGGGCTTTTCACAGGGAAAATGCTGAAGTTGGACACACATACTGAGTCAGCCTGGCATTGATCTGCATGTTGTGTGACAGTAATGGCTGAAGGTCCTCAATGTCTTCTATATTTCTTTTTGAATGATCTTGTGACACTGCAGCTGCATATTTGGTGTGCTGGCAACCTGGGGTGAAATAGTAAAGGAAAGCATGGTAGAACTGTTATTTTACCCTTTAATTCCTTTGCAATGTTAAGTCCTTAAAAGCCTGTCTTCCTGGAAAAGAAAGGAAACTTCCCTTATTCCTCATCTTGTAATAAAGGATGTATACTTTTAGAAATAAGAATTGCGTTGTGTCCCTGAATGTACAGTCAGTACTTAGAGAAAGGTAGAAATGACTGTCATTAACTCTTGCCTCCAGCTTTGTATTAATGTATTTTTAAAGCTGTAAAATTTCTGTTTCCGGCAGATGGTTTGTGAGGGAATAGGTAAGTCAAGTTTAAAATAAGTTCTTGCTCTGAGTCAGGTAACCTGTGAGATTGTTGAGTTGTTGACTGTTAATGGGACTTACAGAGAAACACTGGGAAACAACTGAAAAACAGGGAAAATGAGATAAAAATTGCTAGTATAGCACTTGTCTGTTTTCCATGACTGTCATAAGAGCTGGCATGCATTTATGAAAAGGCTGAGTGGTCTGCTGTCAAGTACAGCTCCATCTTAATCACCAGTGGACATCTTTTATGATATTAATAAAGAAACAATAACCTTGTTATTCAAACACTTATCTATAGCTCAGTATTTTGCCTCCAGTAACAGGGTGTACCCGATGTATTACAAAAATATGAAGTTGGAAGTTATTTAATATTTTGAGTATACTGAAAGTTTATTTTTTGACTCCTTGAGTGAGAAGCTCCTTTGTACCTTGGAGGAAGAGTGAGGAGACACATTCCTACCAAAGCTCTTAGCATTATGCTACCTCTAGGTATTTTCCTTATCAGTACGAATGCATAATCATTTGTGGGATCTAGGAAAGATGTTGACATAGCAGAATATTGTGAAAGAAGTTGGCCACAAGCTAGTCCTGCTTTGCCTGGAGAAAGTGTTCCTTATCTGCCTTTCAGTATTAAGGAACGCCTTTTTCTCATGTATTAGGAGAGAGGACAACAGAAGCATGAGGAATCATTTCAGATGTTGTGTGGGAGAGAAACCCGAATGATAATCAGTGGAAAACATCAGAATGGCTCATAATCAACACCGAAGCCCTGCTGCTACAAACCCCAGGCTCAATCCTGTGCTCATGTGCTTTTTCATGAAGCATCGTGATATTCAAGGGGAAAACAAAGATGTTTCATGAGTGGGGGGTGGAGAGCAGAAGGGACAGCTGTGCCACTGGCGACAACACATAAGGTTTCTGCTGCGTGATTTGTATGCTGGGCCTAGCACCATTCTGGCCTTTCTAATCTTCCCTTAGTTTTCCTCTGCATAAGTGCTGACTTTTACAGAATAATACTGATAAAGACCAACAACTGTGTGAAACAGACAGCATGCAGCAAGTATGTCATCACTGAAACCCTGGAGGAATATAATAATTCAGGCCATAAATCAGGCCGATGACTTTATGGACTACGCTAATGCTTTTTGCTTGGATCTGAATACCAATGTGCCTGAATTTGTTTTTTTTCTCTGTTCTAATCACAATCACTACTACAAAAAGGCCTTTAAGAGACCATTTCTGGGCATTGCTTATATTCAGAACCTGGCTATGAATTAAAGGCAGACACTAGATGGGTGGAGTACTCTGGTGTATTCCAGTATTCACATGAGAAGTGGGATTTGAATCCAGTGAGAAATGACTCAAAACATGGCCTAATTAGTCCAGGTAGCCTACATGGTCTTAGGCATAATTACTATTCTCTGTAATGCTGTTATGAGACACACCTTTATTTCTGATCTGGACATATACAACAGCAAGGATGAAGAAGACTGTTTCTGCAGTTACTTCCTGATAACGTCTTTGTAATGGGCAGGTTGTCACTCCCAGGTCTTACGTGTCAGGAGCACATTGGAGCTGCACTCCTGGGGCTCAGCTCTGCAGCTCTCACAGCCTCTCGGGTCCCAGCGCTGACCTTCAAAACACTTTGTATACACAGAAACAACTGACCTAACTTCTGGTGTTACTGTGGGAGGACACCAAAAAGATGGGTAGCAATGAAAAAGGATGAGAAAGTGATTCCCCTCACAAAATGGTCTCCAATACAGCAAAAAGAGCCAGGGTAGCAATTATAATTGCTATACAGCGTTGCTCTAGGGATACTTCCTTTCTTAAGAAAATAAGTATGAGCTGCTTGGATGCATGCGAGAAGTTGCTAAGAGCTTGCAGTGGCCCTGAACCTTGCAGTCGAGGGTGGGTGGGATTTGAAAACCACCAAACTAATTTCAAATTTAATGGCTGTGATGCTCATTAGCTGAATACAGGAAAAAAAATAAAAAGAAGGCCTTGAACAAAATTATCTGATTCCAAAAGCCAGTAACATACTTTAATTACGGGGGGAAAAAAAAGGAGATAAAACAGCGGTCAGCCAGAAATTGGGCAATATCTGTAGCATCTGAAAGGGAGACTGGAACAGAAATGGTGCCAAACCTGTAAGTCAGAGCCTCAAAGCAAATATTTTTGTCTCAAACTGCATATTGTCAGCATCCCAAAATTGCTAATTATCTTCCCCCTCTCAATCTGCTACTAGTCTGGCTGTGCAGATAAACTTGTACCAAACCCACTATCTACCTGTATCTCCACCAAGCTTTTCTGTGAGCTATCTTGGGCCTGTGGTTTTCTCAAAGGCACCATGGGGAGGTAAGTAGCTAAGGTGATATGTCAAGGGCTACACGAAACTTTTTCAGACCTTATTGGTGCTTTTTGAGACAGAGGTGGGGCTTAAGAAGATACTGCATCCAGGTGACCATGCTGCCCTGGAGAGGCAGGCCGTGGAGCATTGGCTTCAGAGGAAACCTTCTCTCACAGAAGACTCTACAGGTGTCATTAAGTCTATAACCCCTCTCATGTTTTTCATTGTGAGGAGGAGAGGAGAAAACAGTTGAAGAACAGCATTTCTTCTTCTAGTCATGCTGATGGTATCTCACTGTTGTCAGCCCAGAAGGAGCAATTCATCAAAGTCAGCCTGATGGAAATTTGCAGTTTTTCTGTGCATCTCTTTCTGCCTCAGGCTAGAAGAGCACTGGGTCTACATGGCAGGGACGGAGCAGATGTTTTCTCTTTCAGCATTGCCTTGACGGAGTGGTTCTGCTCATCCACAGCACACATAGAGAGGTGTGTATTTGCATGTGAAGACACCAGGACCACAGAGGGAGCACTGCTGGAGGGAAGCTGAGCCCAGGAGGCTTTGGGGCTAGCGTTATTTTCCAGGCTGTAGTGGCCGCCTGACATAAACATGAGAAATACAAATGGTCCTTACTTGCTGTTTAGTTGGGATCAAATGTTGCTGGCAGATCTCACACCCACACATGCACAAACATGCATAAACACATATGGGTCTCTCTGGTAGCCCTGTGGTGTCCCCAGTAGCCACCTCTCAGGCCCCTGGGTTGCCCAGTAGCTGGCTCAGACCTACAGTCCCTCCATTAGTCAACTCTCAGACCGCTGATATCTCTGCCCCAGACCTCTTCTACTTATCTACTACTCCACCCTGGAGCTCTCTAGCCTAGATTTGCACAGACTGGAGAGCACTCTCAGCAAGGGTTAATATTTAGGAAAGGAGTGTAACAATGCAAGATTACCGTGGTCAGGCACAAGGCTTGGCTACTTTTATCTGCCCTCCTCTTCTTTTTCCCATTATTGGTCCTCCCCAATCTCTCCTGATGCTTGCCTTTCCCCTTCCCTTAAACATCCCATAATAAGTTTATCACATTCCCACAATTTCCCTCAAATGTCCCATAATAAGTTTGCTCTTGCCTTTAGGACTCACAGTAATCTTGTTTCCACATTCTTATCAGTTACGAAGTTCTGCTTGAAGCTCCTCAAAGCTTCAAAGTGGTTCCTGCAATGTCCCATCAATAGTCAATGTGAGAGCTCTGATCTTTGGTATAGTCTCTACTTAATCCCGCTCCTTTGGGGTTGGTTCTGTGTCTGGGTTTTTAATTTATTGCTTCTCTTCTGGTCTCTTGTCCCAGTCTTTTATGCTTAACAGCCCTTAACCCGATATTCTCACAAATCAAATAGCCTCTCAGTCCTCACCAGGGTATTTTGCATTCTTGTCTAACAGACATTCAGAGGATCTCGCCGGAGCTGGGGTGCGACAGGAAACGGCTGTGTTTAATTTTACTCTTGTGTGAATTTTGGACTAAAAATACGTAGTCTCTCCCAGCAACTTTAAATATCAAGAAATCAAGTTAATGGAGGGAAAGAAAACTAAATATAAGCTTTGTATTAAGGTTCATTAAATTACAAATCATTGAATGACTTGAAATAAGATTAAAATGTGAGTTCTCTAGTCTATTTTTAAGCTGTTCTACTATTATGGTTTTTTATTATATAAAAGTTAAGCTAGTCATTTATAAAATCATCTAAATGCACCTTTTTCACCTTCTGTTCTCAGATTTGGCAGTGAAAAATTGTTCTGATTGAGGTTTCTTGAAGTGTAATTACTTTGTCAAAGGAAAATATAATTAGAACTGATATTTAAAATGCACTATAATTGTATTTAAGCCATTTGATAATTTGGTCACGTACTGGATGTTTTGTTAATTTAGCAACAGCTCACAATACTGAAGTTGGAAAATTGTCTGACAGTTTCTCTTTCCCGTTTTAAAGAAAACATAATTTGCTCCAGCCTTCCATCTATTCACAGAGAGAAGCTGTGGACACCCACTTTCTGCAAGCAGCTTCATTGATTGCACAATGAATTGTCCACCGGAGTAATACTGTTGTTGATATGCTGACTGTATCAGGTTCTATTTGAACAATGACTTGAACTTAATATTTGACCACTCTAAGGTTTTCCCTCTTAGAAGACAAGTGTGGTACAAACAACCATTTGGGGACTGGGAACTGAATTTTTGTTCCAGCTTCAATACTCAGGCAAGTTGGTGCTTTCCAGCTTTACCTTCCTGTAGCACAAGGTTGTTAGATGCTTACCAGCTTCTCTGGGTGGTAACAAGAAGTCAGCAGATGGTAGCTTTGGAGCTGAAAATAGCTATTCTTATATTAGTTATTTTCTCTATTTGGAATGGACTTTTGATAATGCAAAATAATAATAATAATAAAAAAATAATGCAAAATAAGGAATTCCCATCACTCATCTCTAAGATGTCAAAATACTCCAAGCGGAACTTGCCACCCTTTGCTAATAATGGACCACATCCATCATTCATAGCAGGTTCATGCAGATCTATTAGATCTTCCAACTTGGTGTGGAGCAACCTTCTCACGTGAAGTCAGTGACATGTCCATGGCAGTGACAGCAGCCTTGGGGCAAGGAGGTGGTAGGCACTACCTTGCAACTGCATTCGCGCCAATGGACACATAGGAGTCCTGTTTGATTGATCTGGGAAATCCAGACCTTTGCATCTCTTAATGCCTGCACTGTGACCAGAGACACGTCAGACATATCAGATATAAGGGATGACAGTGCCACACACCAGATGGATTGCACTAAGCTCTTAGTGGTGGGGACTATGCATGGGCAGCACCAGGCCATTTGGCTGCTTCTCCAACTAGCTTGCAAATAACACAATGCTGCACTGGAAAATACTGATGGTGGGGGAGGACCAGACGTAGTGCTCATTACTGAATCTGAGCTGACTCTGTTCCGAAGCAGAAATCACATATTCACCTCAGCAACAGAAGCAACAGAAGGCAGGCAATCCAGGGACAGCTGCTGCATTAGCGATCATGAACAGAACCAGAACTGGCTTTGGGAGGGAACTGAGCACAATCTCCCAAAGAAGTGTTGGTAGGTAGCGAGGGCGGAGGATGGAAGCGTATGTTTCTGGTCTTCATGTGAAAGGGGCTATTGCACAACGTGAGGCAGAGATGCAAACATCTGCAGTGCTTTGTAAGGGTGGTGTTTAATGTAGCACTGAGCATCCCTCAGATGTTATTTTTTAGAAGCATTGAGGGAAGAGGCTCTCCTGAGGGAGCTCACAGCAAAGAGGGACATTTGCGGGTGTAGGTGTGTGACCAAAAGAAAGGGACTGGCAGACAGCATTGCTTCATGCACAGAACTAGTATCAGTCTTCTTACCTTCAAGTGCTTTCTCTAAGAGAAAGAAGGTGTCTATTCACTCAACTTTTCTAAAAGCTCTTTTGAAAACTCTTGTGGAGTGTATGTAATTCAGTGGCAGAAGCTGTCTGATGTGGATCTCATTAGCCAAGAAGGAACTTTGCTTTCTGGATGTGTCCTTCCATTCAGCCTGCAGGTAGGGAGCTCCCACAGCCGCATTCAAGAGGTAATGTTGTAGTTTATATTGTCTTCACTAGTGTTCTTCAAGATTGTCTGTCACTAGCTGATGAGACGTAGAAAAATATTGTAAGAACTGGTGGGACTGAGTAGAGTTGTGGGCAAAGATATTTATTTGTTTGTATCTGAAGATCCAGGTGGCTTTTTGTATTAACATTTTTTGAAGGGGAAAAACCACTAAGTAACTCCCTCAAGACAGTCTTTTTGCCACTCTGTAGTATTTTGCCCTTGGAATTTTTTCAGAAGACTTTTCATGGTCCCCATTAAAGTAGTCTTTGATTTGTTTGAGTCTCCGGGTATTTCAGCCTGTTATCACTCAGTCTAGTTTTCATTTCAGGCAGCCGAACAAAATTTAGTAACACTACAAATGTGTTTACTTTTTAGCTGATAAAGAGGTCTGGTCACACAGCCTCTTTGCCTTGAACAATATTAAATGTCAGCAGTGGAAGAAGACTCACCTGAACACAAGATCCAGGAAAAAGCATCCCCATCAGCAGAGGGGGAGAGGAGGATCTGGCCTTAATGTGCTGAAGTACGAGGGCCAGCAAATTAATGATGCTGATGTAGCCACGGGCAAAACTGCCCCTCACTTGAGGACCCTTCCCATAAATGTCAGGGGTGGCTCTGCGTCTTACTGTCAGCTCAAACTGCCTGCTGATCCTTGGGGAAGTTTAAAAGGGGACTGCAGCCCAGGAAGTTTATGGTGTTTTCCTGCAAAGATTGGGGTTGTGGTTATTTCATCCTTCCATCTGTATTTTATTGCTTTTTCCTCCTTTTTTTTTTGCCTTTTATTCTTTCTTCACCACTTTTGCTCTCATCTAAATCCCTCCTTCCCATTTATGTGCCTCATTTTCATCTTTTCAGATCTCTTCCCGCTGTAAGATGAGCTGTTTGCTTTTAACTAGTGGTAGGTCCCTCAGCAGGACCTCTCGGGTCCCCAAAGCCCACTGGGATCAGCCAGTTGCCTCTGATCTCTGGTAAAATCTGTCGCTCTCCTCTTATCAAGCAAGAAGAAAGGAGGCAGAGAGGAGTCTCATGGGCTGATGGGCTGGTGTGCTCCTGCAGTCTCTAAACAGCCATTCCTATTTGGAAAAACAGTTCCTCAAAAATAATGTTGCCACCTCTCTGTTCCCATAGCTCCCATAGCTATTGCTTTAACTAGGATTGCTGTGCTTTTTTACTGAACAGGAGAGATTACAAGATTAGGTTCCAATAAGTTTCAAGAAATGAGGTTTCAGTTGGAACAGAGTCACCCTATTACTAACTAGAGAAAAGTAAAAAAAAAAAAAAGATCTATGACTTCAATAGTTGCTTTGGCATTTTATAACAGAGGATGGTGACAGAGGCACTGAAGACAGGTGAGAACAAAGACTACGAAACAGCAGTCAAGGCAGGCTGGTGTCAGCACAGCATTGAGCACCAGTGTCATCAAGACCTCTTTGTGGTCCAGTTTCACAAAATAATTGTTCATTATCAATACATAATTAAAATGAAATATTTTTATTTTATTTTATTTTCCTTTTGCAGTATAAATATACCTAGTGTTTTAGGCAAAGTTGGCGACTAAGAATGTGAGGAGACTTTCTGGGTTATTTGAATCCCTTACTTGAATCTCTGTTCCCTGGTGGGGCCAGAAGGGTATCTCACACATGGGATGAATGACAGCCGTAGGGGAGCTGACCTCAGTGGTTTTTCTCTTCCCCCTGGTTGATAGTTACATAGCTATACATGGATACAGGATATACAAAGCAGAATCCGTTCCTAAGCAGTGCATTGCATCTCATTGTTGCCTTTCACACCTGGGCTTTGTCTGCCATGCACAAGGAAACTGTAGTACAGAATACTGCATACAGATTTACAGCCTCTCAGCTGGTACCTTACATCCCCTGTGATTGAGGGAATAGCTCTCATCTGTCTCCAAGTAACATGTTCCATGGACAGGTTAGGATTGTAGGACAGTTAATGAGGAATTATGGTATGTTTTTAGTTAAATGTAACATGCTAGTGGTGTTATTTTAGTAATAATAATATTAATTGATGTCTTGAATCATGCAGAAGAAGCACTGCAGTGATACAAGCTGGTTTTCCTACGTGCTATGAAAATTTCAACTTTGTTTACTGTACTGGAAATTTAAAGTGTTGAAATTTGTATAAAAGGGCTTTATTTTATTGTCTTTTTCATAAAAGGCTGTTTTGCGTTTCTTAGTCTTTAGGTAACTTATGATAGTAATCATCTCTTGTGATTATAATGCACAATTTTAAAATTACTACTGCATATGATGATGGCAATGTGGAAAAAATAAGCTTATCTTTTTTTCACATCGATGTTACAAATTCTCACTCCATTGTAATGAGGCACAGAGGAGTGTTACTTTATCATTTTCTTTCTGTGATATTTAGAATGATTTAAAAATATGCAAAGGTCCAGAGAATTCACGACAGATTTTCTATGTATCCAGACTTAATTATGGACTTTGGCAAACACTTTTTACAGAATAAAGATGAGCCAAGTGCAGCTTTTCTACCAAGGGTGACTTAAGCCAAGTGAATTTATGTTATGCCCTCTTTTTTTCTATTCAACCATCTTCCCTCTTTTTCTTTCTTTATCTTCTATATCTTTCTTTTCTTTTGCACATGCTTCTTTTTTCCTTTTCTAGCATTAAGTTCCCCTTAGATTACTTTTTCTGTAGCTTCATTCTGCTGTCTCATTTCTTTTCAAGATTTCTTCCCTTCATTCTGTTTTTAGCCCCTTTCTTTTTTAGATACTGTTATTTTAGCTCCATAAAGACAGACTTCTAAAAAGTGTTTTTACTGCAAACTTTCTGCCATTTTCCCAGTTTTGAGCCAGGTAACTGACCTTTAGTTTCCCCATCTTCCCCTTTTCCCTTTCTGAAGACACGTGTGATGTTTGCCTTTTTTCCAGCCATGGTGAATTATCTCTCTGATAAGGCCTCCAAAACTGTATGAATAAATTGATAGACCTCTAGATGAAATGTTGCTGAATCACCTGCCTATTCAGATGCAGAGCAATCTGGCTGGATACAGCCAGACTCATGTTAGAGCTGTAAGAGATAAAAGCCAAAAGAGATGAAGGCGTAGTTAAGAGCAGCTTTCTCCTCATTATCCAAATCTCCTCCAAACTTGCACTGATTAACTGGTTTTACGTGAAAATCTAAATTGCATATCATCCACGTCTAAGTAAATTAAAAAACAAATCAAAACACTCTGAAATAATTTGAGATTGTTTGATGAAGACATATATGAATGATGATTTAGAGCTAACACAGCAAAGCAGGAAGGGTAGAAGCTACAGAGTATTTCTCTAAAGGGCAGTGTGCTGGAATGGCTGTCAGGGAAGAAGCAACTATTCCTCTGGGAGAGAGATGAATGCCTCCTCCAGTTTTGGACTTTATCAGCTGTGATTCTGATTCTCAGCCATGGCAAAGACAGCAAGCAGCTTTTGTTGAGATATTGGCTGGTGAACCTGGAATTCTGGCTTTTGTTTCTGGTTGTGCTGTAGACTTTCACCCTGGTCTTTGATGGCATTTGTCTAACTAGGAATTTCCTGTCTATAAAATGGGGAAAATAACAATTGTTCCCAGATTAATTTAAATTCCTGGTGCTTAAACACAGGACTTGTGAAGGGTATTTGAGGACCGTGATGAAACAAAGCTAAAAATCCTCTTTGTATCAGCACAGACAAGAACACTTTAGTTTCTTATAGGTAACATTTGTTACATTGCTGGAACTGGGGAGAAGAAACCAGATAAGTTGTTTTTTGGGAATAAAACAAGGTAAGCATAATACTCAGTTTTATGTTAAAAAGCACATTCAATATCTTTGTTTTAAAATATGTTGCTAAAAAGATGCATTGTAGCTATTTTAATTTTTTATTCAGTTGGACAATATTGTCTACATGATGGTGAAATGGAATAACAAAATGAACCAGGACATCTTTGTAGAAGATTAGAATAATTTAAGTCTGTTCTTGTTGTGAAAATAAATGGAGAAAATTCATTTTTATTTGTTTCCAGATTTCAGTCTTGGGCACAAAGCAGTTACAAGATTTGATATAAAAGCTCCTTCACTGTAAGTGTGCGTGAACATACACTGTAGGTAACTACGTGCGTAGAGGAGAAATGATTACCAGAAAACAGCAGCTGAAGACAGGAAATTATGTGCTGGCTCAGCATGTGAGTCTCCCAAGAAGTGGTAAATGGTCCCATCAAATCCACCAGAACTAATACGGTCCCCCAGCCGGCCAACACGACACGAGGCCATGACCCACCAACATCAACCAGGCATTGGGCCATGTTCGAGGAGGCAGTGGCTACTGTCTGCTGACAGAGGCTACGGAGTTATACACGCGTCAGGTGAAACAAGGGACTCCATGAGGGACTTTTCTAACACTACCTAGAAGGCACTGGTGTGCCAGTCCACCTGTCCACTTCTGGGTGAACATCTGGCATTGTCCTTCCAGCTGTTCCTCCCACCACATGACTGTGAGTGAACACCTATGGGAACTGTGTGAGGGAACCAGTGACTGTTAACAACAGCTTCATTATCTTCATGACAACTCAATTAACAAAAGGTGTTCTAAGAAATGCTGGTTTAGATCTGTGTCTTCCTCAGCTCTATCCCTGATCAGGGAAAAGGGAGTTTACAAGAAATTCGCAGTGAAGCAGTAGAGTAAACCATTTGATGATTTGTGATAGTCACACATTTGAAAACTTATTTGATTATTTTATCATTATAAAAATTACAGAGAGCTGTTTCAGGAAGTGTTCCTCCAGGGGTTTATTGCTAATATGTCAGGNTGCTAATATGTCAGGAACCAGCCCCCTCCCCCCCCCCCGCCCCAACTTGGTTGCATTGTTAACAAGACATTTAACACCAATTAACAAGAATTTTAACAAGGATTAGGAAGCCTTTTACATTTCAGATTTGCTACATTGTTAGTCAAGCTGCAAATATAGCAAGATGATTAGCAAGAATGAAAAAGAACATTGTTTTTCTACCCTATTTCCATGCTGTCAGGCAGTTCAGTGCAATAGGAACAGTTTCATAGCGAGAAACGGTGCGAAGGACCTGGCAGCCCCTGGCATGTGCGCTTGGACTGACTCTCTTCTGGTCCTGTGGACTGATTACCCATCAGTGGTTGGAGCACAACAGGTGAGCTCGTGGAGTTCAGCTTTTTATTTAGGCTTACACCAAAGAAATTGAGTTTGCGTGCTCTCAGGTCACTCTGAGATGTGAACCAAAATGGGAGAAACGGGAATGGCAGGTGATTTGATTCAGAAAAGCATTCCTGCTTCAGGCTATCACATTAATGTAGACATGCACAGTACTAATTAAGAAGTAATGGATCAAATGGACTGAAGGGACAAGGAACACATAATTGGTATAATAATTCCTCGTATATTATGTCAGGTCTTTTATATTACTATTTTTTAATCAATTTACAACACTATTCATTTCTAGTACAGTATTAATTGCATAAAACTAAATGCAACAGGGAAATATCCACCTGTATTTTGTAAGAATCCCTTGATCATCAGTAGGATTTTATTTTACTTCCAAGAACTGCATATCAGTACTTTTATAATCTCTGCTCAAAATATCTTCTGCAGCTCTTAAAAGATCATAGTTCTTAAAAGCAAAAGGTCCAGAAAATAAACAAAATGGTCCTAAATGTCTTCTGATCACCAGTCATTTTAATCGAAGTGGATCAGACTGACTTCAAAATGAACTGGATGCTTTGAGACTGTCATTTCTGCAATTTTTCTAGGTCCCCATGCTTTATCTGCCGCCCCCCCCCGCTCTGTCTCTCGTCTTTCCCCTGTAGTTTTTTGGGCCATGCAGTTATTTGGATGTGCTGGAAAATTCCCCATAGGCTGTATTTATTTTCCAGAGGGAGCATAATATGAGACTGTTACCAGATGAGCTGTTTGTACTTTTATGCTTTTCCTTTTCAGAACTCGGAGGCTGCAGTTTTTGATGGTATTTTCTGTATTATCTTTGCCACGCAGTTGACTGAGCCATACCGAGTACCAAAGGCACATGACTCTCCGTGTGAGATTTGGGACTGAACATCTGAGCTGGGAGTATTCACTTGAGTAAACTTCAATGAAGCCATGGAAAAGCACAAACCTGAGGCTTCCATTTGATAGAAATATGTTAGTCCTTTCAAAGCTTTTAATTTTGTATTTGTATAATGAATTAAAAGGAAGAAACATGTGTAAGGAATGTAATGAATTTAAGGGAAGCAAAGTGAGCTGTTAAATACTAGGTGCGATGTAGCAACAAGGCAGCATCTTTCATGGTTCTCCTCTCTTCCCTAACAAGGAGCAGGTAGCGTACTCATTTCTGGAGCAGTCCCCGCGTGCCAGCTGTAGCAGAGCAGCCCACAGGGCTGTCTGCATTCAGGGCAGCAGCAGAGAAGATGCAGTGCTGAGCAGCAGTCAGGGACTGCTTCATGGTTGGACCCTTTCAATTTTCTTTCAATATGCTCAGAAAATGGTTTTTAAATTTGTCAGACACCACTGAGCTGTAGAAAGTTGTCAGCACGACAGGAGCCGTGTCAAACACGTCCAGATGGGCTCTCATGCCTATACAGTTTGCCACACTCCCTTAAATTTCTGCTCTTTCAATTAAAAATAAAATAAGATCTGGTACTTTGATCTGGGTTCGTCCTAATATAGGTGGGTTCACCTCTGTGCTCAACCGCATGGCCAGGCAGTCTGTTACCAAACAACTACAAGGCATGTCTGTAAATTAGATTCACTACACTGTCTCCAGGGAAGACTACAATTGTCAGCTCTCTGTCAGCTAAATGAAAATAATGAAATGTAAGTTACAAACAGCAGCAAAATTGTGTGAGTCATTCTATTTACGCATGTAATTACATCTAAAGGTCCAAGTGCCTTGAAATTAAAAGAAGATTTGTTCTGTCAGGTGCTTAACAAGGTTTTCTTGGAAAGGGTCTTCCTAGAGAAAGCACTGTAGAAAGCATCTGTGTCAGCAAAGCATAAACATGTTGACACCGTATGCCAAGATTCAAGTGAGATAACACTGCAATGCACATGTGCACATTGCTTCAACAAGCAGAGATGTGACCAAGATGGAGAATGACTGCCATATGAAGCTGTGTTTCCCTCCGGTTCTGCTAATGAGCGTTAACTGAAAGTTGACAAAAGGAGGTGGAAAATGCTGAGGACAAGTGGGATCTCCTCTCCTCTTTCTTTGGATCTCTCAGAAAGCCTTGGAGCCCTGGAAGCTTGATATCAGGATGCATTGCATATTAATAATATATAAAGCACAATTAGCCCACATGGTGCTTTGCAAGCATGTAACTCATTCTTGGCTCCAAACTTCAGCACAGCACTACGGGGGGATAGGGAAGAGCTACATCATAAATACAAAATAACGTATCGATGCATTATTGAACAATTCAGTTCAGCAAGTCTTGTCAGAACAGATTTGAAAAAAAAGAGGTTCTGTGAGATATTCAGGCAAATAAAGTAATGGGATTTGGAGGAGTTGGGTTTTGTTTTCGTTAAGTGATTATAATTTTTTAAAGTAAAATCTTGCAGGATAGAGATTGTGTATTGATGGAGAGACAACTCAAATCTGTCAAGCTCAATGCTAAAGCAGAGCTATGACAGTGAGTTAGCTCTTGGCACAGACACCCAGGATCTTTGCCCTTCAGTACCTATATTATCCTTTCTTTTCTATTCTCTGGGGCATCTGACAGTTTGCCACTCTTTTACACAGATGATAATTGATGTATGCTTTGGAAAATCTGCAGAGTTTCTTTTGGAAAAACAAATATAGTGAGACCTGAAGGAAAATGAGCAAAAAAAGGCACAGGGGAAATACAAAGACAGAATGTCATGGTGGCTGTAACATCTCATATGAAAACAATACAAATTGACCCTTCCACATGAAAGAGTATAATATTGCATAACGCATGTTATGAGACTGGAACCCCTAGCCTCCCAGAAGTCCTGAGTTTTACAGATATATTATAATAGTGAGCGTTAGGAGGCTGATGTATGACTTATTTTGGGTGTCCATTATAGTATGGTGATTTTACTAACATCCAAAGTGCTTTAAAACAGTTGACACTGTAATTCACAGTGCATCTTAGATATTCACTTATGGAAGTCGAGTATTGGATGTTCCTGTTCATATAACATGAATTTTTAATGCTTTTCAAATAGCTGAAAGTGAGCCCATGTGGTACTTTATTACGGCAGTTTATATAATAGATGTAATAGTTATGTTGTGGAGCATGCTTTTAATGTCCATTATTGTACTTAGGAGTATATGTGTTACATTACAAATGTAATTTGTCAGCTGTAGCACACTTACTGTAAGAAGTTGCTGAAGGACTGTCAAGACCATGGTTACCAATTATAGGTCTTATATTGTGTCTGTTGAAAAGATAACTAAGCAAATTCATTAGTAAAAAGTAACACAGTGACAGGTTGTCATATGAATATTTGTGTTGTTCTGTTAACTAGATTTGATTTTTGCCAAGAAAACATTTAGCTGCTTAATGTCTATTTGAAATGTGGATTGCTTCAGTGAAAGAGAAATGCAATATATGTTTATCTTCAGCAAAAAAATAAAATATGGACTGGCTGTCATTACTTACTCATGCTAGTAGGATATCTGTGGAAGGTCATTTGTGTATTTGCCATTATTTTACCCAGTAGAGATTTTGAGCCAAACTCTCATTTCTTTAACTGGATCAATCTGCCAAGCCAACCCCAGATTTTTATGACTTTGAATCTTTCTTTTGGTGATAAATAGAATCACATTTGAAAGGTTGCAGTGTCTTTGCAAGGCTGAGTGGAGTTCAGCGGGTCTATTCACATCACAAGGTACAGGACCTTAGTTGGATGAAGACGGTCAAAATCAGGAACGTAGCTCACAAATATACCAGCAAATCCTGTCACAGAATTTTAAGACTTGCTGATGTTTCATAAATTTGTGTTATTTCTCTATGGGATCCCCAACTGACACTTCAGCACAACAACTTTATTACCTGAAATGAATATGGCTGGTCTACCTGTAAAATAAAATCCCAAAGCCTCAGAAAACAGTCAGTATGGATTTGGTATGTATTTTAAGTAAGAGTTCAGTGAAAGTGCTGTCAGATTTTTCAAATGTATCATTTAGAACCAAATTCTTGCCATCTCAGTCAGGGGCTGCACTTTGGGGTTTGAATACAACCAAAGTGGTAAACAAATTGAACTCTGCCAATAGAAGGAAGTAAGTTTACCCTTGGTGAATCCCAGTAGTTTTGATGGTGAAGCCTTAAATTTTCCTACTCTCGTGACTTGCACAAGTGCCCTGGAATTGTCCACAGAGACAACTTACCTATGTTTTGACAAATTGTTGGTCTCTTCTGATTTTTGATCTGCTTTTTTCAGGAGGATGAAATACCATGTTTATTAATCTGTTGGAAGTCTCCATTACACATTGGGTGCTCTCATTTTCATGTGTTTTTATTCAATTTACTTTTACCTTGCTGGGTTATTGCAAGTTGTATTTATAATTTTATATTAAAAAGCTAAACATTAGGATAAAGCAGAATTGCTGTTGAAGAATTTGTAAATTCCCTGACTTTTACCATTATTTTGACAATAAAAACCAGTGCATTAGGGCAAATATTTGTGTTGATACTTTTGCTTAATATCCAGAAAATGTTTATCCGCTCATCTAGCAGCCTTCCCACTGCCTGACCTACCCATTCTTCTGAGGAATCAGGCAAAAATTAATCAGTCAGAGCTTATATTGGGGGACTGCAGCAGGAGGTTTACATTAGAAACAATCTCAGGAATGACAGAAAGACACATCTGTCAATCCAAGAATGGTACCTAGCGGGATCTTAGGCTCTGAATTAAATCAAGACTTGCCTTTAGCATACTTTAAAGCTCACCATCAGATTGTATCAGGCAGGCTGAGTGACAACACAGGGAGGATCAAGATCTTGAAGGCGTACTTCTTCTATTTCTGCCTCTTTACTTTTTAGACAGGTAGATATTTGCAGCACTTGGCAGCCCCAGCAAAGCCAAGTCGTTACAGATTTGGACAGCAACATTTCACAATTACTGATGTTGAAAGCTTTCTGTCAAAGAAAAAATTGCTCCACATTTTTCTCTTCAATCAACAGCTACAGGAGTCCCCTAATACTCTACAGGATAAGTGTAGGTGTTTAATAGACTGCCTGTAGGTGAAAGGTTTTTGCTTCAGCAACTCATCATACTTTTACCTAAGTTACAGACTTTTCTATCATACTGGAATATTACAAACTCGTAGGAAACCTTCAAGATTCAGATCATTTCTCCCACTGCACTTCTGTGTCAGGGTGCTCTGGCTAATGCTTAGCACTAAATGACATCACCTTCAAATCAGTACCCTGTATTTCAGGATCCTAGGCTGGCCGGTGCAGTTTAATGAAGGAGCAGCCTGCTTATTCATAGGGATACTTGATCTTATATTAAATTGCTGGTCATGTGGGAGTATACCGGGTCTCCGTTTACAGATCACTGTTCCCCACTGAATGGCATGGCAGTGTGTTGCCACATTAACACCAAAAATTCCTAAGGTAAAAGACCAAACACTTTTACCGCAGTCCAAATACTGACAATACAGCTCACTTCGGTATATACAATTGCATACAAATGAAAGAATCACAGAATGACAGAATCTCCTAGATTGGAAAAGAAAGACCTGTAAAGATCATCTAGTCCAATCATTAACCTAACACTGACAAGACCA
>RSEF01000002.1:24818165-24841763 GCA_003993805.1 Himantopus leucocephalus
GGCCACCTGGGCACACTGCTGGTTCATGTTCAGCCGGCTATCAATCAATACATCAAGTTTTAATACTGCTCCCAAAACATTACTGACTGGTTTTAGACTACTTAGACCTTTGCACTCTGCAAGGCAGAAAAATCTGATGGTGGCCATATAGTAAAGGAACTGAACTGGTGACTGGCCAGCTACTTAACTCCACTATAAACAAGTTGTTTGCCCATTGTGGAAGTAATGTTGCCTCCTTTCTGTCAGGATGTGATCAGCCCTGTCTACGTGCTAGAAAACTTGCGTACAAACACATACACTGACAATCACAGTTTACATTAAACATCATGGCAAATGCTACATTTATGTGGTCTCCCTGTAGGCAGTAGGTAACTTTGACCTAACACAAGGTTTGGCATAAATTGCTTTTCACTTTATATTGAGGAACACCATGACATAGAGATAACACTAAAGGTAGTTTCATACTTACTGGGAATATATCATTTTGGGTGTCTGTATGTGTTTGTATAAATAAAATGGTTAAAAGTATATATAAATTATTGGGCTGTGGCCATATAGGTCTAAGAGAGGAAGAAATTGCCAGATGAGTAGCAAGTATATGTGCTTATGTACGAGAATGTGTAAAGCTAAAAAATGTTCAAACAATACCAGTTGACAGAAGACAAACACATATGAGAAAAGTCACACAGGTGTCTTTCTGACAAAGCTTTATCTCATTAGCTACTGCATTATTCTATTCCATATTTACACACACAGTATCAGGCTTGTGGCCATTTTTATACCATTTCAATCCATCATACACATTTTCCATTTTTTTAATGTATAGACATTTATCACCACCTGGATAACAAAATTGTTGCTAGGTTACTATATAGTTAAGTCTCAGATACCGTAGTATAGCCTTATTTTTATTGAAGAAATTAGTTGATTCATTGATTAATGTTGCTTTTTGTTGTGGTTTAATCCCAGCCAGCAACTAGGACCATGCAGCCTCTCACTCACCCCTTCCCCCTCAAAGAAGGGCAGGGAGAAGCAGGAGAAAAGGTGGGGAAAGGAAAAAAAACCTCATGGGCTAAGATAAAGACAGTTTAATAGAAAAACAATTGAAAAGGAAAACAACAATAATAATAATGGTAAAAGGATATACAAGACACAAGACACTCTTACTGCCCAGTGAATTGGTTGCCCAGCCCATCCCGAGCAGAGACTGAGAATTCCCCCCTCAACAACCAACCACCATTTATACACCGAGCATGATGTCTACGGTACGGAATATTCCATTGGCCATTTCATTGTTCTGTCTATGCTCCTTCCCATCTTCTATGGGAAGCTGAAAAAAGTCCTTGACTAGTATAAACATCACTTAGCAACAACAAAAATAATATGCATTATTGATAGTCCTTTCATACCAAATCTGAAAACACCGCAACCACTAGAAAGAAAATTAACTCCATCTCATCTGAAACCAGGACACTTTTTTAACAGTAAGTTCTACAAATACTTGAAGATTGCAGTGTGTGATGATAAGCAATGGTTAGTTTAAAGTCTAACAAAACTAATATAAAATGGCAGAGAAGCAGTAACTATCAATGCAAAGATCACCTCCACAGATGCAGTGTTTTATATTAGTTACATCTCCTATTGTACGTTGTTTTTTCACATTGGGTCAAGACAGAGGAAGAATTTTAGTCATTTCTGTGCATATAGACATTTTCCCTTGCAGCTTCTCAATAAATCCTTTAAATGCATTTCAGTAAGCAGCACAGACTCTATAATAGTATACGGGAGACAATGCAGGCTGCCTGAAAGTCAAAATATTGTTTCCTGCATTTTGTCCTTTCCAAGGCATATGAAGAAAAGAATTTTCAGATGCTTATCCCACCCATTAGCAAATCCTATGCTTTAGCTGAGTCATATTTAGGTATACTCCTAGCTCCACTGAAGGCAATTGCAAAATTGCTATTGTTTTCAAAGCAGACAGAATATTACTCAGTGTTCCTCAAGTGGATGAATTTCTTGAAGTTCAGGTGTATTAGACCAAGAATATAACCCAAAAGGACCAGAAAAAGGACACTTCACTTCAGCTAGGACGACAGGAGCTGTGCTACGCTTTCTCAGCTGGTAGTTAATGAAGGAGTATTTTAAGAATATGATTCTGATTCAGAGGCATTTCAAAGTTCTGTGCTGGAAACATATTAATAGTTTCAGTTGCTGGGGATTTGTTTTCATACATACATTCATTTCTCTTTGTGTGGTGTTCATTTTCACCAAACAAAGTGAGGGTAGCTCTCCATGCTTTGCTCACTTGAGAGTCCTTAGAAGCCCAAGGATTATTAGTAGCACTTGTGAGACACCCCCATGGACATGCATGCACACCCACACACGTATCTTGGGTAAAAGCTGAAGTTCAGCAGTTGATTTTACAGTTAGCAGCCTCCTCTGTACTTTCTAAAACCTCTGGTCTCCTGAGGCTGCGATATCTAGATAGTTCTTGTGAAGTAATTGTCTTGTTTTGACAAATACATTACATTCAACCACACCTCTCGGTAGTCTTCTCTCTAACTTGTTGACAAATATATACCACTTAAAGTGGACACTAGATAGGAATAGATTCTGATACAATGATAGAAAGAAAACCCACAAGAATTCTAAAATTGGTCGTACCCTACCTGGTTTTCTTATTTTTTGTCTGTTCCTGAGGCTTTATATTTTCTCCTAGGAGCTTTATCCTTTAAAGCAGTTTAGCGATTCCTCTGCTCTGGAAAAGCTCAATGTATACATTTTCAAGGCTATCAGCTCTTTCAAATGACAAGTGTGTGGCATCCATCAATGATGAATTTAGGCAAATAATAAGAATAAATAAACACGGGACTTAGTGGATAACAGACAGCTGGAGGATAACTGCATATGCTTTTGGATATCTATCTGTCCCTGGATGGTTTCATTTCCTGGACTTATACATTGTGACACACAGCTATTAGATTAATTTTTGTTTTAGTGTTGTTAAAGTTTCTATGTATTTTCTGATTCTCAATATTTTCACGTAGGCTAAAACTGCTGAAAAATAATGAAAGATGTTTTATTTTATGTTTTATTTTAGCCAATGGTTAGCTTAATATACATACTTTTTTTTGGTAGATATGCATAAATCTGGGCATTGAAAAGCATGTATGGCACCTCTATGCTGGTCTTGATGGGCAGACTTTTTAGGGATAGCCAAATCTGGTGCACGTTGGGACCCAAGGGATCTCTTCTGTCCCAGCTGTTAGGTCATACAGTCTAGGCTGAGAGTGTACATACACACACGCACCCACGCACACTTACACACATACTACATACACAGCCTGCTGCACAAACCAGCATAGCAAGAAGGAGACAAGTCCTTAGGAGCACCCACGCAACCCCACGCAGCGTGGATGGCTCCATCCTGCTCCTCCTCTTCAAGCAGATGAGGACTGAAGTCTGCTAACTGCATGTACACACACACACAGACCACACAGCATGTGGGTTTGCAGGCACTTGGTCCGGGCAGGCCCTGGCACCGCCACCCCCTGTTCCCTCCTGGGTGCTGCCCCTGAGCCCCTGAGCCCCCAAGGTTTGTGTTGTCTTTCCACTTGCTGGCACTCAGACCTCTCATCCTACCCATCGGCTGCTCTGACTTGAAAATCACTGGCATTCACACACACATGCACACAAAGAACAGGGTGTGCACCCACATAGAAGACAGAAATAGGGTTAAATGAGAAAATTGGGTAGACTGCTGTGGCCTAGCACAGGGCTCAGTCAGGCAAGTGAATTGACCAGCAGCCTGTTCACATGATTGACCGCTTTTATGCTCTTCTCTCTTTCCACTTTTGTTCCTCCCTTATTAACCCAGATCCTTCCCTTTCCCTACCTTTGGTCCTTCCTCTAAACCTCCCATAGGAAGTCTTGTACATTTCCACAATCCCCTTAAAAGATCCCATAGTAAATTTTTTATAATCCCCAAATTCTCTTCCCCCACATCCCACAATAAATTCTTCATCCCTGTGTGCAGCCACCCCTTAGTTTGCATGGCATGGCTGGGGAGAGAGATCTTCTCCTTGACCCATTGCAGAGGGTTTCAGTCCATGGACAGTGGTCTCCTCAGCTAGCTCAGATGGCTTTGCAGTAGCTAATTTGGGGTGCCCTGTTTTCACTGATTAGGCTACTGGGGTTGCTTCACCTATTGCTGTTCCTCTAATTCTCATTGGTATTTGAGTTTGTTTTGATTAGTTTATAATCAGATCACCTAACAGAACTCAACAATCATATGCGTATGAGTACTTAGTTATGGGTAACCTGTTTATTGTGCAGGTGGAAGAAGGTGATTCTTCCCCTCTACTCTGCCCTTGTGAGACCCCACCTGGAGTACTGCATCCAGCTCTGGGGCCCCCTACATTAGAAGGACATGGACCTGTTGGAGTGGGTCCAGAGGAGGGCCACAAAGATGATCAGGGGGCTGGAGCACCTTTCCTATGAGGACAGGCTGAGAGAGTTGGGGTTGTTCAACCTGGAGAAAAGAAGTCTCTGGGGAGACCTTATAGCAGCCTTCCAGTACTTTAAGGGGTCCTATAGGAAAGGTGTGGAGGGACTCTTCATCAGGGAGTGTAGTGGTAGGATGAGGGGTAAACAGTTTTAAACTGGAAGAGGGTAGATTTAGATTAGGTATTAGGATGAAATTCTTTACAATGAAGTTGGTGAGGCACTGGAACAGGTTGCCCAGAGAGTTTGTGGATGCCCCATCCCTGGAAGTGTTCAAGGCCAGGCTGGATGGGGCTTTGGGCAACCTGGTCTAATGGAAGGTATCCCTGGCCACGGCAGGGGGGTTGGAACTAAATGATCTTTGAGGTCCTTTCCAACCTAAACCATTCTATGATTCTATGACTCTATTTTGTAAACAGGTTTGCTCTTCTAATCCTAATCATCACCAGTCTAAACCTTCTCTATGATTGAGAATGTTTATATTGCAGCACTTGACATTCAGGTTAAACATTTGCAGAAAATTTTCCAAGAATAAGAAAGGTGGATCAGCAGAACAGCCTTTCCAAGGACATTGTGGTGCCTCTCAGGGAACACCTTCAAGCGCAGGCTCCACACATGTAAGTGGGGAAGAACCTACGTGTAGCAGATCCTGCAGGATGGTCGAGGAACAGACAAGATGACTTCCTGAGGTCCTTCACAGCCTTATGACCCTGCAAGTAATGGCTCACTCCACGTGGATAAGAATTTCTCATGCGACTCATAGTTTGAAAGTTTGGACATAGGTCCAGCTAAGAAATCTGTGACATTTTTTAAAAATAACCAGAAACATATACTATGGAGTGGACTATGGGCATCGAAAACATACTTGAAAACTGAAGGTATCTTCATCAGCTATATTGTTCATAGCCAAGTGATTGTCATTATCCAGGACTTGAGTACTTTGTATGTCTGTGATCTGTTATCCAAAAAGAATGACTACACTTCTTGGAATATAGTCTTGCCTTTATCTAAATAATTTTAAACTAAAAATATGTATACAACTCTGAGAAACTTTTAAATTATTATCAATTGTTTTGTTTTTGCAAAGTAAAAAATTAACTTTTGGTTGATTATTTCACCTTTCAGGATTCATACATCAGAGCTGCAGACTGTCAGATAGCGTATGGCTACACAAGCTCACTTATTTAAAGTAGATCAGGACTAAGAAATCTGACAGCCCAGAGATGCCATTCAGAAACAAACAAATCCCCAAATTCCACAGCTTTTTCAAAGCTCGTCCAACAAACTCAGCTAGAGTCTGACTTTAACAATCCCACTGAAATATTTAGGCTGGTGTTTCCATAGGAACCAAAGTTGAATTGTTTAAAACAAAATAATGTACCTGAAAATCTTCTATACCTTATATAGTTTGTTTTATTTTGATACATATAAGTTTTCTCTATTAGGTAAAAATAGTAGACGGAAACTCTTAGGGAGCAATTAAAACAATTAGCGATCTCACTTTAAGTTTATTCAAATAGAAGAACAGTAACTATATGTAGCAGATAAAAACTGTTTCCGTATTTGTAATACAGCTTAACTGGCTGGGACTCACAGCTCCCTGACTGGACTTGGTCCACCTGCGTGCATTTAAGCACGTAAAAGCACACATAAAGGCTTCTTGGACTTTTCCTTGTTCTTGTACATGATCCTACCTGGCAAGTACACAAGATGATCCTCAGTCATACATCTCGATTTAATAATAAGAAGGGTAAGAGTAAGAGTAAGAATAAAGCTTTGAATAAAACCAAGTTAAATAAACTATCAGAAAAATCGCAGTTTCAAGGTGACCTCTAATTCTGAGTGTTTGATGTCACCTTTTTGGGGCTTGCATGCTGCAGTGCTGAGCAGCCATGGAGCTCCCCGGGCCAGAAGAAGCCAGTGTGGCCAGTTGCACCACTGCCTTTGAAGGAGTTAAGCTGATGCAGAGCAGGCTGTTATAAACGCATGTTTATTTGTGTGTGTGTTTTTAGCATTTTAGAGGCTGTTGCTGACAAACTAGTCACATTTCTTATCGTGTCTGCAGCTGTATTACCAGCGGGTAGTTGTGCCAGTGAAATCAGTGAATTGAATTTAGCTCCAAATTCACCTCACCGATCAGAATATGACCCGCAGTGTATGCAGGTACGCTGAAAAATTACACTGTCATATATTTCATTTTCTCAGCGTTTGGGGATTCTTTCAGTAACCCTTCCATAAATGATACAATAGCCCTAGAAAAGCTTGTAGTAAATCAGTTCTGACACTCTGAAAACTAGCTTAGGCTTAATAGAGATTTTATAGTTCCTTCTCTGTTTTCAAATTGGGCAGTGGTTTAGGCTTTTTTGGAGCCACGCACTGGCTAAACAAACTACAGCTGCTATAAACCAGGATCCAGAAGTACCTGTAAATAAAGTGAAATGTTAGATGCAGGGCTGGCAGCAGGTGAGGCCATGTGGATGGGGACAAACACCCTTCCCCTCTCCCTGGGAGGCAGGGACTGCTGGAGCCCACCCGGGGAACACAGCTCCCAGTTCTCACTTCCTGACTTTCCTGTGTGGTTTCTGATAGATGGAGCATTTCTTAGTGGGGGAACATGGGGCATTAACAAAAACTCAAAGGAACTTACATTTAAAGCAGTCCATAATTTTTTTAAGCACTTATGGATACATTTTTTCTCTGTGTTTGAAAAGGAAACTATACCCAAGGAGAATGCATTATTACTGTTATTATTTACAGTTGGTATAATGACTATAAGTGGAACTGATTCATCCAGAGGAAGATTTCTCTAATGGCAACTCAGCCTCTCCTGCAATCATCCTCGTCTCTGGTGGGTTATGAGGCTGTTTGACACAACGAGATGGATTCCAATAGATGTACACTGGTGCCACTAAGTGTTACCAGTGAAGAGCCCCCATTGTTTGTGCGCTATAACTAGACACCATTAACAATCCTTACGCCCAAAAGCTTTCAGTGTGTAGTGCCAGTCTTCAGTGTAAGCACTGTAAATGCAGTGACTGCACAGGGTCAAAGCAAAATCACTTTATGTATCAAAATTACCTCACGGATAATCTTTCTTTTAGTCATTTAAAGTCTAGGAGAACAATTAGATTCCTTTCCTAACGAGCTGAAAGGGAAAATAAGTTAGAAAAGTTAAAGGACAAATGCCTAATTTGAGGGCTTAGAAGATAAGCAGGAAAATATTACGGGGAATTCTTGTTAAGGATTCTGCAAGGTTGTGTATGAAAAAAATGAAACGTTTCGTAATTAGGCTGAAAGTGTCATCATGTTCTTGTTTTTCTACTGAGACAGGAAAGGAAAAAATCTTTAAACTTATTTCTGAATCATATAATAGATTATTTTTCCCTTAGGTCAGGAAAACATTATGTATCTTAACCGAAAAAACTTCTGAGACTCCTGTTGAAGTGACTGCTTTGATAAAATGGATGAAGAGGAAGAGGAAGAGAGAGCACTTGTCCATTTTATCAGTGGTCTCAACAGGTCTTGCTGTTCCTCTGTCAAGCCCCTCTGTAATTTTGATACAGACCTCACTAAACCTAAATAAAGCATTACATCTCTATTCAATAAGGTCATGAGCCAACTGCAGCCCTGAATGTATATTGGATGTGCAACTGTGTGCAATAGTAACCATTCTTCTCTGCAGCTCAACTTTTTACACTAGACCAGTGTAGGCTGCCCACGTAGAGGGCTCTTGTGATGCAAAATAAGGAGAGTTGTGTGTATGAGACAGGGAAAAATACATAGATGTGCCAGATGTAAATTATTTCATTTAAAAGAAATAATGAAAGAGATGTAGAGCATTCCTTTTTTTTTTTTTTTTTTTTTTTTTTCCTTTTNGGGTTTGCAAGAGTGCTACAGCTGTCAGTTGCAGAAGCTGGATGCAGGGCTCCCAGTTAAAACCTGACACCTTCTATGTGCTGCCCGGCTCTTACTCCTCCTATTTGCTGTAAACTCTAGAAATGCCTTCAGAAATGTGTCAGGTATCTCTGCTGCTGCTCCCACTGCAAAATACCCTGACTGGAGAATCTGTATGTTTCCAGCACTGAGGAGAGGAAGTAATTGTCCCTCAAAGCCAAGAGAAGGAGAAACGCATGTGTGCTGGCCAGTCCCCACCATGTACTGCTTCTTCTTAGGATGCTGGCATCACATGTTTCAAGAAAATTAACCAACATCTGGAAAGTAAAAGATACAGCTTGGTTTTCATTGTAATATTTTTGAGGTTGCCAAATTTACTAGGGCTGCTAGGAAAATTTATTTATCATTTTTGTATTTTCTTTTGTCTATAGTGGTCCTTTTTTCTGTCCTATTAACCTTGTCAGAAAAATGGCCTTTACTAGGATTTTCATGATGCTGAGAGATTCTTATTCTGTTCATTGTTGAAGACAGTATTATCTCAGTCAGCACCTTATCAAGCTCACTGTTGTTCTACTATTTTTCCTTTGTCTGCTTTAAATACCTGTTGTATAAAATTCTGTACTCTGTGACCTCTTTGGTAGGTAAAATCTCTTTCTGCTAATTGTTTCATATCACTGATACCACTATAGATTACTTTTTGAGATCTACAACACTATATGTAGTGATGATCAGAAAAAGGATTGATTTTTGTGATAGAATTTTAGTTACTCACTTTATTCACTTATTCTCAGTTTAGGGTCATGCTGATTTATCAAAAGATGCAGCTGACAAGATGGGATGTAACCTTGTTCTTCCCATCAGCTGACCTCCTCTTCCCCCTTCCTTTACTCTCAATCTCACTCACTCTATGTCTTACAGATGCAGTTTTTCATTCATGCCTCTAACTCCTCTACTTTCTCCTTTCCTTGTGTTTTTATTTTCTCTTTACATTCTCCTTCTCTTACACGTTTGTCCCCTTGCGACAGACTCTCCCATTCTAAAAAAAGCTCATAAAAAGGAAAAAACAGGAGCCAAGGACTCCTGATCCTGCCCTGTTTTCATCCAAAATGTTGTTGAAAAGATAATTTTCTTAGCTTCTTGCTTCATCTTTGTCCCTCCTGTTGATATCTTTCCATATACTCCTCTCTCTCTACGACAACAAACACATGCTCATTTTTTGTTGTTGTTGTTCCAAGCCCCTGTTACCTCACTCATTAGATATATTCTTTTTCCCATTCTGCTTCACATTTTGGCAGAATTCGTTGTACGCGTCTGCAAAACTACCTCATTGTTGTCTTCTGTTCTTTATTGAAAGAATAAAGGATTTTTTATCCCGCCACCAGCAATTTTTTAATAGATGGGTTAGTCATCTGTTGATTCTTGCTGACATGCTGACCAGTACCGATTGCCTCGCCATTTCTGGTGCTACTCCATCAGCTGTTATTCCTTTCCTGTCTATGGTCTTATGCTGGTGGTTTTTCTGTTCAGTGTGATGTAACAGAAAGGTATCCAAGCAAGCTATAACTGAGCTGCCTTGGGTACAAGAAGATGGATAGTGCTGCTAATGCAGTGCTCTCCTCTCCTCATTTTTCCTCCTGTGAAGTTCACACCCCTGAGAAGAAGGTTATATTACGTAGGGTAGGGCCCTTGGCACAGGGAGCTCGGCCGGTGCTTGGGTTAGCCAGCTTGGAGTTAGCCTGGATACACGCACCAGGGAAAGCACTGTGCTGTTACACCCATTATATGCTATTATTTACTGATCATAATACACCACTGGCCCAGGCATAAAACAAATTTGCAATCATAAAGCAAAAAGTAATTACAAACGCCTCTTGGGAGGGTAGAATGTCTTTTATCTAACTTGAAGTTAAAGTGTTTTAATTGAAGGCTTAATTATTTTAACTTTTCTCAGTATAATTGTTTCTGTCAAGGGAATTTTTTAAAATCAAATTGAGGGCTTCTGGAGACATCTTGTTTGTAATAATTTGTCATTATTTCTAGAGGTGTAAAATGTATTTTATATCTGGGGAGGTGAATCACTGTCCTTTTGAAAGAAAATCAAGAATAAAATCCTCGTTGGAAGTCTCTGCCCCAAGGAGCTTATTATTTTTTACACTAATTCCAGGGAACAACAGCCTGCCGGTTCACTTTCTTGAGAGGTCTTCTTTGATTAAAGAAAGAAAAACCTCACTCTGTTAGTAGCTGAGCTCACAAGCAAAGTGAAGTGGCTGTTTTATCTCTGTTACCATGGTAGTTTTTCTTCAGACCTCTTCCAGTCCAGTGTAACTAATGTGGATATTGCCATTGTAATATATTTTGGTCTTACCTGAGTGAATCCCAGCTATATAGTTGTTTCTTCATAACTCAGTGAGGTTTTTGTTGTTCTTCAGTTGAAAAGATTTAAAACACCCGTGGCCCAGACTGAAATAAAAGTGGATTTCACATATTTAATTCCTTGAAAATTATATATGGGTCTCAAATTAACTCCTCAAAATACTTTTAAAGATACCTTTTTTCAAGTAACGTCTTAATGTTAGCTATATCCTTCCCTGCTGCTGTCTGCAAAGGAGGAAAAAAGCAAAAACATTTCTTTAGGTGTCATCACTCAATTCGGTGCCTTGTAACCAGTAAGTATTTTTTTCCCAACACTGGTGGTGCTGAAATATGCAAAAGGCTGTACCAGCATAAGTACGTATGAGGTTGCAGGTTAATTTGCCTTATTTCTATGCACCATTTCCAGATTGATAATTTTTAAAATGTGAAAAACTAGGACATTGATTTAAACAATGTCACCAAGTTTTTTGGTTGGTAATGAAGGAAGTTTAGAATAGATGAGAAGAAACATGACATCCCTCTTCATTTCAAGCTGAAAAGCACTTCAGCCTTGAGGCAGATTACCCAACAGTTACAACAGCTTTGTGACCTCTTTGCTTTTTTCTTGGGTTCCTCATTGCTCACTTATACTGTCATCTCACGCGAACTGTCTCTGAGACACGTATACAACCACATGTGGCCATCTTCATTCCTCACTGACAACCTGATCAATCTTGTTGACATCTCAGGGCCATTTCTGGATCCTGCAGCTTTGCCTAACCTGTATGGTACTGAGACACCCAGGCTGGACAACCTGTCCACTCTGCATCTCACACTTTCTCCTCAGGTCCAAAATCATCCCCTCTGACATCCAGTACTGCAGAAGTACCTCCCGTGCTCAAACACAGAAATACATGTCCAAAATTGAAAATCCATATCCTAAAGCATGTGGCTCTTTTTCCTCTGCCGTTCTCCATTGCATGCTTTAGAGCTCTGTGCATCCATATGCACTCATGTGGTGGTACAGCACCAGCTGTACAACACACACCTCCGCATGGCAGGGTTAAGCAGGAACAGGTGCAGTGTTATTCCCTCCCTCCTAATTTGGCCTACCAAGTCCCAATCTATTGCTGTTTTGGAAAAACAGAGTAGATTTATCAGCATCAGGATGCCGGTACTCATAGCGGACAAGTTTATGAGCAAGTCTTACTCCTTGTATTGGCAAGAAAGGTACAGAAAATCAAATCACGTTTGCTTCAAAATTACCCCTGGAGTAGGGTGACAGTACTTCTTGGACGGAAAAAAGGGGCAGACAAATATCAAATATAATTTATATTAAAATATACTGGAGGAGAACACACTTTTCTTAAGTACATGATACATTTTTCCTTAGGTGGATGTTGCAACTGCCCTCCAATATGCAGTTCAGTTATTGTTCACTTAAATGCACTATTTCAGATGGTACTCATAAGCAGCTTTGCTAAAACCCAATACACCTTTAAAAATAATTTATAAAACTTTTTGTATGCATAGCTCAAGATAACTATTTTGAAGCTCTAATTTTGTTCAATCTGCCAGTCTGTTTACACAGAAAAAAAACATCTTTCCACTGCTACATTTAGCACAGGAATATGCAGAGTATACTCTGAAAGTTTTAAGAACTCAAGAGATCCGGGATTTGAAAGCAGAACAGTAGATCTTCATCTTGTTTTTCTTAAATGGGATTGCTAAAACACTAACACACAAGGTATACTGACTGTTCAGTACACAGTATCCTTCCCTAAAATGAAACACAGCCAATCTTTTCTTAAACTTTAACTTAATATTGTTTATAATTTCCTGATCTACAGAGAGCAGGGGAGTTGGACTTGCCGTGTTGTAAGGAGATAGATCATATCATTTTTGGTAGGAAAGTTTACCACACCCTCTGAGCTGCTCCATCTGTGCTAGAAATATCCCATGAATAACACAGGGCTGTATATCACGCAACACATTTAAATTACACAAAATAACTGATAACACCCTGATCCTTTAGACAAGCTACATCAGAGCAGACTACAATGTACAACTTCAGCCTGACCTTCTTTTAGCATCCTGCTCCTTACCTTAACTTTTTGCTTTCAGCAGAAAGATTCTTTGTAACCAGCATCTTTACCTCTAGAAATTAATTCTTTTTTTTTTTTTTTTTTTTTTTTTTTTTTTTTTAAGATAGANGGCTGGGACTAAAAAGATCTCATCTCCTTTTTATGACACCATGGTACCATCTTGAGAACATTGCTCTGTGCCACTTTGATGCCAGTTCTACAAAATTTTCTGTCCATAGAAGTTAAACAAAGTGCATGATTATTTTTTTTTTTAATTTTATTTTAGTATTACTAGCGTAATTTTGGTTAAATGGGCAGGAAAACCCCAACCTAATTCTCCCAGTGATTTCATAGATGTTCCCCATTGAGTTTGACATTTGATTGATATTTTCAGTGGATTCATTCTCTTTCTAATGCTTCCCCTGATAATTACATGAATTCCATGTGCGTTGTCCACATAGACACATTGCTGAGGTATTGATGAACCATGACTGTTACAGAAGAGTAACAAGGAAGAGCATGAGTGAGAATAACCTTAATTGGACTTTGTGTCACTAGGAATGAAATATTGCCTATGTATTCAGAAATAGTGTGTGCTGTGCCAATTCCAATAAATAGAAAACATATGCAAGGCCCATTTTAACACAGTTAACACGCAAACAACTAATAGAATATACAAATGTTGTCTCATATGAAACCAGCAGGGTTTTTTACTGTTTCTTAAACACATGTATAATATATGAGATAGATATGTATAATAAGTTGTTGTAATGCTAGACATGAGAGAAGTCTGGATTTGCTTTTGAAAATAATTTTTTCTTGGAGGAACCGCAGCATGAATAGATTTAGCTGAAAGTGAATAGAAATGTTTCAGAATGTAGATAACTAAAACACCATTAATTTTCTGCTAATTGGGAAAAACAGTTAGCTATCTTTCCACTTAATATTTCTTATAACATGATTTCTTCTTAGAAGTGAGCTGAAACATTTCATTGAAGTGTAGCTCCTACTAGGCACTGGCGTGCTTGCAGTAGAATCATTTGCGGTAGAAGAGATGCCTCTTGGGTCATCTCAGTCCATCAACCTGAATCATTGGTGGATGGATTTCATTATTCTTAAAATAGCTTTGAATACCTTCAGTGATGGAAATGCTGTAACCCGCACTGGCAGGTTGTTCCATTATGTAACTGTTCCTCTTGTTATAAATTTTCCCTGCTGCATTTTAATTTAGTTATTAGTATTTCTTGATCAACCTCATTGACAAATGAGACTAATTGATCCTTATACTCTTTATAGTGCTCTGTTAAGTACTTGTACATTCTTTGTCTCTCTTCAACCTACTTCTCCTTAGTTTTGCATACCCTTTTCTTTTAATCTTTCTCACATGTCTGATTATCTATCTTTTCCCATATACATTTGTATACCCTTTTAATCCCTCCCTTTTTGGGGGTGCTTTTTCACTAAAATAAAACTGAAGCAGAACTCCTGTGGAGACTGTAATAGTGTAAAATTCAGTAACACATCACAAGTCATTTAGTCTAGATATATCGTATATTTAATACAAGCAGCTCAACGCGTAGGACTGAAGAGACTCCTGGGAGTCAGTGAACCAGACAATTCTGTAGTCTTCTATGGGACGGGTAATCCCATTCATAAATTTATCAAAAACCATCTTAAAACCACATATGTTTCTTGCACCTTTTACTCCTACTGAAAAGCTGCTTCATCATTTCTGAAACAGAAGACTTGTAAAAATTTTCATTCCTGGGTAGTTTATATCCATTTGTTCTCCTGCCAGCATTATCTCATATTTTAAATATCTTTTCCCTTCCCTCTATACTCCTTCCTCCATCCCTTCCAAATCCCCTCCTGTTTATCTCCCACATGTACATACAGACAAAAATACATATCCTGGTTTTAAACTCCATTTTTGCTGTGGTCTTTCAGCCTTGTTTTGCAAGCTGGTCTGCCCATTCACCCGGTCATCCTAGCAGCCCTCCTTTGTGTGCATTGCACCTGAATTCAATTTCCCTTGAGCACAGGCAATGAAAGTTGTGTTCAACATTCCTGATAAGACTGTGCTGGTTCTTATGCAATGGCAGTAATAAGTCTCTCTCCCAGTAGGAAGACTTCACTTAATGATTCCCAGGATCACTGCTTTTATTTCACAGCCCCACTTGTGAGGGCTCACTGTGATCCTGACTCTGCCTAGTGCTGGTCTTTCACCTCTTCCACTATTGCTGGAGGATAAGTTTCTCCTTTGTTTCAGAAATTCTTGCTCTTAGGTCTTAGTGCATGACCCGATGCTGCATGCTGTTAAATTTCACCTATCTCCAGATATTCCACCTCACTCCACATATTCCAGTCCTGAAGGTCTTCACATGTTTCAGGCATGAGGTTGGGTATGAGATAGCAGGTGACTGAAGTCTGGTATCTGCTTGCAAAACAATTTAGTAATTTTCAGTCCCTTTGTCTTCCTGCATGGATTTGCTCTGCAGCAACAGCCACACAGGTATGGTGGGTTGACCTTGGCCGGCTACCAGGTGCCCACCGAGCTGCTCTCCCACTCCCTCTCCTCAGCAAGACAGATGGAGAAAATAAGATGAAAAAGTTTGTGGGTCAAGATAAGGACAGGGAGATCTCTCACCAATTATCATCACAGGCAAAACAGACTCGGCCTGGGGAAGAATAATTTAATTTATTGCCAATTAAAAATAGAGATAGTGAGAAACAAAAACAAAACTAAAACCTTCTCCCTATCCCCCCTTCTTCCCGGGCTCAACTTCACTTCTAACTCCTCTACCTCCTGCCCACCGAACAAGGCAGGACAATGGGGAACAGGGGTTGTGGTCAGCTCATGACCCCTCATGAGTCTTTGCCAGTCCTTCCTCCTTACACTGTTCCCCTGTTCTGACATGAGGTTCCCACCCACGATATAAAGTCCTTCACAAACTTCTCCAATGTGGGTCCTTCCCATGGACTGCAGTTCTTCAAGAACTGCTTTATGGGTCCCCCATGGACTACACATCTTGCCCGAAATCCTGGTCCTCTGTGGGCTCCTCTCTAGAGGCTGCAGCTCCTGCCAGGAGCCTGCTCCAGCACAAGCTGCCCATGGGCTGCAGCTTCTGTCAGGGCCCATCCACCTGCTTCAGCATGGGGTCCTCCAGGGTCTGCAGGGGGACAACCTGCATCACCCTTGTCTTCAGCATGGGCTGCAGGGGAATCTTTGCTCCAGTGCTTGAAGCACCTCCTCCCCCTTTTTTTTCACTGACCTTGATGTCTGCAGAGTTATTTCTGTCACTTGCTTCTTGCTCCTCCATCTCACAGCTGCTGCGCAGCATTTTTTACCCTTTCTTAAATATATTATCACAGAGGTGCCACCAGCGTCACTGACAGGCTCAGTTCTGGTCAGCCGTGGGTCTATTTTGGACCCAGCTGGAACTGGGTCTCTCCAATACAGGGGCACCTTCCAGTGTCTTCTCACAGAAGCCACCCCTTCAGGACGCTCTGCTACCAAAACCTGGCCAAGTAAACCCAGTACAGTAGGGAGTGCTCCTGTCTCTTGCAGTGGATCTGTCTGCAGCCTTGGGTTGAGGGCCCCTAAGCAAACTTAGGCTGCCCAGGGAAGTGGTTGAGTCACCACCCTTGGAGCTGTTTAAGAGACGTGTAGATGTGTCGCTTAGGGACATGGTTTAGTGGTGGACTTGGCAGTGCCACGTTAATGGTTGGACCTGATGATCTTAAAGATCTTTTCCAACCTAAACAATTCTATGATTCTAAACTGACCTAACAGCCTCTCTTCCTCCTCTAATCCCCATGATTCAGGTACACGCTGGCTTCAGCAATTTGCACAGTATGAACTTAGTCCCAACCTGATCCATACTGGCCACAGCAGCTCCCCCGAGCAGCCTGAACACCCTCTGTTGTGGAAAAGATTATGTTAAGGAAAAGATTATGTTAATCGACAATAAATTAGCTGAAATTCCCTGCATTGAGACTGGTTTGCCCACAACAGCAGGTCAGAGTATCAAGGTTTGTCAAAGGGTGTAATGTGCTTCATGTATCCCATTACATAAAAGGACAGCCCTATTCTGTATTTTGTCTGGGGGACACCCCCCCTTGCCAGTTTTTCTCCTTTCCGGTTCATAAGGACACGAGGTTCATAAGTATTAGTATGTAATATATTTAATCTTTCCATTTTCACTGACAGTGCTGTGCTTAGCTTAATTAAATGTTTCCTAGAAGGACCTCATCGCTGAAAGAGCCTACAGTTAGAAAGGGTCCTCCATTGTGTCACCGGGGAGGAGGAGGGCTTGGGGGCATCTAAAACACCACAAAAAGAAAAGGATACCCTGAAGCAGTGTGCAGCTGCAGTGTTGTCAACAGTGTTGAGGTAAGTTCAAAGCTCCTTTTGAAGACAGAAACATGGTAAGGAGGACTCCTTCTGCTTATTTCCAGCTACACATTAAACTCCTACTGAAGCAGCTGCTCATATCCCTACATTGGGATGTAGACAGTAATAACTTCTCCAAGTTTGCTTTTCAGCCTGTAGAATGTAGCAGGGCTAGACGCGACATCAATCTCATTTGTGCTATTCCCTAATTGCCAGGAAAGTATTTTGAATGATGAAAGGCTGTTTGGATCTCTGGAAGAAGATCACTGCTCTTTATTTCAGAATAAAGCCTTCCCAAATAACTGCTGAAACCACACTGAGGTGTTCAAAACACTTTTTGGCTCTAAATTTTTTTATAAAATACTCACATTAGTAGGTGAACTACATAGGGTGTATTTTAAATTACTTGTTAACTTCCTGATAGTGGTTGTGAGTGCGAGCTATTGTGTCAGCAGATAAAACTTAGATCAAATGGCAAGACTTCTCTATTCTTTCATTTCAAAAGGGAACATCTCAGTGCTCATTCTTCTGTAAAGAAATAACCTTCTCCTGTGGCTGTGAGATGATTTGGTAAAACACCACATTAGCAGAATTCATCCCGACCAGCTGTGCTGGGGCTTAACAAAAGGCAAGTCATTTACAGAATAGCTGTGCAGCATTTTTGGTACTCAGCTGATGGTTTGGAAGAGCCTCTTTAAAATAATGTGCAGGCTGGATTTTGCCTCCTGCGTCATAAAGTTGTATGGTTTGTTTCTTCCCTGGGGTCAAATACCCCGGAGACTGAATGCCCTGCTCTCACCCTAGACATGTCCCTACAGCACTGAACCTATTAAAAGGTGGACAATCGCCTGAAAAAAGACTAAGTTTATTACCAAAAAGACCTGCATAAAAATATAGTCTGTATTACAAATATTATTTTTTAGTTTCTTAGAAATGTTTTTGTGTTAATATACTAAGTCAAGAAAAACATCTTGAACTTCCTATTTTATTTGAGCTCTCTAAATAAGTGGGGGAATCAGATGAAACATGGTTTACAACCTAGTTTTTGAGTTTAGCATCATCTTCTCTTACTCTGTCTTTCTGAGAGTTGCAACCTTCTTCTGAATACGTGAAGGCGCAAAGAGTTTGTGTAACTAGAGATGTTGCGGGGCCTCAGCCTCACTGCAGCACTCGGCCAGCAGCACACGCCATGAAATTCTCATACAAGTGAGATACCCAAATTACTGTCTAAGCCTTTGCATTCCTGAGAAGTTCACAATTTATGTGTGCTGAGGGAAGGAGGATGTTGGTTGTTGGTTTATGTTAGTTATAAACAATTTCTGGGGTCCTGTAAATGAAATGTATTTGAGGAATCAGTTTTATTATTACTGAGAAAAACCCTATCCTCATTATCAGTCTGCAAATCATTGTAGAAAAGTACCCTGGCAAAACTGGCTGAATGAACTTATCCAATTAACCCCAGAATATTTTATTCCTTCGTTGTACTCTGCTATAGCATCTGACAGTTTTGCTGCTCCTCTGATCTAATTAAGGATTTTTGGCAAGCATCACAGTGTTATAAATTTTGAAAATGTGAACCAAACCTGGCTCACAGCACTTGCTTCAAATCAAGAGGAGAGCTGAACTTTCATTTGCTTCTTGAACTGACAGATGAGATTTCATGAGAAATGTTGACTTCTGTTTAGCTTGTATATAAATATATATTTATTTATGTATTTATGTATACACACATATATATATTTACTCTTCCATGATCATGTTATAAATGTTTGTTTCTTCCTCAGAGTTTATGTTTTCTGGTTTTATTAATGGGGAAAACACTTTACGATTAAAATAAAAACAACTGGCAGATCTGGCTTTCAAATTCATATGTGTCAGAACACAACACTTCAGTCTTAGTCTTGGCAAACTGGAGGTTTATAACTGGGCTGTGTGAAGCCAACCGATTTTTCTGGGTCAGAGGATGGCAGGCATGAGAACTGGAAGTGCAGTGTTCATCCCTTCTCTGAGAAAATCAGGTAGAAATGAAAGGTTTAAGCTGTTCTGGGCTGCTTTTCTACTCTTTACTCTGCTGTTTACAAGTTCAGTGGCATCTCAGACCTAGAGATTTGCCTATGATACGAGCTTCTAATCTCTGCTATGCTTTCTAAAGAGAAATGATAAACCTGCATGCTATATTGTGCCCCAAATGCTGGCAGATCCTCTGGTTGCTCCTTTCACAGCACCATTCCTTCTTTGACTCCTATAGCTTATCCAGAAACATTTGGAAGAGAGTGAGGTATTGCTTATAATTCTCCTTGAGGTGAGGTGGATCCCTGCCCACCCCCAGCTGCAAACCCCATGCAGCCTCCAGGCCGATGGTAGTGGGAGCATCACGCCTCTGCTCAGGAGCGCAGGTCGGACCCAGCCCTGTGGGCAGCAATCCCCGGTGCCTCTCAGCCCCACATAACAACTCCATCTTCTGGAGCCCATCCTGGGACTGCAGTACTTGGCTGGCATTGGGCAGATGAGTCCTAGAAATCCCTGGCTTCATATGTCTCACAGGTCTCTGGGGTCTTTGAGCAGGTGAGCCAGCAACAGCTGTGATAGGGATGTATAGCCAGGTCTTTAACATGCGCGCTGGCCCCAGCTGCTGTCTGAGACTAGCTGGCATCCAGCAGGCCTTTGATGGCTGGCTTTGGCTTTGGCAGAGAACCAGGCTTCTTATCTTCCTTTTATCCTGAAATTCATTTGAGGCAGAAACCATTATTTTGTGTGATACAGCACCAACACGTTGTTAAGGTTTATCAGACTCTGATGTTATGCCTCTGTAAGTATTTACCTGTCACTATGTTCTAGAAATATATTAGTAAGCTACTCAGTGAAGCTGTTAGTAACGGCTATTGTGTAATAATGACTATAAGTATGTCTGGGTTACCTCTCCACTTCTCTGGTTTTAGTTAATAAGTAGAAACTTGAGTTACTCTATTTCTCATGTCTGGCTCTACAAATCATCGGCTATAAAAGATTTAACTACAGATTACAGCTATGTGAAAAACATCCTCCCTGTTGTTTTCCTGGATGCCAACCCCTAAGACGCCACAGAGGCAAGGCTGGTCTGCTGTGCGACATTTAGGAAAGCAGCTGGCAGCTGAGCCATGGAGTTGGGCAGTCCCTAGTCTTAGCCCAGAGCCTCCACACGTGGTTTTACAGACCTCTTTCTCTAAGTGAAAGCCTTTGATCTTTGTAGTAAGTATATTTAATAAGCTACGGCTTCTCCATGAAAATGCATCCGTTATTTTGACACAAAGAGGAGACTTCCCTAAGAGACTCAGTGTCTGTTTCAGTGGAAAACATGCATTTGTCAATCCCTCTAAAACAACAAAGCAGCTAGTGAAAAGTCACATCTTCTGCCACAAGGGGAAAGCCACAAAGAAGAGGATGGATATTTTTGTTGAGTAATTGCCACAGAGCTCTGTTACTGATGGTGTTAATGAGAAAGGATTGTGTTAATGAACAATAATGTACAATCATATTTATGTTGTCAGCAGTGTGGAGGACACCTTCCACAAATTTTCAGTGATACCAGCATCTAATTAGTAGTGACCTCAGAGTAAAGCTCCGGAAGTTTGCCACCAAGAAAGATAAACACTGTTAACTGACATATTCAAAAACACTTAGTATTGCTTTAACATTAGTCTCTTATAAGGTTTATTGGAGTTTTACCAATGATTTCAGTGGAAGAAGGTTACGGCCAACAGCAAATGTTAAAAGAATACAATTATAAGCTAGTTTTCTGAAAGATATTATTTCTAAACAAGAAATGAGGATGACTTCAAGCACATCTGCACAAGCTGGCTTTTCTAATTGGTGTATTCTTTTAGAAGGTTATTGCCTTTTTAAAAATAATCCACTCAATCATAAGGAGCCACTTACTTTTTAATACCTGTATTTTCTTAAATGTCTCCAATTATCTGTATTCTGAACAAGCAAAACAAATTAATTTTATGGCTGAGATGTTCTCATTGTTGGTACAAAAATACATCTCAAGTTTACTGCTTCTTGGAATATCCACATCTGTACTCAGTACTTGAGGTGCTCCATCTTAGTGCTGAGAAAGCAACTTATTTTTCTATCTATGAAAAAATAATCAGATATTCAATTTGAAGCAAAAAATAGAGAACAGACAGATTAGGTTATGGCAACCTTTTCTCCATCTGCTTTCATCTGAAGTTTGCTAGACCCACTAGTGAACTTTCCTGCATTCTATAACTAGTTGCTAACTTAAAAACTGCATATTCTCTGCCGTGACACCTTCAGTTACGGTTAGAAGTAAGAGGTACAATTTATCTTTATGAAGCGATTGTTTAAAGTGGGGAGGAGGAGGAGGTTTCCTCACAAGTTGGATATTGAAAGACTGCACTCTGCAGCAGCTGTTTCATCACAAATGCAAAGATTAGCAGAATTCATTAGACTTTGCTGGTCTACATGGAGAAAGACTGAGCTTGAGGATGATACAGTCTGAGTAGCAACATACTTTGTTCTCCTCAGCAGTCACAAGAATTGTCAGTGTCAGAGAGAAGAGCTGTGAATTGGTGAAAAGCAAAATACAGTATTGAAACTGTATGGGAGGAGTGGCTGATTCACCAGCTGGTTGTGCTGCCATCCAGAGGGACATCTGCAGGCCGAGTCCTGCACCTGGGGAGGAAAAAATCCAGACACCAGTATATGCTGGGGGCCACACAGCTGGAAAGCAGTTTGGCATAAAAGGACCCAGGGGTCTTGGTGGACACCAAGTTGAACCTCGGCCAACAGTGCGCCCTTGCAGCAAAGGCGGCGAAAGGTATCCTTAGCTGCATGAGGCAAAGTATTGCCAGCAGGTCAAGGGATGTGATCCTTCCTCTCCACTTTGTACTGGTGAGGCCACACCTGGACTACTGTGTCCAGTTCTGGGCTCCTCAGTACAAGAGAGACATGGATATACTGGAGCGAGTCCAACAAGGGGCCACAGAGATGATGAAGGGACTGGAGCATCTCTCCTATGAAGAAAGGCTGAGAGAGCTGGGACTGTTCAGCCTGAAGAAGAGAAGGCTCAGGGTGATCTTAATGTATGTAAACATCTAAAGGATGATCTCTTTTCAGTGGTGCCCAGTGACAGGATCAGAGGCAACGGGCACAAACTGAAACACAGGAGGTTCTGTCTGAACATCAGAAAACACTTTTTTACTGTGAGGGTGAAGGAACACTGGCACAGGATGCCCAGGGAGGTTGTGGAGTCTCCATCCTTGGAGATATTCAAACCTGTCTGGACATGGTCCTAGGCAACTGGGTCTAAGCAGACCTGCTTGAGCAGGGGGAATAGGACCACGTGATGTCCAGAGGTCCCTTCCAAGCTCAACCATCCTGTGATTCTGTGGAGATGATGGAGAAGGATTTCACACAAGACATGTCATCCATGCACTGGTCCCAAGAAGTTGAGAAGTGGCTGTGGAAAGTCTCAGTCATCCTACACAAGTAGAAATCATGCTATATTAGTCCCAGACCTCAGGGAAGACTGACCATGTAGGGTATTTCAAAGCAGTTGTGTCATGGCTTGAGACCTATACCCAAAACACAATGGGAGATGTTATAGCGACGAGAGCAAGCTACTCCTTTTTGCTTGACTGGAAGATATGATACCTACCTAGTACTCCTGGAAGTATGAGGTCTAGTCCTGTATCACATGCACAGGTAAGATTCATCTCTACTAATGTTAATCACCTCTACACAAAGCACCACCTTTGAGCTAGACATCAAGGCTCCTCCTGTAATCAACATAATGAGATAAACTCTCCAGAAATTCCTTGATCTGTCCTCAGAGGGGTGTTTGAGGCAGGTAGGGTATATGAGTCTCTGGTAGTGACTGTTGTATTAGACATTTTGTTGGCAATATGGACAGTGGGATTGAGTGCACCCTCAGCAAGTTTGCCGACAACACTAAGCTGCATGGTGCAGTCAACACAGAGGAGGGAAGTGATACCATCTAGAGGGACCTGGACAGACTTGAGAATAGGGCCTGTGCAAACATCATGAAGTTCAACAAGGCCAAATGCAAGGTCCTGCACATAGGTCAGGGCAGTCCCATGAGCAAATACAGGCTGGGCGGACAATGGATTGAGAGCAACCCTGAGGAGAAGGACTTGGGGTTGTTGGTGGATGAAAAGCTCAACATGAATTGGCAATGTGCGCTCGCAGCCCAGAAAGCCAACTGCATACTGGGCTGCATCAGAAGAAGCATGGCCAGCAGGTGGAGGGAGGTGATTCTACCCTTCTACTCCACTTTTGTTAGACACCACCTGGAGTACTGCATGCAGCTCTGGAGTCCTCAGCACAAGAAGGACATGGACCTGTTTG
>RSEF01000002.1:24841863-24854149 GCA_003993805.1 Himantopus leucocephalus
TTAAGGTCCCTTCCAACCTAAACCATGCTATGATTCTATGATTTAAGGCAAGTAAGCTAGATCATACTCTCAAATTCTCCAGGCAGTAATGTCTGTCCCTTACTTCTCAAGTGGAGAAGTACAGCTGTGTCTTTGGCAACCCTACATTACCTTCCACTGATTACTTTCATTTCAGTACTGCTTACCATTTTAAGACACACGTTTAAAGAGTCTTTTCCAGATATGTCACTGTTTTTTGGAAACTGTCTTTCCAAACAGAACTCATGATCATGGAGCAAAACATTTATAGCTGGATAAATACACAAACTGTTCAGTTTAAAGCTGTGTAAATCATCTTGGCTTCAGTTAAGTTTATTCCATCTGCTTTCATCATCTGTTGTTACAATAATTTATAATTCCCTCATAATATTAAAATGTCAGTGAATCAAAAAAAGAAACACATCTACGGACCTCTAGTAGCTAATGGCATTGCATTCAGCAAGTGAACCAAGTCATATAATTAATCATATTTCATCACCATAGATACTTGTAATTGTGTAATTAATGTGTATTTGCATAATCACACAACGAGATCTTTATGATTCATGCTTTATGATAATCTGGATGCACAAATTTCTATCTCAGAATTGTAACCACTTGCAAAGCTGTTATCATCGTTTCTTTTTTTCTCATTGAACAAATATGGAGACCAAATGAACAATCTGGTCTTGTTCTCTCAGGCCCCTTCTGTGACTTATCCATAGAAACAACTTTCCATGCTTACTAGTTACTTACAAAGAAGTTTCTAATGATAAAAAATTTATCAAATATTTGAGTGGACAAATCTATTATTTAGATTAGGAAAACATATCGTGTAATTTGACAGGGTTTCCCGATTTTTATTAACCAACTTATCTGTTTTCAGTCCTTTTCAATAATTGAAGAGTGGTTTTTCTTTGTAGATCACGTTTACGGGAAAGGAATGTACGTATTTTGAATCTACAGACTTCTGTCCTGCTTGGTAAAAATGATTTATCAACTTACTGAGAATTTCTTATTGAATTTAACATTCAATTCACAGTGCTTAATTACATCTCATTCCAGACAAGATGAGCCAATCTGGGCAGCTGGGTGGTATTCAGATAAATGTAACCACCTTAAAATATATTTTTTCAAGATACTGTTTTCCAGGATTCAACCTGAAAACATGTATTTTTAAAGCAGTGACAAAAGAAGAGACAAAACATGCTCAGGTTTTAGAGACATTTTATACAGCTGTAAACATTTGTATTTATAAACAATCCAAGTTGCCAAGTAGATTAAAAAAATGGTATAAATCACTATTATAATCACTACTTTATTCCTCAACAGCTTAGATCAAGCAAAGATCTATGGAGACCTGTGTGGTGACTGTGAATAAGGACCACGCAGTCAGGAGAGGTAAAGATAACAGTATCTCTATGCATTTACAAAGGTTGACATTATGGATTAATGACAAATCTCTTTTAAATTGCTAAGGAATATAAACAAAGTCAGAGCTGGACTTAGATATTAACACCTGCCTGTCTGTGTTTGGCTCCAACGTCCATGCACTTCAGAGAGAGATTTATTATGGCAGTCAGGAACCACACAGACTGGCCCTGTTACCTTCTGGCTTTGAACATCAATTTTTTTCTCTCCCACTCTACTTTTGAAGGTCTTTTGAGTTTTTTTTCAAACACTGTTCAGAGTTTTTGGTTTCTTTGCACTCAGAGGCTTTGTTTTCAACCCGATCCGTGGTCCAGGCCAGTGGTTTTCATAGCCCTTGTTTGCTGAGACCATGGCACAAAAGTTTTTGGCACAGGAGTTTTTGAGAGGGGGCTGCAGATTGCCAGTGTGACAGCAATGGGGTGTCCCCAGCCTTAGCTGTGCACAACAACAAAAAGAACCAAACCCAGGGAGCTTCAAAAGCTGCACGGTGATTTGAATGGTTTAGATTCCAATAGCAAGGTATTAAAATTCTTTTGCTCATTCTTAATGCATATTTTCCTTCTTCTCACAAGGGCATTGTCCAAATAGAATTCACATTTTAAACAATCTCCCTGAGAATAGCTAATATAATAAAGGATAATTAAAAGAACTGCAAAATCTGATTTTCCCAAATCTCCTATACACTACTCAATTATTTCACACATTTGATTTCAGTCCTGCCAGCTACTGCAGTCAGATTATCTTTTGTTTACTCTGTCACTCCATCCCGACTCTCTGTCATTTGTGCGATATTTCAGAGGTAAACTATAAAATGTATTTCTGCTCATTAAGGTCCTGAAAAGACTCCTCTTAAAATCAGTGGAATGATACCAGCTTACATCAGGAGCAGATGGTACAGATCCTAACTTTGGTAAAGCCAAAACCTTAATTATGGGGTTAGGCAAAAATTCTAATAATTACATTATGACCCACTTTTTATTTTTATTGCAGTGTTATGCTACATAGCTAAACATTTTACTTTGGGAAGAGCTGTGTGACCATTATTAAAAAAATAACAAGGTGGGAAAACTTTGGGAAGGCAATGCACAAATTGCTTTGGGAATAAAGCAGAGATAAATTTACATGACAAAATATTTTTTTTTCTGCATCACAGATGTACTGTTTCACTCCCTTTTTTTTTTTTTTTTAAGCTGTTCTATCTCCAGGTTGTTAGTGGGTCACTTCCTAGCAAACTAAAAAAATAGCAGACATCAAATCCCTCAGTGAAAAGTCAGATGACTGAATCACTGAAGATTCTGGGGACTTAATACACAAATCTGTCAAGACCTGTACTCACAGCCTCGCAAAGATTCATCTTTCTTTGGCACCTTTTTTGATAAGCTACCAGGCCTACATTTATTTAACCCTGACACAGTCACAGTTGGAAGCCCATTTTACACACAGAGAAATTAGTCAAGCAATAACTCCGCTAAAACTCAAAAAGCCTCAGGCTCAGATGGGTACAACTCTGATTTTTGTGTAACAGCTAGCCTTCTTCTCAGGATACCATACAATCCTCAAACTCCTGCTCCTTCTGTTCCACCTCTCATAATATCTTTTATCTAAGGCAAAGCAATACAGATTTTCTAGCAAATATTAATATCTAGCATTTCTCATCTGTAGTTGTGAAAGCAATTTATAAAGTAGATAAGTATCATCCTCCTTTACTCTGTGATAAATCTGGGGGCAGCCTGCATCATGAGCTCTTAAAGAAATTAAGCTGCCTGTGGGAGAGAGCTAAATCGTATTATAGATTAACTACAGGTTAACAGGTAAGAAACAAAACGAAGGAATAAATGGTTGGGCTTTACAATGGAGGAAAGCCATAGATCACAGGGATCTCTGCTGTGTCTGTCGTACTCAGAGTATACAGAAATGAAAAAGGATGGAGAACAAGGAGACTAATGATGATGCCAAATTATTCAGGGTAATAAAAATGAAAGCTGATTGCAAAGAGCTGGGGAGAAATGTCATGGTATCAAGCAGGCAATAGGATGACAGATGAAATTCTATGTAATAAATGTGAAGTGGTGCACAAGGGGAAAAACAATCCAAGACAATGGGTTCTAAACTACCTATTTCTATTCAGGAAAGAGAACTTTTGGTTATAATAATAGATCTTTTCAAACATCAGGACAATTCTCAACAGTGGACAAAAACCCAATGCGTATTGTAGCAATCACTGGGAAAGAAATAGAAAACAAAGCAGAAAAAAATTCTTGTGCCATTAGTCCATGTTGTGAATACATTTCGAAATATGGTGTAGAACTGGTTCTCTTCATCTCAAACAGGATTTAGTGGTACTAGAAAAAGTTCAGAAAGGAGAAAGAAGGTCAAAGGTTTGGAACATTTCTTTATGAGAAATGAAACTAATCAGGAAGCTGTGATAAAAATCCACAACATTACAGATGACATAGCTAAGCGGAGAAGGTGTGGTTTCTCATTGTTTCTTGTTATCTCAAAAAAATGGCAGAAACAAATGAAATTAAGAGATGATATATTCAAAATAATCAACAGCAGGCATTTTTTTCACACTGCTGCTATTTAAACTGTGTATCTTCCTGCCCCAAAACATGGTAACACAGAGTCAACTTGACAAATTCAAGGAAGGATCATCCATCAACAGCTATTAAGAACAAAGATACCACATCTAACTCAGAAACCCCTTACTTACAGGTCGCTGGAACCTGGGAATGTGTCATGGCACTTTTTCTGCTCTTACACTGTCCATTGCTACTGGCCATTGTCAGAGACAGGACAGTTAAACTATCTATCTCTCTATTCTAATATGTCTAATACGTCCTTCAAAGCCTTGTGTTTCCCAGAAGGGCAATCGTTTAGACCAACAATCAAAAACTTCTCTGTGGAATTCAGGACTGGCAATGCAAACCTTCATGATGATTCTTGCAGCTAGGTGGGAGATACACTTTTTCTGAAGATGCTGGTATTCATCACAGCTGGCAGGTCCTGCAAAGGCTGGCTTGTATGCCCTGCTGTCTCTTGATCTTTCATTTTTAGAAAACCAACATTAGAGATTATATAGCTTTGCTCAGTCAAACAGCAGAAAAGCTTATGGGTGAGAAGTAAAATCGGTTCCCTCAACCAAAGACAAAAAGCTAAGGCTTTAGTTATTGTGTACAGAGGGGTTAAAAGATGGAATTTTGGTCCATGGATGAACACTGGATGGGAAGTAGATAGCCAAGAAGNTGTTTGAAATGCTGACCACAGAACTGAAGAAGTTGAGCAATACTAGGGGAGGACGTGCAATAATGGAGGAATACAAGGCACAGTTCATAATTTGCTTACCTTGTAACATTCTGTTATTGGCTTGAGCATGGTCGATACGTGACTGCTGTATTATGGTAATATGCCGCGTGTACAAAGCCTACGAACCAATAAATGGGATGGCTATGTTGTGGGCACATGCGCATGTGCCATAGGCTCCCTATGTTGAAGGTTGGCAACCGGGGCGTGTTTTGGCACCCGTTGGTCGCGTGTGTTGAAACCCGTTCCTCTGAAAATGTATAAAAGCCAGGATTTCCTGAAAAGCAGTGGGCCAGTGTACGGCGAGGTCACCGTTGCCTCTGTGGGGATGCCCATGTAAAGCTGGCACCTACTGGCTGCTGGGCTGAGCTCGCGGCTCAAGAAAGCATAAGAATGTACGGATGGTTCATCTTTCTCATGGTCCTCGGGTCAGTATGTCAATTGCTTTGCTAAATACCCTTAGTGCAATGCATGCCTGTAGTTAATCAAACACTTGCTTTTTTCCTTGTAGTCAGTGTATATGTGTTTGCTTTCTCAGGAATCCTCGAAACCACTCTAAAACAGTTATATAGTCCTCGAAGTCCGTCCCCTCCAAAAAAAACCCGCCCAACAAAAATAAAATAGGAAAAAATCCCACAAACCTAAAACAATGACCAAAAGCAGTTCTAGACCATACTTCATGATGCATTTATTTTTTTAGCTGCTTTGGAGCACTGGTGAACAGGCAGCTCCAATGTTTTTCCCCTTTTCCTCCCCTAACATGATGGCTTACCCTTCTCCTCAGTTTTATGGAACTAAAGCTTCTCAAAAAAGGGTCTCCTAAGCATTCTTGGCTTTATCTTCTAACTTAATTTCTTGTAATTGCTCTATTCACAAAGCATTTACCTTTGATAAAGCTTTGTTTTCTTACAGCTCTTCATCACATACGGCTATAATAGCTTACAAGTCCTTTCATTCTTTTGCTCTTTGGAGTTAGATTTCTTTCTCCAGCCCTCTTTTTATGTAAACGGAGCCTCTACTGGCAGACTGTAGAAGTGATGAAGTACTTCAAGCATTCAAGGTTGTTCAGTAGGGGAACATGAGAGTGTCTTCAAGGCTGTTGTAACAGGGTATGTGCCACATAAGAGGAACTCACTATATGGACATTTTACCAAAACCAGAGCTGACAGTTGGCAATTAGTTCTTCAAGAAACACATATAAAATACTAATAATACAATTGAAGGGTCTGACAATCCCTCTTTTGCCTCTATATTTGGTTAATTTTAACCATTGTAACCATTCTTATGTAACTCCACTTAAAAATGGAGAAATAAAGGCATAGAAAATGAAGTGAGCTGGCCTGGTTGTGCCAGAAACGTAGGCTCGAATTCTCCTTCTTCTGGTACTTTTTCAGGATCCAAGTCTGGATGAAGCTTGTATGTTAATCTCAATTTTATAAGGTCTTATTTTCCATNCTTTTTTTTTTTTTTTCCATAAAAAAAAAAAACAAAAAGACTTTTTTTTTTTTTTTTTTTTGTAATGGTAGATGCTCAATCAGCCTGGGTGTAACTTCAGCTGTTTGCGTCCACAAGAAGGTCCTGATGATGGTGAAGTACCTGATTTATGTCAGGGTTTGACCACTTCACTATCCAAGTGACCTAAACTTCAAAATTGTTACGGGGCAAAATGACCTCAGCAATTAATGGTACCTAGAACAACTGCAGGCCCAATGAAGGAAGGAATATTGAAATTTTGGCTGTGAAAACACAGCTCATTCTATATTTGTCTTCAGGGCAATCTGGTTTCCCTCTTTTATATTTTTAACACTTTTATGATTTTCTAGGCCCTTTTACCTTTACTGCAAGCACTTTATTGGCAACTTCTTTCAGCTGTTCCCGCACCCAAGCCCTCAGTATCAAGATTAAGATCAAGATCAAGGTCTGTTCTTACATTCTAGCTCTTTTGAGTGTATTCAAGGCCCTCATAATCTTGACATCACTATTTTGTCCCGTCTGTCTCTTAGGTCTTCTTCCAGAAATACCTTACTCTAATAAGTAGTTTAGTGTCTCACACTAGGAAAAATGTTGTGTAAAAGGGATTTTTCAGGATTAGCTCCTTCAACCAGAAAGTTCTTAATCTATGAAATGTGTCCAGCTGCTTTAGGAAGCAGCAAACACATTTCTGATGCAATATACTGCAGTCATTGTTAAAACCAAAAAGAGGAATTACAACATAACTGAAAACGTATGAAAATACTAGAATTTCCTCTACCACTTTAAAATTATATTCACACTTTTCATTGCACTGTGCTGCAAGGATACATATTCCTTTTGCTGACAGGTAAAAGCCTTTTATATTTTCCTTGGGTGTAATGCAGACTGCACATTAGATGAGTGAGATAGGAGAGAATCATCAATTACTGCAAATAAAGAGATTTATGGAATGGTTTTTAATAACTTAAAGTGTCAGGCTATTTATAATTAAAAGAACAGATTCCCTAAGTATTGTCTGATAATGTTAGTAGTCTTTACCAGTTGCAGCAACAACACCTGAAATGTTTCAGAGGTAGTTTTTTGTATAATTGCTTAATATACAAGGTACCACAGCCAGTCACATCGTCTTCTTTCCCTCCTTAGTTAGATCACTGTGGTCTAGGCTTCAGCGTTAAACCACTGGAGTTAAACAAGTGTCAGAGAAAGAGAGCAAAATAAGATTTGTTAAATTAGACTTTGGATGCAGTCACGACCAAGCAGGGAGATGAAGGCAATATTCAGACTGAACTTGCAAACTGCACACAGGATTTTAGCCAAAAAACATCCTTTAAAGCCTACATGAATCACAGAGCTTAAATCATGCAAAGCTCTCAGAGGGCCAGATTCAAGCCTGTGCCGAGGTCCACCCACATGAGGAACATAAAGGGACCTTGAAGCAGCCTTTAATGTGCAGCAGAGGATTGCCTTAGAATGGAGAAATCTGCAGCTGGCGTAAAACTGATGTTGCTATCTCTTCATCAGTCCCTCTGGCCCACAACATATAAGAGGCATGTCAAGGACAAAAGGGAGAGCAGCCAGAATATATTGTGCACTGCAGAGCCTTGCCAGTGTAATGGGAATTTTGGATACCAGGCACTAAAGAAGCACAGACGGGTGTTATGATGGAAGTTCTCTCCTTCCCCATATTTCTCCCCTTTAAGAAATACCTCAACTTCCAAAATGGTCCCTGCCTCTTGCTGGGGAGAACTAGTTTAAGGGTTTGCAGCAGCAGGAGAAGGAGCATCACCGAAAATCTCAAAGGTTAAATAACAGAGGTTTATAGCCATTAAAAACCAACAGCTTGTAACCTTGTGGAGATCTTTCAATATATAAAAGTCAGGCTCATTTTTGTTTCTGCTACAGCTGTTATCCAGCTGATCATTCAGACAAATTAATGAGTCTACCGCTAGCTAAACCAGAGATTTCTACGAAGTGAGTTTGGCTGCAGCTGGCCCGGTGGTGGGGTTCAGGATGGGCTGGCTAATTTTGCTCTGTGTAGAGTCAATTGGGAGTTCATTCTTCATTCCTCTGAGAGCGTACTGAGGTGAAACGGCAGTGCTAAAGGCATTGGTTTATTAACAGTCTCAGGTCTCCTGGCAAAACAGACTGGATTCAGATCAAGTGCGAGTCTCTGATTGTATTTCTGTCAAATTAACCATAACGCATCGTGGTGTTTATGTCAGCTGATTGCATAAAGATGGATGATGCCTGGTATGGCATGAAATGAGATATATTTGGGTAAAAGGTAGTTGTCCACCACAAATCTCTGGGTTAAAGCTATCTTTCAAAATTTTTTTAACTCATTTTAAGTGGGAGGAGGTGATTTCATCACTTTCACTCAGGTGACTGTGTGTAGTCTGTGTGTGTAGGCACCCTGAAACTAGACACACTATCTCTAGGAACCACTGGGTAAGTATAATGAGAGCTGACTGATGGCACCTTAAATAAAAGGTCCCTTCCCACCTAGAAAGGCCTATTGCGCAGGGTAATGGGTCATAAGGATCATATAAGCATCTCAGTATATATGATAACATTAATCTTTCACCAGCAGCAAAGCCAATGAAAACATGTCCTCCCTTTGCTCCCTGATTTCTGAACGCTGCTCCCACACCACTCTTCTCCCTCAAGTCTGCCAGCGCAACCACCTGAGTGTAGCACTGTATCTGTGTTCACTGAAATATCAAAAAACCTCTGTTTTCTCATTGATGCAGCACAAACAACAGCATCATCATCTAAAGGAGGCAGCAAAATCTGTACAAGAATAGGAATAGTTGGCCAGGCCAGGTGAGAGAAAAAATGTCTTAGACTAGTTTTGCCGCTAAATAAAACATATATTTGAACTATCCCCTGAGGCAATCAAGTGCAGCCAAGCTTGCTTTGTCTCAGAGCCCTTTAAAAATTGCCATGCTGTTTTCAAGACACTGAAAAAAAATTGGAAGGTGAGTGGCCAGAATCACAGATTCTGACAACCCAATTATGTTGTTTTAGTGTGCAAAGACACTAAGGCGCACGAAGGCAATACACCCAGACACTGCTACTTCAGGGCTTTTTGGTTACACAGAGTGGAGAAGATAGACAAATAGACAGATCTGTAGATTCACAAATCCATAAGTAAACGATAAGCCTAGGAAAAAGTTTGATTTGCTCTGTTTTCCTCAACGATTTAGCCCGACTTCTGTTAATAATTTAGATGTAAGCCAGAGTAGAGTACAGTATTTTAGTGTAGAGTACAATATTTTAGTAAAAATTATTGTGATAAACCTAACAAGGGGTTCACTGACTACTTCATGCAGCAGAGAGAGAAAAGGACATCCAGCATATGAGTCATCCCATCCCGAGACACTTGATAGGAAAAAATATAGGATGAATACCCTCTGGAGATGTCTCCGTATGTTCATTGACTGCAGAGGAAGGCTACACAAATAGCTTAGACTAAGATGTAAATGTTGAACAAATGGCTTAGGCTAACTTATAAATGGTGGAAGTTAAGAAAGATAAATCCTACTCTTCACACTTTACCTTTGTCTTCTTTTAGTCGTACAATAATTTCATTGTCCCTTTTCAGCACAAATTCTTTAAATCAAAGCACTGAAACTCATTAATGATGGATGCCCATAATTACAGCTATATCTGCTCTGCACAAACATGCATACAGCACATCCAGCTCCCCGGAGCCCTTTCCAGAGCATACTCCAGCTCTGAACCAGGATGGGTCCTGGAGGCTTTTGGGAGCAGGGAAGAAACCTTCAGGGAACAGACTGTGGCCAACATTTGCAATATGTATTTTAATTCAAAAGGTTTGCTGTTGCCCAAAATGAAAGTCCTGAAAGGTGTTATTCAGACGCTAAAGCCAGCACTTGATGTGTTTGCCTGCTCAGTGTGCAGGTCATTAGAGTATTTAACTTCTCTTTCTGCTATGCACAGTCACAGGCCTGTAGCTCCCTCACTAATGCTGCACTGACCAGAGCTAATACAACATTGTCACTGAAACCATTTTCACTGAAAACACCTCATCAGACCAGTTAATTTCTCATAAAAATTGCTTTCTGATGGACATTTGTGTTGTGTTCCTCAATTTATTGCTTTTGAGTAGATTCCTTAAAATTTGGAGGAGAAAATGTTTTCTTTTGGATTTTAAGATTATTTTTATTTGACACAAAGCTTCTTGTATTTCTTGATTTTTTTTAACTGAAAATGGTTTTGTAAACGCAGTATCTTTTGAATTCAGAAAATGTGTCCAAGAAATGGAAACAGAAAGAATAAAGAAACCTCCTTTTTTGTGAATTGCTATGAAGAACGGGGGAAGATTTCTATTTAAGCCAGTTTTGAGATCTACAATTAACAAAAAGAACAGAAAAATTGATTGTGAGATGATATTTTCACATTAAGGCTACTAAAATATCATAAAATATCCCCCCTTTCCACAAGTCTTTTCCAGTGATGTATAAAAATTAGTAAATTTTACTTATTATGATCATTATCACATAAAGTAATTTATATATTGGCTATAAAAAATGGTAAATACTTACATTTCCAGCAAAGGAAATGGAAGGAAATTCATTCTGCTGCTGCCAGCAGGGCACCTTCTAGATAATTGGAGCTCTGCTGCCCTCCTCAAGATAACAAGCACCAAGTGAGAAAAGATGATCCATAAATTTAGAAAAAAATATGAAGTATGGTGATTTCTTCAGCAATCTGAATAAATAACACTTTGGAATGTGTACACCAGAGCTCTCACCTCTTCTATGACATAACACTACCTCTTTCAGAATAAGATTACGATTTTCTTTGTTTTCTTCTTCAGCAATGTGACAACTTTTGTTCCCCCTTGACGTCAATCAACTGAAACTCACTTTGGATTCCATTAGAAAATCAATACTGTTAGTGAATTGAATCAAAAGAGGTCATAATTCCGGTATTTTTCCTCTCCAATGAATATATCAATGACAAATACTTTTTGTCCAGCCCATGTGGGAGATAAAAATGAAAAAAGCAGAGCTGCACGCTGATACATGGGCAGACTGAACGCATGTATTGAGCTGCTACTGCTGGCTCTTAGCTGTTCCACTGCTACCAGATTTCACTCAGTGCAGATGAGGTGCAGGGCCAGGTTCATCGTGTTACACAAGTGCAGGTGTGGAGTGACTCCAAATTTATGATTTTCTATCACATTCACAGAGTGCCTATTACTGCAATAATGAAGCACTCACTGCCAGCAGAATTCTAATGCATTTAATGAAAAATGGAAATCAATAACAAGAGCTTTAGTGAGAATATTTTTCTGTCAATAGATTTCTTACAGATTCCTGGGGTGCGTATTGTGGCTTGCACTTCTAATGGCTTATTTTGGAAAGTTAAGAGTTACTGAACACATTAAGTTCCCAGTCTTATCTGCACTGAAATTATTTCCAAGATGTCATTGATTCTCATCTGTTATGCTTAATTGGAAGTTCTGAAGTAATTTTCTCCCTCTCTCCCCCAGTACATATTAAGAAAACACAGTTATTTGCATGATAAAGTACAATATGCAATTAAATTTGACTAGTTTAAAGAATTAGTGTAGTATTAATGTAAATTCAAAGAGCTCTTGCTATATTGCCTACAATTGTAGAAGTCCAGTGAACGTATTTGCAGAGGCATTTGATTAATTCTGTTCCTGGAGGCTAATTCTTCTCTCAGCACTTAGTTACGCTTGCCCATCTAGCATCGTCTTTGGACAAAAGCATATACTTTCTAATTTGCACAAATCTGATCCTCTCCTGGGTTGGAAATTGCCTCTGATTTCACAGTAACCTGGTGCAACCCGGAGCACAAACTGCAGAGACCGTTATTCACACAGGAGAATTTATATTGGTTACAAGCTACAGCCTGGGCCATACTCCAGCCTAGACAAGACCTTAGTAGACTATCTGCTGACCAGGCTAAAACTTGTGCATATGCCTAGAAACTCACCTCTGGAGCCACCAACGTAGGAAAGAAGTGGACCTGTTGGAGCAGGTCCAGAGGAGGGCCATGAAGATGA
>RSEF01000002.1:24854249-24891360 GCA_003993805.1 Himantopus leucocephalus
GCAACCTGGTCTAGTGGGAGGTGTCCCTGCCTGTGGCAGGGGGATTGGAACTCGGTGATCTTCAAGGTCACTTCTAACCTAAACCACTGTATGATTTAACCCCAACTGCCCTCTAATCCCTGAAATCTCCCTCACTGTTTAAAATTCCCTGCTGTGTTTCAGTGTGAATTAGGACGTCATGATCTGAAACAATCACAAAGACTTTGCTGGTGCTATTCCCATCTGCCTTAGCTTTTTCCCCTTCTTTAAGCATAGTCTTTATCTCCTTTTCCCTCTCTGTGTGCTACCAACAGGATTTCTGAGTCCAAACAAGTAAAATGTTCTGTTCTCATTTTCTCCATTCCCCATTACTGGCAAAAAGAAAGTGTAAAAGCTGCAACTCCAAGTGTAGGGCAGAAAAACTCATTGCCTGAGAAAAAGGAAAGGCTGCAGGGAAAGCCAGGGTCCATGCCAGGCAGTGAGAAAAGGGGTACTTTTGTATGAAAAAAAATCTGCCTGATTGTCCTTCATAGGGAGAGGAGAAAGGCAAGCAAGCAACAGAGATTGGACCATTTTCCTTGAGAGACCTGAAAGTCTCCAGCCAAAGTGAGAGCCCTCCACTGCTGGCAGCCCTCTACCTCCCACTGATCTCTCAGTAAAATGCACTCATGTAACTGAGGGGTGAACCGACATCCTTTGAAAGACATACCTATCTCAGGGCAGCAGATGCTTTTCCTTAGCGATGGCGCATCACAAAGGTGATACAAATCCAAATTCAAAATCTGTATCCATAAAACATACCCAGGCAAAAGCTCCAGTCTTGCTAACAGGGAACTTCGAATGAGTAAAGCTGTTATTATTTGAACTAATATAGCCAGTCATGCAGAGAGCACATCAAAGCTTCCACTCTACTCTTTTAGTAACTCTAGGACTTGTAAGGCAAACCATGAACTGTTCTGGAAGAAACTCGTTTGAGTTTCAGTAATTTCCTACCCCTGAAATCTAATTTCTGTGGTTTCTTACATGTTAAGAACGGTCACTTCTGTCTCCACTAGTACTGTGGGCTTGTCACCCTGGCAAGCTTCATTGCCTACAAGGAGGAAGGTATGAGATAATGTGGTTGTATGTATGAGACTCACTTAATAATTTAGTGGAAGTGCTAATTGATCTCATTATTCAATTAATGCTGGAAGGCTTGTGAAATCTGGTTTAATTTCCCTGCTCCCTGGAGTCAAATTGATAGGAATGTTTTTTATTGCCAAGAATCATCAATATTTACAGACTTGTCTATTCACAATCATCTGAAAGGTTTTAGCCTCAGTATCCTACTGCTCTACTGTTTGCTCTTTCATCTCCTCTCAAACATGGACAGAATGATTGATGTTTGGTCTGCAGAGACTAAAAATAAAATACGTATCACATTCAAGTCTCAGTCTGGAAGTTAAATATCATTTTGGCTGTTAAAGTGCCCTTCAACGAAACAATAAAATTCCGTTGCTATCCTTGTGTTAAACCAAAAATCCACAACAAAAATATATTAGCTTGGTTGTTTTTCCCCTATGTTCCAAGCTCTTTCTACTGGAAGTAGTACCCATGTGCGGGCACACACATAGGCAGTTTCAATGGTTTCCTTTCTCTTTGTGGTTTGTACACAATACACATTTTAGAATTTTTTGAGTGCTCAGCCGTTAAACCTCAATGCAGGCTTGATGAGCAGATCATAAAATTATATCACATGCACTAAAATTCAAAATATATGAAGTGTGTTAAAAGTAGGTTAAGAGTAATGAAGATAAATTACAGGAATACTTGTGTAAATTCTAGATGAGGGGGAAGTTGTTAATGTCTGACATTGATTACTGTATTATTATTTTTTCCTTTCACTCTTATTTCCACCTAGGCAAAACTCCCAGAGACTGTCTGAGCACAAGAAACTATTAGGATGCGGGTCTTAATAGCCGTTGCCCCACATAAAGAGAATCACTCAGCAACAGGGTGAGCGAATGATTACAGTTTAATTGTTCTTTTCACCTGTGAACTCAGGGAGTGACAACCCTGTTTCTGGGGTACATGAGTGAAGGGACTTTGGAGATGAACAAGGAAGGGAACTCCCTGCAAAAGGATGAGAAAAACAGATTTAAGTCAAAGCTATGGGTTTTTTTTTTTTTATTATTTGTAAGCAAGAAGCAATAATAGTTACATGCTTTGTAAAGAGATGGGGAAAAGAGATGAGTCTTTGTAAATACAGTGGAAAGAATGGTTTCTGTGAGAAACCATTCTGTGAATGTGTTGATGAAAAGAAATGCATATGCATGAAAAAATACATTGCATTTATTGGACTCCAACACAGCCTGAATCTAAGGCTGGATTAGGCTCTCATTGTTTAAGGCTGATAAGGCTCTCATTGTTTAGCCTGGAGAAGAGGAGGCTGAGGGGAGACCTTATCACTCTCTACAACTACCTGAAAGGAGGTTGTAGAGAGATGGGGACTGACCTCTTCTCCCTAGTGACAAGTGATAGGATGAGAGGAAATGGGTTCAAGTTAAGCCAGGCAAGGTTTAGATTGGATATTAGGAAAAATTTTTTCACTGAAAGGGTTATCCAACATTGGAATAGGCTGCCCAGGGAGGTGGTGGATTCGCCATCCCTGGAGGTGTTTAAAAAAAGGGTAGACGTGGTACTTGGGGATATGGTTTAGAAGTGGTTTTGTCAGATTAGGTTAATGGTTGGACTTGATGATCTTAAAGGTCCCTTCCAGCCTTAACAATTCTGTGATTCTAAGCTGTGACAGTTAGGAAAATATTCTGAAACCTCTCCGTTTCATACATAAGTAGATATGAATATATGGGTCAGTTCAAATGTCCTTGCAGTTACCCCAGGTAAGAACATATATATAGGCAATTACTATGTAGTAGCTGATGAAGACTACTGAGTACCAGCAAACTCTCACCACATGGTAAGTGCAAGGTAATTTGAAGAAGATCATATGAGATAGCTGACCTTGTGCACTGAACCAGTAAATACACAAATTACTTTCTACCATGCTCCTTTGTCTCAAATGTTTGCAAGCTCCCCTGTAGTAAGAACAGGACAAGAGGAGCATCTTACGACAGAGAAAAATGCGCCCAAGCTTTACTAGCTTCTGCTGCTGAAAGTCCTTGATGAGTAGGATGCAACAGGAATGAATGGAAGGAGCTTCAGACAGTGAATAAGGAGGGGATGGGGTTCAAAGAGAGATTGCCTCGACAAAGCTTGTTTGTGAGCGTAATAGCTGCTTAGGCTGTGAGTTCTTTACATCTGTATCTGTCTTACATGCGTGTTAAAGATCATCCACAATGAGCTCTCATTTAGAGCTTCCTCTTGGAATGAGAGAGATCACGTTTTGTACTGATGTATACTGACATATCAAAGACAGTTCATTTCTCTGTATATGTATTATTTTATGCTTATTTATGTTAAATTTAATTTCATATTATTTCAATTCTCTTTTCACAATTTTTAGACTCTCTTTAAGTTTCTCACTGTCTTCCATTGTTTTGACTGCCACAAATAATTTAGTTAAGATTACATGTCACCTAGTAGTATAAGCCTAATTATGACACAGCTCCATGGCAAAGTTATCTTACACAGCTGAGCAACAGAATTTGGCAGGGTTTTTTTTTTCTTCCTGCTATATGGAAAACACTTAATGCTTCTGTCTAGAAAGCCCACATTTAGATAGATAAATGACTGTTTAATCAGCTGAGAAATGTTTCAGTGTGAGTGAGACCTTCACAATCAATCATTTTTTAATTTTGAGACACTGCAGAATTACCTCATACCTCTTATAAATTTCATTTTAACTGTTGTGTTCCAGTGTAACCATTTCAGTGTGTGTCACCAGCAGTAACCAGGTACAAAATCTTGCTATGTTATATTTAAAATATCCTGTACAACAACAGTTTCCTATTGAAAATTCTGTTTTCAAGATTAATATATAATGTTACCACCACAAATGAATGTAGTAAAGGTACATAGTCCTAGAGCAAAACAGAGAGCAGCATCTGATGACAGCACAGCCTGAGCTAGCTTTGAGCTGGCTTGTTCATGAGCTGATGGTGGTGCAGCTGGGGCAGGAGAGCTCAAGGCAGAGTCTAAGACCCTAGACGTTGTTTGCATCCTACTGTGTCCTGTACGCTGCCCATGTTAATGGTGCCCAAATTAGTTTAGATTTAATGAGCACAGTGGTTCTCTTGGGTCCCAGTGTGAGCACACACTTTACGCAGCCAGCTTCTCTGGTGGGTCAGTAGAAAACGCAGTGATGACTGTACACATTCTTCCTCTCTGTTTCCCCTCCTGTTTGCTTACAGGAGGAGGCAAGAGAAAGGGGCTTGACAAGAAGTCAGGATTTAAGCACTGTAGAAGTGGGAAGGCACAGCTGCACCCCATCCCACCAGGGACTGGACATCCTAAACTTCCACCAGTATGAAGCTGAAGCTCATGAAAAACCCAAAGCTGGTGCTTCACGCCTTCCTGGTCCTAGATGCTTTTCCTGTCTCCTTTTATCAGGTCACATATTTGGAGACAATGGATTTCCTAATTAATGTTGACAGCTAAATTTAGAATAGTTAATTAGCGGAGGCACCAGACTCACAGCCTGGGCACAGGTTCAAGGTTTGGAGGACATTGGTGTAGTTTGATTACAATGTTCCCATCAGGCAATAATGCCTGCTGCTGTGGGCAGAAATATGAGAGAAATTGATTGTGAGGTGGGCTGTGTACTCTGAGCTGAAAGGGAAGGTGAATGATGTCAATAAGGTCAACAATCTCCCCATAAAGTAACAACAAGGGAATTGATTTTTGGAGCTGCTCAAAATTTCTTCAGTAGACAATGGGATTTGGGCTGTTAGGTGTTTCTGAAAATCAGGCCGTTTCAGTTATATTTTATAATCTTGTTTTTATTTACCTTCTCAACAGAAAAAAAATCCACTCAAAGAGCCATATTATAAAATTGGCTGTATAATTTATCTGTATTATATATACAGCAATATTTTTTTTCTTCCTATTAACAAGCTCAACATTAAAGAAATTAACTCCCTAGGGAGAATAAATTAAAACAAAAACATCCAGAGAAGACAAAACCTATAAAAAGCAGATGGTACCACATATAAAATGCCATCAGGTTTTATGCCTCTATGTAAAAAGGCTGAGATGTTCCCAGCCTTGACGTAAATTCTACCCATCCACCCCATCAAGATATGACAACTGTATTAATGATTGCAACAAATGATTTTCAACTCACCAATCCAAAAACATTGCACTCACCTCAGTAAAGAGGTTAGGAGGAATTGTGCATACTCGTATATAACAGTAACCCGTCAGCGGACCTTTGTATCAAATGTAAACTTTTAAGTTGATGACTTTGCTCATGTTTTCTACCTCTGTTGCCAGTGAATTTTATTCCTTATACCTGACTTGTATTTGGGAACCAGTGGTTCAAGCAAGTTGAGCAAAGAGGAAGAACCCCTAACGATTACCCCTGGGTTCAGTTTAACCATGAATCTTTAAGAAGCTTTTGCATTGCACCTTTCAATTCATTTTTTTCAAAAGCCGTATGTCACAGTCTGGATCTTAATCTGGATTCCCTGTTTCTCAGTTTAGCGTTTTAATCACAGAAAATTTAAACCCAATTAGCTTGGACAAAAGAATATATTAACACACTAAATAGGTGGCCAAAATCAGGTTCACGTACCCCCCATAACAGAATTAGTACCTGAGACTGAACTCCAGTGTGCCCAGAACAATTCCAGTGCTCAAAATCACATTCTGATACATCAAAACCAGGAGCTGATAGACCTTGCCAACTATCCAGCCCCAAATTAGCACTGCTGGGCTATATCATAGCATGACTTTAAAAGCATTTAAAACAAATCTCCAATAAACACTCAAGAGAAATATGCTCATGGGTTTAGAATTAACAGTTAATGAAAACTTGCTCCCAGAGGTAAAGCTTGTTAAAGGAAATGGACTACAGCATTTAAGCATAAAATTAACAGTATGGAAAATAAAACATGTACACATGTTCTGCAAAAGCAGAGAATTTCTAAGTGTGACCTCCAAAATCTTACTGGGAAAGATAATTTTCAAACAACTGGACACCATGTGGGTTACACTAACCGTTCTCAGTTACAATTTGAATCAGTAATAACTTTACAACTATTAGGAAGACAGTATGGCCGAGTTCATCTGGTGTGATTTGTGGACACCATTAGCTTAAAACCAATAAAAAGAAAACTTTCTTCTATTGTTGCCATATTCTTAGCTGCAGCAATTTTACAGTTGTTTACATATAGTCAGCTTCACTTGTCCCCTGTATCATAAGGTATTTCTGTTATTACTGTGATTCAAAGTCCTGTAGTAGAGATAAAGGCCTTTTTAAGAGTATAGCCTGCCACAACTGAAGCTACAGACCCATATAGTGTGTATAATACTTTCCATTTAGACTTTTAAAAGACAGGGAAAGCTCTCCTGTATCATCAAACTTATTTTTTTTTCTTTCTGTAGAGAAGATGTCATCAACTTCATTTATTTCGTTACCAACTTCTGTTGCGCACAAGTGTTATTCCAGGTATCTAGGGGTTTCTTTCTCTCTATAAACAGAAAACAAACTTAGATCCCATGAAAAAGTGGTAAGAGAATAATCAGGTACTCAGCTATTTTTGATAGAAGGAGTAACTGTGGAGTACTTAAGCAGGGATGCTCCATGAAAAAATGGAAACATTTCAAATGAAAGTTGACAATAGGTATTTAATATCACAGTCTGTCCACATGATTGAATTTTTCTGCAGTCTATGTAGGGTGCCAAATCCTGGGATTTTACTCAGTTTTGATTCAAATGAACTCACACTGAACTCAGGCGAATAACTGGCCATTTTCCTATGTCGGTTTGCCCTCCATCATGTATTACGTGTGCAAACAGGAGTACGTGTTCACATGCCTAGTTTTACGCCTGACCTTTTGAAAACTAGTCCTTAAACAATTTGCCCAAGGTCACAGAATGAATCAGTGAATCGTGTAAATCATAATTTACTGCCTTTTCCATTTTGGTCACTTCAGCTTTTTTGTATGCAATACTCCAGTCATAGTACAATAACAGCAACCTAACATTATGTTAGATTAGAGTACACCTAATTTTATTTTCTGTTGTCTGTCATCCATCTGTGAGGTTTTAATGTCTTATTCTCATCACATTTAAAACAGAAAACTTACATCTCTTTCTATAATGTAATTATAGCTCTCTTATCATTCCCTCCAGTATAATGTCACAAGAAATTTTCTTCTGCTTCATGTACAATTTAATTTCCCTTTTGATTGGCATTGTGTAGTATTGTGTTTGTCAGGAATCTACACATTTACATTTTTATACCTGCATGTATTTTCAGAGCAAGAAAAATTAAAAGCTAGCTAAGTGATTAATGCAAATATTATTTGACTGGGAGATCTTTAGGTCTCAGGTTGTCTTTCCATACATGACTACTCCCTGGCCCCAAAAACCTAAAAAACCCATGACCCTGCCTCTTTCCTCAGTAGGGCACATGGGGACTTAGACTTGCCTCACTTTTTCTCCACTGGCTGAGTGAACCACAACCTAGTACCATATCTCAGATAGGCTTGATAAGCTGTCTTTATATTAAGTTTTTTATCCAAGTTAATCTATATCTGGAAGGCAAAATTCAAAGCATACTGAGTTAAAATCCGCTAAAATCCAGATGTAGTAGTGTTTCATATTTAGCACAAAATGATGCATCCTATATTATTTCAAAACTCAAACAAAACTATGGAGATCAGTCTTGGACACCATGTTTCTCCTGAAGAAGCCATTTGGTTGCCTTTGCCTGTCAGTGAAAACTTGGCAGAGCAAAATATATTTCTTCTAAAGGACTTTAGGGATCCTTTCATTCCAGTTCAGGTCTAGGGTTTCACATGATTTCAGCTGCCATCATGATAGGGTAGAGCTTGAATTGCTAAGATTCAGGGGTTCTCAGGGTTGGCTTAAGCCCTCAGGTGTTCAGTGGAGGCCTGGGTCTGGCTCCGTGGTCTGAACGGGTAATGGGGGGACACCCGGTATCATGACAGAGTGTTTGAAGCCCAGTTGATGAGTCTCAAATTTGATACCTATTTCCTTAATGCTGCTGTTTCAACCGAAGCCATCATGTCCCATGAGGATCATAGCTTGAGATGGCTAGGAAACTGTAGTGAAAAACATAGCTAACTTCCCACAGATAAAAGCAACAGGGACAGGAACCAGCAGAGTCAGTATTTTAAGAAGCTGCCTTTTGATTAACGGCACTTTATTTGGCAGTGAGACAACTAAGTCATTGTCTGTGCCTCAGCATCCAAGGCAGAGGGCTGTCTTTTGTGTCTGGTTCTATCTGGGACTGAATAGCAGTCACAAGGGCTTCGGGGTAAAAACAAAAAAGACTCTTTCTGGGATGCCTTAAAGATATTGTCTCCATTATCATACACACTCTCATGATCCTGTGGTTACTATTCTTATTTATGTTTTACTTCACTAGTCTGGTTTCAAACTAGTGATCTTTTGAATGTTCTTTTGAAAATGCAAACATAGATGATTAACAGTAAAATGTAAAAGACAGAAAGAAACTTCTATCAACAGGTTCTCTAGATGAACCATAACCAGTGCCCTTTTAGTCATTCTAATGTGTAGAGCTAGTTTTTGAGTGAACAAAGAAATCTGACATCTGTTTTTAACTCTGAGAAAACGGAAAGGAAGAATAGTAATGTTGTCTACAGCTCCATAAAAGTATGAGGTAATTAAGGTAAGTTCTGTTTCATTAACCTACCTATTGATTTTTTAATTTTATTTTGTTTGTTAGTCAGGTGAGGCACTAGATTTGAGTAGAACACCTACGTCTGGTACGAGAGAAATAAGCAAGAGAACCTATTTTTACTAGTGAAATGCAAATAATTGAACTAAATAATTTATACAGTGTAGTCTGATTTCTTAGTCCAGAACATCAGCTTTTATATCTTGTGTAAAATCCAAAACCCAATCAACTTTCATTTTGGAAATGAATACATGTGTTAATTGTAGGTTGTAGATTTTATAATGGGATGAAATTCCAGTATATTCATATGGAAAAACAAAATATTGATATTCTATAATTAAAAATGTGATTAGTTTTCTAGAACCTAAATAAAAGCTTACTTACATAAATAGTGAAAGAGTTTAAGTTCCTGGGGTCAAATTTATAATGTGGTGGGTGTGTGCTTTTGCATGCAACTATAATTAAAAATCTGTCTTACTGAGCATAAGTAAGAGGATTTTGATTATTTTCAAACTAAAAAACAATTAGTACAAGGAAAAAATAGAAGAGTTCTTATTTATTATTAAGTTTCTTCTGTGGAAGACATTAATAACAAGAAGTTCTCTTTTGAAATAGTGATGCTGGAAATGGTAATTTAAGAGATGGTAATTTAAGTACACCATTTTCTTATGCATTAAAGTATAAAATAATTCAAGAACTCCTAGTGAAACATGTTAAAGTGGCAGAGTGGCAGCAGTATAATCCATGGTCCACAAGCTAATTACATTGACTCTCAAATTTCCCCCCAGGCAGAGAACTTCTGGGTCACCTAGTACTGCTGCTGTGACCCTTTACCACATCTACACACGCAGAGTTCTGTATGTGTTTTGGGTAGATAAGAATGGGTTATTATATCAGTATGCATTTACCTATTGATCATTGTGTAAAGGCTCCTGGCAATGAGGATAAATTAGCATAACCTTTTGGCCCTTTTTTTTTTTTTTGTGAATGCAACTGTACCAAGACTGCATGTCTCAACAGTGGGAGGATGCACAGTGTACATTGCATCTCATTCTTGCTTTGCCTTACCTGATCTCTAGATCAGGACTAAAGATCAAAGATGTCATTCACAACATGCGATGTGATGACCCAGCTGTAAGGAAGGAGAAGCAGATCTCAGCCTTGCACCTGAGGACACCTGGTGAGTACTGCTCTTCAAATGACCAGTACCAAATCCTTTGCTCAGTATCCCTCTTGCAAACACTAGAGATCAGTGGTAATTCTGGAGTTGGTAGAGAAGTGGGCTCTGGAAAGTGGCCATTCTTTTGGCCTCACAACTCCAATATATGCCTTTGCGGGAGATGTGTTGTTCTAGTTTAATTAAACACGCTGTGGGAAGTATGTGATTACTGGACCATTAACTAATATTATCTCCATGTAGCAGAGCTCAGTTTCAGGGCTAGACAGGTCGTCTTCTCCTTATGATTTCTCCACGTTCCCACTTCACTGCTCATCGGGTTTAGCGTGGGGACAGAAACGAAGCATAAGAGAGCAGGAGGAAGATGCCTGAAAGTCCAGTCCTTGTGCTGAGATCCACTGGGAGTTTCTCTTCCTCTTCCCTCAACTTTTCCCAACATCCTGGTTGCCTCAAACTGAAAAGTTCCTATTCCTAATTCAGTGGGGACAAATCCCTGTACTTCTCTGGCCCTTGTCACTCTCCTCCTGGGGTTGAGCTGCCTATGATCCAAGGCCAATTCCGATTCAGCACAGCTGCATAACCTCGGCTTATACTCCTAAGTAGACTGCTGGGTTGTGAGAGAGCTGAGAGAAAGCACGTAGCCTGGAGCCATGAGAGATAAGAAAGGTAAAACTGCAGACAGAGGTAAGATTGTTGAGATGGGGCTAGGCAGCAGTTCAAAGATTCAAGAGGAAAACTGTTGACATGAAAAGGTATAAAATCGTAAGAGAGAAAACAAAGAATAGGAAGCTGCCAGCTCAGCAACATCAAGGGTCAGCCCGCTCCAAGGAGCAATGGAAACCAACCCTTCCCCATCTGGCTGATGACTGCTTGTCCAGCCAAGACTTCCTGGGTGTGGTGAGTCTATTAATGCCTAGCCTAGTAGTCCTCATCAACCCTAGCTATTTATTATGTCTATTAGGAAACAAATAACTGTGGAGCCTCTTCACACGTGGCAAAAGTTGCCTGATCAAACCTGGGGGGGGCAATGGAGGAGGTTTACTGACAATTTCATCTTCATTTTCCCACAAAGCTCTCTTGTCAGAACTGCTTATTTGTCAAAAGCCTGTTTTCCTTCTCCAAACACAGACTGCTCATTTGGGTTTGAGCAACAGACTTTGACTCTTCAATTCCACTTAAGGAGAAACAAGGCATCATTTTGCCTTCCTAGCCCCTTGACCAGCCCCTTTACTTGTTTTCATGAAATTCAGGCACGGTTATGATGTTTGTATCTGATCCCTTAGGTCAAATAATACTGGAAAATACTCAAGCTATAACTTGGGTAATAGTGCTAAAGCTGAGATGAAATAATGTTTTCTATTTCAATACCTATCCAAAGATTTCCCACCTTCATTTCCCACCTACATTTTTAAATGACACATTTATAAAGAAGTTGCAAAACAGGGTCAATCTATTTGCTAGATTTTTACAATAGAGGAAACTTAGCACTGACACACTCAACACTTTCTACTTGATTTTTTTTCAGACAACAAAATATCATTTTGCTAACGCGAATTTAGCAGTGAATGTCATTCAAACTGGTATTCCGGTGATCAAGAATGATCACAGATGTCAAGCTGTTGATGTGGAAAAACATGAATATAACATACACTTTAGGTACCTAAAGCAATTGAACCTGATTTTTAGTTAATATAACAAGTCCACTAAATCTTTATTGGTGTAGGAAAAGCATGAAGAAGGGTACATGTCTGATGTCAGTCCTGTCACTTGTCAGTGAGTAAAATAAGCACATACTTGTCACTTCACTTGCTGGGGGAAGGCATAATCCCTGCTTGTTAATGGATTACTAAAGAGTGCCCCTTCTGCTTCACAGCCTTTACGTCTCGTTCATCTGTCAAAATGAGAGCGCTAAGAGTAGATAGGAGCACAGCCTTACTCTCATCCATCTTACTCTTTAGTGAATGAGCAATAAAATATACATACAGGATGTACACAGTATTGTGTTCAAAACACTGTATCGTTTACAAAAGTGCACCTGATAATGCATGGAACGTTAAAAATGACTGCTGCAGGCATGTGAATAGATGGGCCTGCAGGGATATGTGATAGCTTTCCTCCTCTACTTTTTTTTGTGGTAAGTAGTGTATATAAACGGAATCCCTAAGAATACTTTCTTTGCAGTCCATTGTCACCAGTCCTGAAGAATCTGTGGATTTGAATAGCGACCTTGAAAGCTGCCTTTGGAAAGCATTAAAAGCCATTTGAGATGATACAGGATTCTCACTAAATCAGATTTTTTTGGCTTTCATGGGAGGGTTTCATCTGCTTCTGTGGGTATGGAATGAGGAATTTAAATGTTATTGTACACATTCAGCTACAGGAAAGCTGCCAGTAGTATTTAAAGAAAAATACGTAGGATAATTACTTGGTACTATTTATTCTGGAGACTTCATTCAAGACTGGTAACTGTCATTCACATTTCTAAGAGAAGAATTAAAGTACAGCCTAGCTTCTTTCCATTCTTTTTGAAATCATTAGTTTTTAAAATTATTTTCCTGTTAAGTACCAAGGAAAAGCCTCCTATAGCTAAAGAGGAAAATTTCTGGTGAGTTGGGTACTTAGTCAAAAAGTTAGAAATCTAGGATTTAGATCAGGTTTTCTTAGACAAAGACATCCTTCACAAAACAAAAACTACAAACTCAACAACAAAACAAAAAAGCCAAAACCCAGTCCTCACCGAATACACAGTGAGCCGTCTTATGAATTTGATCCAAAGCTTTCACTGAAGACAACAAAGACTTCCTGATTCATGATATTTCTGCATGACTTTTGCAGACAGACATGTATCTGAGCTCTTCTTCCAAAAGCAGTTTAGCTACTTGTGCTTGGAGCTAATAAACCCACCGATAACACATTGACCTGGCTTCTGCCTTAGAGGTGGCCTACACAAAACTGACCCGGCGCCTGGTCAGCTGTGTATTCACGGATATACATACAAAAGCATCTGACCTAACTTTGAAACACTTGAAACCAAGATTCCTGATGTAAAATCACAGGTATAATCTTGCTCCTGCTTTAAGCAGGGCAGCAACACACCTTCTCTGCAGAAGTTATTCATTATAAACTATATAATAGAACATAAAAGTTGATAGTCTTTAATACCTTCCCACAGCTCCCACTAGTGCTACGTTTTTTCACCTTTGCACCTCTTGATTCTTCTTTTCCATTATTATTTTCCAGTTTACTTTTCAATGTGTAAATACTCAGATATTCTCGACAGCTGTATTTTTACCTAGCATTTGGAGCAATAGATGCCCGGAGATGCCACCTTGAAAAGCCAACACTGCCATGTATTGCAGTTACACATGGAAACTAGTTCTTTTGGAGATTGCTGGGATGAAGCCAATCAGTACATATTGAATAGGTATGTCTAAAGATCAGCGGGCTACAGGATGGGTGAACTATTTCTATGTAGTAACGTTGGGTAAAGAATCATCTCAGTTCTGCTAATTGAGAGAAACTAGAAATTACTGGAACTACTTTCAATTTCCACCGTGGCTAGCATATACTGTGAGCTCAGCACATGGTAGAGAAAGTTGTGAGCTTCTAATCAGTGTTTACAAGTTACTGTGATAATGTTATTCAAAGTCCGTAGCTGCTGTGCAGGAAACTATTCAGTAACACAATCCCTCTTGGGTTTTTTTGTCCTTTTTTACATTATTATTGTTTTCCCTCTTAATACTGGAAAGATTGATCCTCACTGAGAGCTGAGAGTTTCAACAGTATGCTACTATTAGGTTAGGGTTATGTGTGACTTTCTACCAACACAGCTAGCCAGCAACATCCACAATTCATTGGTTTAGGGACCTTTTACCTTCACATCTAAAACCAGATCTACCAATATACGTTATACTAATATAACTAACTGGTGTGAAGAACTAGGTTGTACTTCTACAACTGTACCAGAGTACTGAAACTACAAAAAAATTCTTAGTGGCTTTAAATTAAAATCTAAATGACAATTTTCCCAAGCAGTTCTGATGTTTGAAAAAAGTTGGCTATGCTTCTTATACAAAGGAAGACAAGAAGAAAAAAACTTGATGATTTGGGTATTAAATTTTTGAGTTTGAATGCTTAAAGATGGGTTGGCAGACTGTTTTCTTTGAAACTTTCTCTAACCTTTTGCTGGGGAAAGAAGAAGAACATCCCACAGGTATTTCACAGTGTGTAAAAATGCCTAGGATCTCCAATACAACTACATCAATCCAAGTTGCTGAGACAAGAGCTTAGATGTACTTAGAGCTTTAAAAGAAACAAGGACCTCTGGGTCAAGCATACTATGTTCATCTATAGGAATTTATAGCTGTAATCTAAGTTGGAAAAAAAAAAGACTTGGCCACAGTCTAAAAACAGAATCTTCATTTAGTTTTGACATTGTGCTATTCATGGTGTTCAATGAATAATTCAAATCAAGATTTTGATCAAGTCAGAGTATTCAGAAAGTCAACAATAATTATAGAACTCAATTGCTTCTACTAAATCTTCAAAAAATCACTGTGGCAATATCATATCAGGTGGTGATATACTTAATTGTTATGTCTTGTTAAATTTTGAGGCAACATTTTGGTTTTTTAGTGGGCAAATCCTTCTTTCTACAGGTATATATGAGAGCATGGTTGCTGGACTTTGGAAAATATAACCCAGTTTTTAAATGTTAGGAAATATTATTTTTTTTTTAAACTAACATTGCCATTATCTTTAGGTCAGTGAATGTCAATACTATGTTTTATAACAAACTTATTGTAAAGTTTGTTCTGAAACTCTTTCACATGAAATTGGGAGGTAACAAACAGCCCAGCTATAATCAAGTGTCCAGGGGGATTGCTTTGTTCCAGTGAGTACATTGTAAACTTCCAAAATTTTAAAATGCTTCTTTAGGAATGATAGGTGGAAATTCCAAAGGGGAATGTAAGCTGGCAGAGATCAGTCATGGCAGATACAGGGAAGAGAAATGATGGTTCTTGGTCAATTCTGTGCATTCTGAACCTGTAAAAACCAGAGTGCTGAGTATCCTAAACCATAATTAGCATGGCTTTTCAAACCCTAAATGATGGCACTTTGAAAGGACAAGATGTGCAAGAAACACAACATTTCTGTAAGTGCCTTTCTGGTGATAGTGCTCAGTGTCAGCAATTTAACTTCACAAGGTCCCTGTTTCAAAAAGAGTTAAATAATTTTTGCAGTGGCTTGTCAGCTCTATTTAGCCTTAAGAGTTTCAATTTCTCTGTCTACCAATATATTACCTCCCTGTTGATATATTATCACCTTATGAAGGGTCTCACTGTGATGCACTTAACACTTCAAATGATGACCGAGGACAGTGGAAGTTGGTGACAAATGACTTCTTTCAGGATCCATATCAGAGAAAAAGGAGCAAGAGAAGAATGACTTGAAACAGTTATTCTTGGGATGACACTATGTATACCAGGGCACGTATAGGTATAGACAGATAGGTGCACACACATGTTATACACTTTTAAATATTTTTATATTGTCATGCAAGGAATCATTGGTTAAATATATGTATATCAAAGTGTGTTAAACACGTGAAAAAATACAATTTCATGTTTTGGAATTAGCAGTCCATGTACCTTGTATTCTGTTCAGCTCCAAGAATTTAGTATAATAATGAAGTCTGTGATAATTTGAATGTTTGATGGGCTGATGATGTAGTATGAATTTAATCAAGCAACAGTATAAAGAGGGTTGGGTAACTTGGCTCTCAACTCATGTAGGCTGTTGCTAATATCTTCTGATTCCTTTCCTCTCTTTGCCAATTGCACCAACAATTTGGCATGCATAGTAAGAAGTTATTATGGATTCTGCAGCAGCCTTCCTGTTGCATGGTGCAGATAACACAAATCTTGTTAACAGTCTGACAAAATATAAATGGCTTCATAATAAACTGCCACCCTTTTAATATCTCAACAACTTCAGAAATGTTATCTGGCAACTGCAGGGGGCTAAAGTTATGCTTTCAGAAGGCTGAATTTTAGCACCGTACTTGCCTATATTGCTCCCCCAAAGAATGTTTTTCATAGCACAAAGAAGTAATTAAACTTAATCTTCTGTATCAAACACAGGCATGTCCATCCATTTAATTACGGCTATGTGGGGAATGTGGTAAAGAATAGCTTTTAAAACTGATAATATTCCACAATTTTTAGAGGAATCAGCAAAACTCAAACTACTTCTATTCCTCCATATTTTTGTGACTAACAGTATTGAAATTATCTCACGATGTTATGCACATCTTGCCAGTGTATATCCTATAGTAATGTACCCTCATCAGACAGACCTGGTCCCCCCAGGCACAGGCAGGGTATGGGAGAGCTGTAGGCTGGGGAGCACAGGCACGCTCAGGTGGGAGAAAGAGCAGGGAGCATCTCGTGAAATGACTCCACTGAGTATTTAAAAAGATCTCTAGAGAGGAAAGAGAGGAAATCTGTACTGGGAGAGAAGACAAAACAGATTCTTGAACTGTAGCAATGCACAGACATAGGCTCTTTGTGTGCGGTCACTCTGCCCGCTAGAGAGGTAAGCAGGGCCAGCTGGAGGTGAGGAGAACTGGAAAGGGAGGCTGCAGGAGGACCTAAAGGCTACGGGACAGGGAGGAAGATACTGAGAAAAGGGGTTTATAGTCTGCTTCTCCAGTTCCAGAAACAGGAAAACAAGATCGGAGATATCAGCAAACACTCTAAATTTGATCTACTTGGCTCCAAATTATAAAGTGAAAAATATTCCCAAAGTGAAAAATTGACTTTTCCTTATAGTATCTTTTTATATGCAAACTATTTTGTCCCTAGGAAGAAGGAGACTGAATGCTGACGTGAGAGGTTGCAGAAGCCCTACTCTTTTTCAGCATCAGATCCTGGATTTCTCTCACCATAAAATGAGATTATTCAACAGGTTACATCTCAAAATATGTCATTTCCTCACTTGCTTCCTTTGTTTAATGTTTTTAGTTTTATATAAACTTTAAGTATGGCAGAAGGTGACATTGGTGCTTTAAGGATTGTTGTCCCTGGGGAAAAAAAAAAGGAAGGATAACAGAGCTTGTGATGTTATTTATGGCAGATGAATGTTCTGTGAATGTACAAAGCTTTGCCGCTGCATAGAGACTGCTTAATAAATGAGACAGACATTCTGTAAAAAAAAAAAAAAAAAGAATGTCCTTAAGTATTTACTGTAGAGCTTGAATGGCTGCTTTTTGCATGCAGTCTACATGTTTTCCTGGTTTGGGCTAGGTTCTGTGGCTTTAACTAGTGGTGTAGTGCTTTACTTTGAATTGTCCCACTGAGGTCAACAGAGCTGTTCATGAGATAGTCCTCATCCTCAGCAGGAGTGCCAGATTCTACTGACATTTTGTTTTTGGCATGTGACTGGCCATCTAATTTCCAGGCATTGTTTTGTAAAATGCATGATGGCAACTTTTAGAACATGAGAATAAGAATAAGCAAATAGCAAGAAGCAGCAATTATTCTTGGTCTGAGTGAATACCCTTGTTTCCTTCTGAGTGCAGGTATTCATATGAAAAATAGCCCTTCAGCAAGCATTTGTGTGAACAAAAAGCCTGTTTGTATGAATGCTCATAAATAAAAAATCATAAGAGTTGTAAACATGGTTTAACTGAATAGTCACTTGGCATTCAAATGAGTCTTAGCAAACACTGAGCAAAGGAGAAGCTGCCCTAAGAGTTTTCTTGCTCAAGGAACTTCTCTGCAAGCATAGAATGTATTTCAGGGTAGGTTGTGAGGATAGAGTAGTCTGTCTTTGAGAAGTATATGAAGCACTGTAGACTTCTGACTGAACAACTCGGACACTCCTATTCCCTTCTTCTACCACACACTGGTAGAAAACTCACACTGCCTTCTAAAGTCATCAGCGGTGGCTAACCAGTTCTAGGAAACGGACACCAGTCAAAGAGGGTTCTGACTGTGTGAAATGTACAGGTTTTTTATCTGGCAGATGGCTGACTTGTGTCCACTTCTGTGCACCTGCACTGCAACTTTGGAGTTGGCGCTGAGGAAATGGAATGATAGTTGTGTCGCTTTAGGAGATGCCTTGATCAAAAGGAAATGTTGTGTGTTTTGATTCTCCTTTAAGAAAGTAACATCTCTGATAATTGTGTTGCCTTTGGATCAAAAGTGAGGTAGAATATCCCTGACTTCGTTTCCAAGGAGACAAATATATTTCAGACTAGGAGAATGACAAATACTATGCTGGAACTAAATGATGGTTTTGACTCTTAGCAAAGAAAATTCCTTTACTTTGCAAGCCCTGCTAGATGTGAAACCCTGTGTGTTAAGCATGTAACACAAGCTTGCCAGGCTTCTCTGAATTCCTTTGGTTTCAACAGGCCATGATTCTGCCCAGTTCTCCTGGGCTGCATTGATACTGGTGAACCAGTAAGCCAAAGGACAAACTAGCAACGCAATCTCCTACACAATTAATTACTGGCACATTCTTCACCACGGTTCTGATCTAGGCCAATCAGCAGTCATCCAGCCATTGAACCTTGAACCTCAGTTCAAGTGCATTAATACAGTCCGGGAATCACTTCCAATAGGAAAATGTGAATGAATTGGACTTAGAGAAATATGTCAGCAAAGGATATCCCATGGCACTTATTTTCAAGCCCAGAAGATGGATAGGCCTTTGTGTGATTTCTTTATTAGTATTAAAATAGCATTTAGAAATAATGTCTACGCATCTCTTTTCCTGCTAGTTCAATTCCCAAATCCCCCTTGCCAGAGTTCACACAAACCATTCTAACTGGTATCTGGCCAACAGCAGTCCCAGCAAGATAGCAGGGGTCTTCGAGAGAAGCATGAAGCAATGGCCTCTGTCCCCAGGAATGTTCCCTGAGAGAACTTCTAGCCTGTAACAATTGACCTAACCATAGTGAAGACTGCAGTTCTGTGCTTTTGCTATGTAATTCCAATAAACACCATTTCCATATAGAAATGGGATCCGTTTAGAACAGAAATAAACTTGCCATTTTTAAGGAGTTGTATGGGGTTTGTTCATCTTTAGGTTAACTGCTGCAGGCACAAAAGCACTGTAAGCAGAAGAAGAAGCAAATATCAGTAGTGGTTTTTATACTAGAATTTGTACTAGATGAAGTTGGAGAAGTTTTATTTGCTAGGACAAAATTTTCATTAAGAATGTTTGTCAATGTTTTGCAAAAGGAGATAACCCTCTGTTATTTTTCTTCATCTCTTAGCAGGTGAACAAATAGCTTCCATTTCCAGAAAAAAAAACCAACCAACCCAACCCTGTGTATATGCAAAATAACTATCTGGTAATGGTTTTGAACCAGCACATAGACTACGTGCATCCTGCAAGTATTGCTGAACGCTAGATTAAAATGTCTGTTGTGTTGTGAGTAAGCAAGTAATGATGCTACTTTGCTTTACCCATAAATTCAAACAGTCTTGGAGATTGACCTGTTTACTCAAGGTGTTGAGAGAAAATATTGCCCAAGAGTTTTCCTCTATCTCTTCCAGCAGTGGTTACATATTAACTACTCCTCAGTCAGCAATGAGAAATGAAAGAACGCTGCCTGTAAATTAATCTCTTCGTGTGGCTTTTTACTGAGCTGGCTGATCCTGGGAGCAGTTGGAGGACTCTCAGGAACAGCCTGTAAATGCAGCAGCTTTGGCAATGCCAACGGGTTTGCAGACATCCGTAGGGTTTTCCTCTGAAAGGTGCCAGGGTGATCTTTATCTGCAGAGGTTGTCCACAGGGGCAGATGAAACATGTGGAGGTGGGCGGGCAGGAGTAGCTTAGGCAATGGGAGGGCAAGCCTTAGGGCAAGCCTTTGGTGGGCAGGTCATGCTTGGTGTCCCTGGGAAAAGCTGCCTTGCAGATGGTGGCTTCCACTGGCTTCTACTGGCTGAAGAGTGGGCAGTCAGGAAATTTGGCCTCCTGGCCATGTCTTTGTCTCCGTGTAAGTGTAGTGACTATTTCCTTTTGGGTTCAATGTCTGCTCCACACCTCCCTCCCCCTGTCCCAACCCCCAGGTTTTGCCTGTATTTTCAAAAAAGTCCACTGTATGACAAAGAAAGAAGCACTTCACATGCTTCAGAATATGAAACTGTCTGCAGCCAAAATGTTTGTCGAGTTACTTGTCCTGTTTAGGGGTGGGGGGGGAAGCAGTTTCTGTAATATTCTAGATGTTAATGAGAAAAGCACATAATCAATTTACCAGGGATATTCTATCACAAAATTATCAATTATGTGAACAGGTATTTTTGCAGATAGAGAGAGTGAATTTTTAGCTAGATTAAAGTTGTGACTAAATAATTCCACTCCTGTCTATCTACTTGTTAATGAGATGACTCCGATCCAGTTTTAGCTCCCTAAAGTCTAGGTTCCCACTAAAAATGCAAATAAAACGAATCACCTTCTGAGGGTACTTATCCCTCTCCATTTTAAGAAGCCTATGTGATTTTGTTTAGACAGCTAATGTACACATGACAAATCTCACTCTGTCATATGTAGTCCCCTGGACTGGAAAGATTGGCAAGCTTATGTGTTTTTTCCAACTATTGAGTAGCATTTTACTGTAACATTTTTGCAGATTACTGTCTCGCATAATTAACCCCTTGACCTAGGGGTTATCAAAAAGGTATTCGTGCATGCACAACAAGATGAGATCCTCGAAATAATGAAAGCTGCCCTACAATTTATTGCTGCTGCTCAATATGTCCTGAGAATACAAATGCTACAATTGGAAAGCAGATATCTGATGCCTGTTTTGCGACTTAAGTAACTACTATAATTAAATAGAAAAACAGGCCCATGGAAAACAGGTTCTTCCAAGCCTTTATGTAGCATGCAGTTGACATCACTCAAAGCCTAGATCTAGGATCACTCTAGATCCAGATCTAGGATATGAGAGCTACCAAATGAGAAAACACCTTGTTCTCCTATAAAGATGCTTCTTGCTCAGCATTAGTAGGCCCGGGAAAAACTGTGAAACCAGGGGTAATCTACAGATTTATTTTAATATGTAAAAATACAGAAAACAATCTGTTTTCTGATCAGACTTGCACAGGCAGCTTTAAGTATCCATAATCTCAAAGAAAGAAAACACTCATGGGCATCTTGTAATGCTCTAAGATAACTAGTTTAAAAACTATGCATTAATTCACAGTACTTAAAATTAAATACTTCCTAGATTCAAATTACTGATATCAGATTTTAATTTAGAACACCAGGGGAAAAAAAAACCCAAACAACAAACCTACTCAAATTATCATTTGGCGACATTATTTAGTCACAGTAATAAAAAAGGATCCTGCTTTCTTGACGGAAAATTATACTGCATCATGAATCATTCAGCATTAAAACAAATCAGGCATTGGATAAAAGTTAAACTTCATGCTGGGCTCTAATGGAGGAGGAGTACTCAAAACCAATTCCCCTTAAATTGCCCTTCTGTTAGACACATTAAAGTAATTCCTGCACTTGTGCAGACATGATAGATCATGTTGCCTGCAAATGTTTGGGTTTTTTAGTAGAAAGTCTGAGGTGTAAAGCTTTTCATCCTTGGCTCTCTGCATGATACAACCCTGTTTTACAAACTTTTGTTTTTTTTAAAGCCAATCAGAGGCAGAATTGCTTTGAAAGCTGTCAGTATTATTCCAATATTTTTATGGGGTTTATAAGCCTTCAAGCTAAAGTGTAATTTAAGCAAATATCTTATTGGTAGTGATTTTTCTTTGTTGTGATAACACACTCCGGAGGTCTTGTCTGAAGTCACTTCCTAAAGGTCTCTGCCCCAGTGAGCTCATGGCCTCTAAATGATACAGGAAAGGGTGACTATATAGTTGGGTTGGAGAAAGGTTAGAGTCAAAATTACCTGCCAAAATACTGCTCTCAATGGTCACAAGCTTATTCTGTAATGGAAACCAAATAGGATTTCATCAGGAAAAATACACTAGCAGTGCTGATACTAAATTATTGAAAAACTGCAGGGGAAAAATAAAATCCAAGGCAGGATAATATATTTCCAACCCACTTTTGGCTGCAGAGAAACAACAGGCAAAGATTGTAACCATGGGACCTGGCAAATTTCTTCCTGCTTCCACTAAATTTGGTAGCAAACTTCACTGGTCTAGTGGGAACATGATTTAATCCCTGGATATTGGATCTTTGTGCCCGAATTTGGTTTGCTTCACAAAACATTGCTGGTGATCAAATAAGTACTGAGGTTGTCTATTGATCTAAAGCCAAGCTAATTGCTGGCGGTCATACTGACAACTCGATTTTCTTCAGCAGAGTTTAAGGACTAAGCCTTCTGATCGCATACTTTCCTTTTTGCGATGATTTAAGTACGATTGTAGCCAAGTGAGGTCTTTATATGCAGTGATCTTCTGTGTGCTGCACTTCTAGGGAATTGGCAGTGCCTCTTACTCCTTCATGAGCTATATCATTGGCACATCCTTCCGTGTAATAGTTGCAAAAAAAGAACAAGGCTTTATTAGCTAAATATAATTGCAATTCACTGTATCTTAAACTCTGGCTCAGATTCTTGGCTGTGTCTCAGAAGCATAGAAGAAGCCCAAGAAGAGGCTGTGGCCCACTTTTATTTGTTTCTGTGCAACTAGTCTTGCCCATTTTATCTCGCCATGACAGTGTTATTCTTCCCATATGAGCAAATTTGAATCCAGGCTTCCAAGTCTTATTTCTTTGTGGAAAAAATGTAACAGAAGGGATGACATTCACCAGCATGTGCACTTGCAGGGCCAGGGTAAAGAAGGACTGCTCTAGCCAGGCCTCAGCACGCCAAAGGAATACGCACAGCAGCAGAGAGAGACGGAGTTTCTCCTTTGAACTAGTGCTTGTCAGCTGCCTGGGGCAATCAAGGTTTACAGCCAGTAATCTGGGCTGCAGTCGCTTGCTTGGCATCCTGAAGAGCTAAGGGTGAGATAAACCTACCTCGCTGGCCAGCAAGGCTGCTGGGTGGCTTCTCCCTTGTCTCGGCTGCTCACTGTGTGTTTACCTCAGTGATGCTCTGGGGTTTGCTGCTGCCTTGCCCTGTCCCAGACCTGACATCTTCTGATGAGTCTACTTGGCATCATTTCCAACACCATGATACGTTCTGGGCTGAGCATTAGGCACCAGGAACGATCAGGCATCTGTTGCTGGGCTCATCTGCAACATGATGAGCATCGAAATAGCATTAGTGACTTGATACCCAACAGGAACACAGAAAAGTAACTTTTGCAGAAACTCAAGAAGATTACCCTTTTAAAAAGAAATACTCTTTTCACAAATGTACCAGAGGGTAATTTTAGCTTTTCACAAGCCAGATAAGTTCCCAAATCTCCAAGTGGTATTGTCAGTGGTTCTGAGGGTAAAAGAGAAGTTTCTTACGTATGCATTATTGCACTGAAATATTTTATCTTCCCAGTTAAACTGTATCAGTAAAATTCTTCTGTTGTGATAAACACTAACATTCACTCAAATGGGAATTAGAAACTCTAAAACCAGTGTTTTCAATAGATTTTCAATCTGCAGACCTGACTCTACTACAGACAGAAAGTCTTCTTAGAATGGGAAACTGACTGCTTATAGAGATGTGTAATTTTTCTGCACTTATCTATTTGATTAACATGGTCTGCATCATTAAAATTCTCATAGAGTTCCATAGCAAAGGAATTGAATAAATGCAGATATATTAGCATGGTTATATTAAATTGCAGCCTTTTCCCATTTTGCTTTTATTGAAGGTTTTATTAATTACAATGATATCATTAATTTTTTGTGTTGAGGCCAGTCTGTACAGCATGCTTTTCTCCATCAAGCGGAACTTGGGAATGCTGTTCTGTATTGTTTGACATGAGCAAAGCTGTAAAAGCATAAATGTTTGATACAGCTCTGCTGGGAAATATATTTCTACTTAGCTGTTTTTTCAAAGTTATAATGGAAGAGCAATTCCCTGTTAAGTTATTCTTTTTTGTCACAAACAGCAAACATAAGCTTGCATTACCATTCCATTAACAGCACGGTTAAAATGATTAGCCAGGTTGGTCTGGGTTTTTTTCTACTCTAACCTATTTTTCCCTGCTTAGACCTGGTTGATAGCACTTATATTTTTTTTAGTTGTTTTGCAAATAGAACACTTATTTACCTACCTGCAGTCCTTGTCTACAAGCAGTGAGGAGGAGGTGAAGTGTTCCGGCAAAATACTTGAGTAAGAGCAGTGGAAACAAAAGCTCTCTTCCCACCTCCCATCCAATGTGAAAGGATTAGCAAAAAAAAATTCAAGTATTAGACTGCCTTTCTTTGGGAAACTTTAATGGAAAGTGATAAAACCAGCCTTCTGGTAAGCATTTTTTTTTATTCATTTAATTTTGCTGTTTGAAAAGCCAGCTCCATTTTCTTCAGTAGTGCTAGCTGTCTTTACAGCTACAGGATCCTTCCCTTTAGCCTTGCTGGCTTATGATGCAATTGATTCAAGCTTGTCACCATCAGGAATCTTTCATAGTAAATTATGTCAGTGAATCTTGGAGGGAAGGGCTGCTAAGATAAGTTGGGATCTTTTTCAGGCTGTTAGACAACCAGCTAGTCGGTGCTAACCACAGTAACTAACTCTCCTTACCAACAGCAGCTGCACTTACTGGTCTTTCTGTTATCTTAGGGACAGCAACCTCAGAAGATCAGTCTCGGATCTTCTGTTGTTCTCCATGTGTTGCTGAACATCACAAACCCAGATCAGCTCTTCTATACCAGGTTTTTACCCTTCTCTGCTCCTACTAAGGAGTTAAAGAATGTTTTCCCAGACCATTGCTGCCACATGGTCTTCCCAGCAAAGCAGAAGGGGGAAAAACTTTCTCCCTTTCATAGGTAGGGAATCTGAGTCAAATAAGCCACTAATATTTCCTTAGCATTCATGGTCAGATTTGCAACAATCATTGCTAAATTATAACTAATAAGAAACAACAGACACTGTTTTTCTGTACAAAATTATCTTGATTTACTCTGATCCATAAAAAGAAAGTCACTTATATTTGGAGAAAACTTTAAAAGTTCTTCATGATATTCCTGAATGCTAGTCTCTTTCTATTAGAGTTGAGAGAAGCACACAAGCTTCAGATGAGAAATCAAGGAGTAGACTGCAGTCCTTTTTCAAGGGAAAGCAATTGATAACTTAATAATGTATTTTACCATGGACCAGAGTCCCCAGTCCCCAGGAATCAGCGGCTGCAGTTGGCTCTTGTATTAGCTGTATGAGGGTGGAAATTTCATTTCTGTGGAAAAACAAATGCAAACAATTCTTCAGCCAGCTTCTGCTCATTGAAATGCTGCCCTTGACTAACTCAATGGGGCTCCTCCTGCACTAAATAGGAGTGTAAAATGATTGGAGAGAAGAGGCACTAGTCCTGCTCGTTATAAGTCCATGGAAGACTAGGGTTGGACCCATCATGTCTTATTTCTATGTTAGGTTTTGATAATTAAAAAAACAAACCTCAAAATGGTTACCTGCTTTTGTATGCCTCTGTATTAATGTATTGCACGTTGGCTTCTAACTTGTTGTCTTATGGACTCCATTGATCTGTGTTCTTTTGTATCTCAAAAATAAAGGCCCTTAAAATAAAACCAGTAACTTTCGTGTTTTCTATATGATATTGCAAAAGCGAAATATTTACCTACAGTGGTGCCAAACACCTTAATAGCTGACTAGAGTTAAAGAATAATCAGTGCCCCATAGAAACTTCAATGTATCCAGTGACCAACACTGAAGAACACTAATCAGTAGAGGGTGGGAAAACACTGCTCACTTATTTTGGTCTGTTTTGAACAGGCTACATGTTGCACTCAATCACTCCAAGTTACAACACCTAGAAAGCGTAGTCCTGAAGATGGTAGTCATCTAAATCCATTTTTGTTATCCTCAGCAAGGAGAAAAAACCCATGCCCCTCTGATTGTAAGAAGCCCCAAAATACCCCTACCAGCTGGAGGAAAAGGACAGGAGATTGAGAAGCTGTCTTTTGTATCTTAGCCCAGTCCCTTAAGGCAGAAGTGGCTAACCTCTTCCCCTGGAGCTGCCAGCACACTTGTGAAAGTTCAATTATATCCCCTGTGCTGGGGCTGATGTACTTTAAAAAAGGTAAAATTTACTTTTAAAAGATAGAATGTATTTTAGAAGGTAGAATTTCTCACTAAGCAAGAGCAAAAAGCTGTAAAAATGTTACAAGGCCTTGTGAAACAGGACAACTTGTATAAACAATACATGCCTTGCTAATGAATGTGCCCTCAAAGAAGAACAGAAGACTGGTAACAAGGGAACATCCCACTGCAGAAGAGCCAAAACCAGCTGAAAACTGGACAGCTGTTGAAAGAGTCCTCAAGTCAACAAAGATTTGCAGTAACTGAGGGAAAAGTAAAGGTGGCAGTGGGAGATCATGACCACCGACTCGATTGAAGACTGAAGAGAACTACCCCTCCACTATACTGGAACATGTGCACATCAATTAAAGGACATTGTAGCTTTAAATGAAAGCGAGAGACCGTACTAACCAACAGAAATTAAGATAAGGTACCAACCAATAATTACATTCAAGGGCGTGGTTTTCTGTGTTTTGAACTGTATAAATATTCCAAAAAGTTTGTAGGCCAGTGTGCTAGCTTTGTGGATTACCACCTAGCACCCATCTCTGCACAGAAATGATTTAAATAAATACCTCTACTCTGTGTGTATATTGGCGTCTTGCACACCAGGTAAACGACCCCTCTTTGGGACAATGGGGCTTCTGAGAGAGCAGCTGTCGAGCCACATTGCTTTGGGAGCTCTTGGGTAGCAAGAGGCTCCAGAGAAGCCAGGACTGCAGGATGGGGCAAGGGTTCAGCGGCACTGCCAGCCCCGACTCATGTCACAACAGAGTTGTGAGGCCACTGCTGTTACAGCCTCCTTGCTGAGAAACGTGCTCCTGAGCTCACACCGGCTGAGCTCTTTGTGATGCACAGTTTGTGTCCTGAGGCTCTTTGCTGTAGGAGAGTTATAGTGTCCTGGGCTTAGGAAAGGTGGCCACTCCACTACTGGTCTAAAATTTTGCTGAGAAAAGGTCTTTGCAATTTACTTTGTTCCTCAGTCTCTAGGGGTAAAAAGGACAGTCCTTTATGTTGTACTTTGCCCAGATCTTTAACAGCTGTGAGGGAAAAAGTTGTTGAAAGTTCTCTATGTGACTTTTTTGAATTGTACTCTGCCAGTGTGTGTGAGGTGGGGGTGGGAAGGGGTAAAAAGCAAGAGCAAGAAAGAATAAAAATGTCAAAAAGAGTATGTTAACAGCCTCAATACACAAGGCTTGACCATTTTGCCAGAATGTATCTTTTAAGTCGGGCAGGAGCCAGGAGTGGTTTCCTCCAAGCCCTCAAGAAAACCAGCTGCATAGAATAACACGCAACATCATCTGCAAAGTGGAAAAGGCAGTATGAAGAACCACTTCAGCATGAGAAGAGTCAAAACTGCTAAACAGGTGAATTTGTCCCTTTGTCATGGCTTTCTAGGCAGTGAATTCTCTAGTGCAATGGTTTTCTAATGGAAAATGTGATTGAAGCACATCTTCTTTAGGGAAAATGTTGACACTGAAAAACAGTCTTCCTATTTTTAATGGAGAACGTTGAAGTAAAACACTTGATTTGTGGTGGGCTAGGCTCAAATGGGAATGCACTGATGAACTGGTCTGCAGTGTTAATTTAAACATACCATTGCACTGCTTTCCAAAATATGCTTCATAGGATCCTGTTTTCTGTTACTGGCCAAGTTCCTCAAATGATTAAATTTCCCCAAATCTCTACAAGCTTCCCTCTGCTTAAGCTCCAGGATTGGCCATGGTGATGGCGCCCAACCCAGAGAGCCTCGGGCTCCTGAACACATAACAGTGCCGGTTTGGAACTGACTTGAAATGGGACATTAAGCTGAATTCAGGGAACTCGACTTCAGGAATGCAGAAGCAACTCATCTGGGGTTTCCAGAGTGAGCCTTGCTTTTCTGCGAAGAATTGCCCAAAATCCAGGCCTTCAGCCCAACATGGGGTGACAGCAAAATGTGCCTGATGTTCTGTGAGAAGATTAAGTGTTGAAGGCCCAGAGCAGGTGGTAGCACAGGCTGAAGGTTTGTCATGGTAGGGAAGAAAACTAATTGATGTCATTGCCCTATTGAGGAGAGCGGCAGAGGAAACAAAGTGCTCTCCTTCTGTGTGAGCAATCGGAGAGCCAAAAGCCAGCAGCTTGTGCGACAGCTGGTGCTGCTAGTTGTCCTGGAGGGCAATGCCGGTCTCCTCCTCTCCTTCCCCCTGCTCTGGACTAAGCTCTAATTAACCAGGCAAAAAAGAGGTCTGAGCAATAGTCTGGAAAACATCCCAAGACCCAAATGTTCAGATAATTTTATTGTAAGTGGCTAAATTAAAACTAAAGCAGAGGGACAATATTCTTACAGTTTGGGATCTCTGATACCATGTGGTCTTTGCTGAAAGCCATGATGATGTGTTTTCTGTGAACAGTTATAACAAGGAACCAAAATGTTGCTCTCCTTGTCAGAGTCCATGGTTAAACTGCTTCCTTGCTTTCCCTTTTTTTCCACTGGTGTGTTCAGTTAGTCTTGGTATAACTCAGTTTTAATAGTTAATTTAGCTGCCCATGTTAAAATTACACAACTACAGGTAAAACCAAGAAAATTAAATATGTGCAGCAAGAAAGGAGAAAGAAAAAAACCTCCAATGCTGTTTGATACTCTCATTTGTAACTGCATATACTATTTTCTCAGAAAGTAAATATTTGGGCAAACTGAAAAGACAAACTTGCCAGTTATAACCTTCACTTTTGCTATTCTAAGAGGTTTAAGATATTCCTAAAATTAATATCTTCAAAATTTAAAATGTCTGGTTTGAGGCATGTACTCCATATGATTTGACATATGTTCATAGTACAAATGTGGCACAAATGGAGGGGAAAAAAAGGAGTAGGGTGGATGCATCTTCCCGCACATTTAAGAAAAAAATATTCTTCATATTGTTAAAATGTGAAAACAAAAATCTTTTACTGAGGCATAATAAGGTTGAAATTGGTTTGCTTTAGAATGGCTAAATCTTCCCAAAGGGAAATGTAGTATGGATGATGTTAAAGCTCAAATAAGTAGAACACCCTTGACTTTATTAAACTCAAGGCAGTTGGGTTTTCATCATTATGACTAAGTCTTCCCATATACGCAAAGGGAGAGAAAGCATTGTGCATGCTGCTAAAACTGTTTATTGGGACCCATAGTAAAAACTGGTTTTGTGCTGGCTTTTAAAGTTAGCATTCGGGTTTTACCCTAAAAAGCGCCCCATTGCACTCCACCAAAGAAGCAGCTCATTATAGAAATTTAATTTGTTATATAAGTCTTTATATGGACCCAGGCCTTTTACTTTCATAAAGACTTCAAGGTGGCATTGCCTAACTTCCATGAACGCTAATAAAGCAAATTGTAAACTGAGGATATTTTTGCTTAGTTTTCCTAGTTAGCTTAGTGTTTCACAGCCTTTTGCTATATGCCTGCAGATGCAGTTAAGATTTCACTTGAGAGAGAAATGTCTGCAGGTCACTCATGGACTTCATAGTTTTGAGGAGGCATTCACCATAACTGGACGATTCTGCTTTGCTAGGACAGGAGGGCATATCCCAGGGACCTACTGCGTGTCTTGGGAGGGGTGTTGAAGAAATCCTGCTGGTACCTAGATGGCACTCCCTAGAAGAACAGACCTTGCCAGTAAAGACTGTGGCAGAGGAAATTTTTACTATGTCAGCCTTTTCTGTCTCCTTCATCACTATTCCTTCCATTCAGCAGTGATCAAAATTTTCCTTGGTCTTCCTTTTGTTGCTGACATAGCTATCAAAGTCCTTCTTGCTGCCCTTCACATTCCTTGTCATTTTCAGTTCCAGCTGAGCTTAACTTCATCCCTGCATGCTGAGGCAATGTCACTACATTCATCTGGGGTACCCGTCCCTGCTTCTGCAGTCCACGTGCTTCTTTTTTGTTTGAGTTCAGTCAGGAGTTTCCAGCTGAGGCAACCCCTTATCCTGCCTTGTCTGCTTGACTTCTTGCATATTGAGATGGGTATTTCTTTTGTGCTTTGAGGAGATTGTCCTTCAGCATCAACCAACGCTCCTGAGACTTTTGGCACTTTGGGACTTCGCTGACAGGATTCTGCCTACTTGTCCCCTGAGCAAGCAAAAGTCTGCTTGCCTGAACTCCAAAGTGTTTATTCTCATACTTGTCTTCCTTGCTACTCTCAGGATCCTCCACCCAGGACTACTCTACCATCTCATAAATAGTCATTGCAGCCAACATTTCCACTGATGATCACATCCTTGACCAGTTCTTTGTTTGCAAACTACCTCCTTTTATTAGCCTGTTCTGCACTTATATCGAAAAGCTGTCTGCAGCACACACTAGAAATACCCAGGATTGCTTGTACCCAACAAAATATCAGTGTAGTTAGATGCTCCCATGAGCGCTAAGGCTTGCATTTGGAATACTTCTGTTTTTTTTTAAAAATGGTCTTGTCCATTGTTCTTGATTTGATGATCTGTAGCAGATGCCCACCAAAATGTTTTGTTTGTTGACCTCCTGGCTCAGATATCTTTACTGATTGACTGTTGACAGTCATGTCACCCATCCCATAGCAGAGTTCAGCATTTGAGTTACCCTTTTGCACAGAATGTACCTGACCCACTCATCTTCCCCGACTGGCCTTCCTGAAGAGCCTCCATCCATCCATCACAGCACTTGGGTTTTGTGCTGTCTGACACTGTATCTCTGAATTTCCATTTATATCACTGCTCTGCACCTGCATACAGATGTTCGTTTTCTGTGCTGTCTGCATTTGTATGTATTTGTGCATGAGATGGGCGCCTGATCATCCTGCTTTCTCCTTGTGATTGTGACCCCACTATCTCACCCCACATGCTCTTCCACCTCATGATCTCTTGTTCTGTTACCTGTAGGTTTTAACCTCCGTCTCCCAATGAAGCCAGAAGAAGCTGTTGATTAGGGCAGAAACAGTCTGATTGGTTTCTTGTTGGTCATATTTGAACTGTCAGGTAATTTTACATGGAGGACCACAACACTATTTTGAAGTATTGAACAGAAACCTGGGGGGAACAAAGCTATAATATAATATGAAGGCCAAGAAATTGGGAAGATCTGATCAAAAGATGGCAAATAATTGTACCACAGCACAAAGTTTTCTGCAGAGACTGGACCGGAAGCAGAAATTTTAGTCCGCTATTGCCCTATCTTCAGCAAAAGTTTTTGCTATCTTTGCTATTAATAAAACAGTCATCATCCCCTGTAGTTCTGGTTCACATACAAACTGTAAAGCAGGTTTTGCACTGAATTATTATGTTTCTCTTGGTTTAAATATGGCAAGTGTGTGCAGTGGTTCTGAGTTTAATCTGCTGATGATACGTACGTGTCAGTGTGAGGCCACATGGTGGAGTTAAAGCCATGTTCAGTTTGCAGCCTTGTGCAATAGCCACAAGAAGCTACAACAGAGCTGTCCTTGCAAATTCAGTCTGGTAACTTTTTAGTATAGATGGTCATTATGGACATATTATGGGTTTGTTGTTGTTGTTGTTCTTGTTATTATTACTATTAATAATAATAATCATCATCATAATTAAGAGCAAAATTCACAAACACCTCCCTCCCACTTTTGGCTGGCTTGGACAACTCTGTATTCAAAAACCTGTGAACAAATCAAATTTAACACTCTTTTGTCCCAAACAAATTGAAAGTCAGAACTGTTTTGGGTTGAATCAAACAGCTGAATTACAAATTAGTTTTGGAATTATGTTTTTCTAAAAAGCCAAAGCTGTGGAAGTAAAGAACTAGTCAAAAAAAAGGTTGTGATTCAACTCTCTTCTGACAAGCTTTATGCTTTCCCTTACGGGAGAGCCCTGAGCACTTTTGGTGATGAGGGAGCCCTGAGTAGTTCAGTTCTGTCTGCCTGAGGGAATCCAAACTATCCTCTACTGTAATGTAGCTAAGTGCTTTAAGCTACATTTAAGCTATGTTCAGCCTGTAGTGCCAGGTTGAATGAATGGTTAAATGTTTCTTAAGTGGAATATAAATAATTGATTCTTGCTGACACACATATATATCTACAACTTTGTGATTTAAGCCTTTTCTGATGTTCATTTTCCGTCTCCTTCATTTCAGGAACGCTAGAATGAAAGAAAGATATTTGCTTGTGTTCATTGTGTATTATCAATGAATAATTAATTGTAAATAAAATAGTGTGGCTAAATATTATGTTCAAATATTAATTTAACTCATCAAGACTCTCAGCAGGACTTAGAGAGAAACTTCATGAAAAGTTACAGCTTCAGTCTGAGGGGAAAAAAGTCCTCCATTTTTAGAAGGGGTTGGGGGAGAGCAGATGGGCATTTGAAGAAGGGGTGGGGGGAGGGAAAAAGAAGATTAAAAACGTGCTCTGAAAACATGTACGTGCAAGACATTTCTTTCACACAGGTATGTGAAGTTCAGCTTTAAAGCTTTGCTCCACGAGCTTTCACAGCTGCTTACTGTTGCTTACAATGAGTTTACAGGAATGAAGCTTTTTTTCATCATCAGAAAGTCCCCATAAATGCTTGTTAAAATAATGGAAACCAACAAAATCTCTATGAATCTATAGTGCCAGATAATCATCCCTATTGTTAATTCCAAGCTGACAAATCATTTTGGTTGTACTTTGAGAACTATTTTTCTAGTGTTGAATACATCCCTCTATGAAACTGTATGAACCTTGGGTGGGCCCTGGAATGATATTTTTTACCAGTCTTTACTGTCTTAGATAAAAAATCAACAGTATACACCCAGAAATCCTATCATTTTTCCGAAAGAAAACATAGGGTCACAGCTCTTCTGAAGACATTTTGAAAGAAATTCTCACATACAAAAATTATATTACTTAAATTATCTATGATCATTTATAATAAAGATTACTGTAGTTCCTGATTGATTTTTCCATCTTTAACATAATGCTAGGGCTTTGACAAAGAAGTAGTGATTTGTTTCAAAAGCACTCAGTGTAAAAAAAAAAAATTTCCCCTATTTCGAATTAATTTATTTCATTCTGGACCATAACTACCTACCATTAACGTCTCCTGGTGTCTGGATCACAATCTGGAACTGAAGTGCCTGCTGAGTGTCTAATTTCTTTGTGAAACTACAAATACACAAAACTTCTGAGAAGTTTAATTTGGCTCTGGATCCAGGTTTCAGCATTATGATGTGAGGCATTGCTAATAGTGAAAGATTCCAAGTTAAAACGGCACAGTTCTGGGTGTCTTTCAAAGGTCAGCTTTACCAAATGTTTTCAGAATACCGCACCTCCCTTGTGTAGTATCCTGAAACTTGCCAATTAGTCTATTAAAACAGAAGTTGTTAGGTTGTTGTTTTGATTCTCCCCCCCCCTGTTATTTTTTTCCTCCTTTTTATCACACCCCAGAAACGTTATAAGGAATTTGAAAGAGGTTCTGTAGTGTAATTACTTTTTGCGGGGACTGGAGTGAGCAAGTAAACAGGTCTCTTCCATTGCAAACTCTGCAGTTCTACCCACATATATATATATATGTGTATGCTATTATTTAAATGTATGTGTATATATGCAACCACATATACATAAAGTCAAACTTTTTCACACTTAGGTTAATCAGAATAAATTTTATCACATATTTTCTTTTTAATAAAATATAAAACATTGTGTTAGCTTTTTTGTCATTTACATGATTAGAAACAGGTATTACTGTTATTAAAACATATGTTAAAAAAATTTGTCTTTGCAAAAATCTGATAATGAAAATAACAGTTTGTAACTTGTTATGGGTAATAAACAATAAATAGTGCCTTAAAACACAACCTGTTCATGTCACTGATTTTTTCCCATTTGATCCCTATCAAAACCAAATGTCATTTTCATGCTTCAGCTGACTTCTCCAAAGAGTTGAAAGTGTGATTAAAGCAAACATGCTTAGTACAAAGTTTTTTTAAATTAAACTAACAAAGTTCACACTGGAACTTGAATAAATTACATCTATTGTTATACGGAAAACACATGAAAGATTAATTATTTAAGCAGTCTACTTGCTTAAAGGTTTTAGCTGTAATGTCTGCTTTCAGAAAGAAGAATATTAAGTAGGTTTAATCTTAGACTTGATGAAGTATAATCCTGCTGGGTGCTTTTATCTGATAGCGTATTCAGTTGGCCAAGTGGTGGTCCATTGAAAGCCATTGCCACTCACAGCCTTGCCCCTGGCTTCTGTTCTTTGCCTTTAGTGAGTCACACATTCCCCAGGCCAGCAAAACACTCTCACCATACTTCCAAGTTGTAAATTTATATTTCCTATGTGTATAAAAGGAAAAAAACCCACTACCTACTAGCAACACTGTTAATTGAATGATTGTTAACTGAAGTGTCGGTATTATGCTGATGTCAATTGTTAATTGAAGTGTAGATACAATGAAGACAACACTTTAACATGATTTTTGTCTCAATCCCATTTAATCTCTCAACATTGGTTGACTCAGACCCCAGATTATTACTGCAAAGGGCTCAGTCTCCAAAAAAACCCTGACATGAATTAAAAGGGAAAAAGAAACAATAATAGACAATCTCATGAATCATGTCATTATTTCTATATAGATATGTATGTGTGTTCAGACATATATGTATATACATACAAATAATGCATCATGTTTCTGCATGTACTCTATGCGAAAAGGAGTCTCTTCCTGTTTCAACATCCTTTGACAAAATAATATAATTGTTAATATAATATTTTGAGGGACTGCTTTTGGGAAAAGAATAGAAGTACATACTATTGTTGAAGACGTTGTACTTGCAGTTGGTCTTCTGTTTTGTGGACTGTGTTCTGTTAAACTGCAAATCCAAGGCAGAAAAGCATTTTACAGGGCGTGCAGGTTTTTGTCATAACAAGACGATAGACGTTAATCATATGTCTGCTAATGCTTCATCATGCTGAAGATCAGCAGGAGGATAGGAAATAATTTTGGATCAAGAACCAACTTAAGCAGAAAACGTTCTATTTAGTAGGACTGTCCTTGCCATTTAAAACCTTCATTTATGTAACACGATAATCATGTTAGCCAAGAGGCTGATCTACCACAGGACCATAAAAGCCACCTGGGAAGCATAAGTGTATGGGAGCTTGCGTGACCGCCTCTATGGATGCTGTTGGATTGCTGCTAGTACCTTAGCTAGCCAGTATGTCCAAACATTTCCCTACTGCTTTGTGCTCCCTGCAGTGGATGTATCTGAACTCTTTTGTATGGCGAATAGGAGACATGTTTTCAGGGATTCCCAATGTGACAGAATTTTAAAACTAATTTGGAAGTCCCCCTTGCAGCTTCCAAATATAATTATGCCAAAAGCTGGAAAAAGAAAGCATTAAGCTCCACAAGGAAAAGAAACCCTCCAGCATAGAAATTAGTCCCTGCTGACAATGAAGATAGGAAGAGACAAATTATAGCCTGACAGGGAATGGCACAAATGAGATCAGGATATGCAGATGTCTGATTTTTGCTTGCATAATAAGTTTCCTTCCCAGCTGACTTTTTCTCCATCAGTTTCAGAAAGGAAAAGAAGATTTTGATGTATGGTTTGGTTTTCCACAGTCTTAAGGGCTGTAGAAAACTAAGAGGCAAAGCAACAAAACAGGAAGGAACTGGAAACAATTAATGATGCTACCAATGCATTTAAATTAAGAATGTATTTTGGGGTTTCTACATTTTGGGTATTTTCTTTCTGAAGCATGTAGTTGACCAGCATTTGCCTTGCACATGACATGTTTCTTAAGCTTCATAATTCATTCTACTGCATATGATAAATGGCTCATCTGATCACTCATGTTGTTTCTTACTGAAGTACAGAAGTAGGATGCTGCCCTAGGTTAATAAGCAACAAACAGTCCCATTGATTTAGTCAGTGAGGGCTGCTTAACAAATGCTTTAGGTTGGTGGCATTAGCATGTGGCCTGTGTTTCTCTGTGTGTTCACTTATGTAATTAAAATTCATAATAAGAATGAGGAAAAGACTGCTAGGGATCCTAAACACAACATTCTAGAAATATGAATCCCTTAAAAGTTTTAGACAAGTTTTTGGGTTATATTTCATTGTATGTTCACAAAACCACATTTTTTTACTTTCATATGTTGAATAAACCAATGTTAATTTCAACTCTCTTCTCTTATTTTCACAACGGTTGTAGTGGGTCGACCTTGGCTGGCCACCAGGTGCCCACCAAACCACTCTCTCGCTCCCCCTCCATCAACAGGATGAGGGAAAAAATATGAAAAAAGCTCAAGAGATAAGGACAGGGAGTTCACTCAGCAATTCCTGTCACGGGCAAAACAGACTTGACTTGGGGAAGATTAATTTAATTTATTGCCAATTAAACAGATTGGGATAATAAATAAGAACAAATCTAAAAACACCCTCCCTGCACCACTCCCTGCTTCCCAGGCTCAACTTGACTGCCAGCTCTTCTACTTCCTCCATCTGAGTGGTGCAGGGGGATGGGAAATGGGAGCTGCAGTCTCTGCTGCTCCTTCCTCCTTACGCTCTTCCTCTGCTCCTGCTCCAGCATGACTGTATCCCTCCCTTGGGAACTTCTTCAATGTGGGTCCTCCCCATGGGCTGCAGTACTTCAGGAACGGCTCTAGCATGGGTCCTTTTCATAGGGTACAGTCCTTCAGGAACAGTGCGTGTCCCTGACAGGGCCACTGGTCCTGCCTGCAATCTTGCCCCAGCATGTGCTCTCCATGGGGTCACAGTGTCCTTTGGGGCACATCAACCTGCTATGGTGTGGGGTCCTCCATGGGCTACAGTGTGGATATCTGCTCCACTGTGGACCTCTATGCGCTGCAGGAAGACAACCTGTGTCACCATGGTCTTCACCAGGGGCTGCAGGGAAATCCCTTTTCTGATGCCTGGAGCACCTCTTCCCCCTCTGTCCTGGTTTGAGGTAAAACAGGACCAATTTTATTCAGTA
>RSEF01000002.1:24891460-24922278 GCA_003993805.1 Himantopus leucocephalus
TCTGCAGAGTTGTTTCTCTCACATATTCTCACTCCTCTCTCTCAGTTGCTGTTTTGCAACATTTTTTACCCTTTCTTAAGTGGTGCTACTATCATTGCTGATGGGCTCAGCTTTGGTCAGCAGTGAGTCCATCTTAGAGCCAGCTGGAACAGGCTCTGTATGAGATGGGGGCAGGTCCTGGTGTCTTCTTCCAGAAGCCACTCCTGCAACCCCCCTGCTACTGTAACCTTGCCAGGTAAACCCAAGACAGTGGTACGTGTAACAGGTTAGACAAAAAAAATCTCTGGGAGGATACAGACAGGAAAATGGATTAAAAGGTCTCACTTTACAGTTTTTTGTCTCCTAGAATCCTGCAATTTCAGGATAGCTTTGCTGATGGCTAAAATCATATTTGGGTTAATATTTGGCTGGCAGAATTTGCACTGGGAAAATGCAGTGCTCCTCTGGAAATTCTTCACGTGGCCACAGGCACTGCAGACACAGAACTTTTGCAATCAGTAGTGATGGAAACATCTACATCTAGCTACTTCACAGCTCTTTTCACTTGTCATTTTCCCCTAGAAAACAATTAACTTTTGGCTAAGATTGTGTGAAAACGTTGTGAGATATTACTGGTAACATTGGTTGTTACTGAACTGCTGTTGGAGAGACGCATACGGACTCTTCATTCTAAGGCTACCTTTGGAAAATTAATGTTTTTATTGCTCATCAAGAGAAATGCTGTAATTAAAGGTATAAGTGCTGTACTTCAGCCTTTATTTTCCACTGGCAAGAAGAGATAAGGGGACTGTGCAGCGCAATGAGGGCAGCTAACATGATTAATCTTATCTTCAGTTTGGGAAATGTAGTAATTTATGATGTAGTGTGTCACAACTGGTCTTGCTTCTACTACTTATACAGACTATTTAGTAGTTGAGGGGAATTTTTCATTATTTTACACTGGCAGCATATGATACTTTTTCCTTGTATTTCTATTCTACATCGTATCACCTTTTTCTCCACATAGGTATTTCCCTTTGTCTTTTTGCCCCTTTACTGGGTCTGACTGGGATGGACTTAATTTTATCCATTGCAGCCAGTATGGTACTGTGTTTTGGATTTGTAACTAAAGAACTGTTGATAACACCCCAACGTTTTGGTGAATGGTGCTTGCACATCATCGAGGCTTTCTATTTTCCCTGCCCCAGCAAGTAGGCTGGGGACATGCAAGAAGCTGGGAGGGGGCAGAGCCAGGACAGCTGACCTCAACTGACCACAGGGACATGAACTGACCATGCCACATGATGTCGTGCTCAGCAATAAAAGCTCAAGGAAAGGAGGAGGAGGGGTGGGGGTGGTGGGGCATTTGTGGTTTGGTGTCTGTCTTCCTACATACCCTTCACAAGTGCTGAGGCCCTTCCTTTCAGGAAGTGGCTGGACATCTGCCTGCTGATGGGAAGCAATGAATATATTTCTTCTTTGCACTGCTTGCACATGCTGTTTTTGCTTCACCTATTAAATTGTCTTTGTCTCAGTCCATGAGTCTTTTTGCTTTCCTTCTATTTTCTCCCTGTCCCACAGAAAGGGGGACACGAGAGCACATGGCTGGGTGATGTTTAGATGCTGCCCACATCAACCCCCCCATCATTCTGCCGTCAGCCCTCCACAGCTCTTCAGGCTCCTCTTTCTTTCTGCATATCAATCTCCCCGCTACCAGCACAATTATAGTGTCCCTTTTCCATCACCACATGCAAAGGTCAAAGCTTAAAACAAACAGATAAGAACTGCTCAAGCTGTGTGAAAGCTGCTTCTAGATACTAAAAGGTGAAAGTTTGCTCTTCTTTAATAGATTGTTTATCTCAATGTCAATGGGACTTGGGCAAGTGCTCAAGAGCTTTTCTGAGCCAAGGCTTGCATTCGTAATTAAATTTGAAGACATTTGTAGTTGCAAGTTGTTATTTTAGCTTGGAAAACACTTTGATATTTAAACATAAACCTTCAGAAAAACATTGAAAACCACACACTTCATGTAATTAAGCTATCAGGGCCTTTGTATTTATAAATAGACAAAAGACATTTTAGGTCGCCTAATCACACTTCTGCATGAGCAGAATGAAGTTGCCTGCTGTAATGCATTCAGGTAGATTGAATGATGTTAATGAAAACAGTCATCAAAAAGGGAGGTCTCTGTTAAACTGTTAGAAATAATTTTACTGACTGTCTACTGCAGTTCAGCTGATGTTTGTCAGCACTTTTAATTTATGTTTAGAAACGTGGGTTTCATTGAATAGAACTGTGTGACCCTGTGGTTTTCAGAAATCAGTGGGAATGAATGAGGAATCACCTCTTTCTCCAGGCCAGACAGCAGCAGCTGCAGTCAGCGGGACCACAGTAGCTGGATCCATCTAGTTATTTTTTTAAAGGTGACTGGCAGGGCACCATCTGAGATGGCTTCAGACTTTGGAACAAGCTCTTCCACAGCTTGATCTAAAGCACGCCGAATTTGGTGACCTTCTGGGCGTGCTGCAAAGGGCATCTGTTTGACAGGGCTTTCAAAGGATGTTAAGGGTGAAAGCACTGGACAGACCTTTCTGGATATGGCTGGCTGGATTCCTGCTGAATTGATCACTTAATTCTGCTGAGATTCAATTTCACTGTTAATTTGTTAGAGCACCTCAGATCTGATTAGGCATCTTCTGGTTTTTTTTGGTGGTTTTGTTTTGTTTTGTTTTGTTTTGTTTTAAAGCAAAGAGAATGGGATTAGCTTGAGTGTTTTGCTGAATCTGAGTGAAGATAAATACTGTATCATCTATTACTTTAATGTTATTTTGGTCCTAAATAGAAGAAATTACAGCATTAATTCAGTTTCCTTTTTGACATGCCCCAGAAAACCTGGTTGTTTTGCAAACTTCAAACTTTGAACAAAAGAACGCAAAGAACTTTGTTGTTTACTAAACTGTTGAGGAAATAGGAAAACTTAAAATCTGAAGCTAAGACATTCAAGATGCTATTTGCAATTCAGATGAAAGAAAACACTCGGTACAACATTAAAATGAGAAAAATTAAGAATGAGAAATCAATATTTTAGACTTGTTAAAAAAGCAGAGAACTTGCTCCTCACATGTACAGCTAATACCTATTAATATAAAAACACTTGGGTAATATTTTTTTCTGGTTTTAATTAATGACCTGCAGTTTTTCCCTGTATTGTATTATCTGTTCTCATAGGTTGTCCTTGGCCCAGATCTCGTATCACTTCAAATTTAAATAGAACACTGCACATTCTCGATCTAACGATGTAAATTATGGTTATTTTTTTTTAAAGCTCATTACATTAACTTGCTACAGCAAACCTGAAACCTCATAAACACTCTCACAGTCTGGTTCCCGTCCACTTGAGTGGCGATGTCCTGAGGGATGTTTGGGCAGTGCGGATCAGAGCTCTGCAGATGCGAGTACCAGACCTGACCTGCATCCTGCCGTACCTGGAGCCTTCGGTGTGGGAATCCACACTCACACTAAGCTTGTGAATCCCAGTTTGTAACACATTTTACGAGATCATGTTGCTACAGAAAACTCAGGGGAGAAACAGCTCCTTAATTGGTTGTTATTCACTCTTCTGTTTTCCAAGTGTGTAGGCAAGCCAACAGGGGTGAAGAAATAATACTGTGAGACTGTGAAAGCTCAGGAGCTGTGAAGTGCAAAGATACTACTACTGTCTTAAACCCTAAATGACAGATATGTGGGGCTGGAAGACTACAGGGGGAAATATTGTTATAGCTTTCCTCTCATTTTGTTCTCTGGTCATTCATTACCAGCCATTGTCAGAGACATGATGCGATGAGATGAACCTTTGATCTGACCAAGTATTGCCATTTTTGTTCAACTGTATTGGGTAAGCAAATGCTGGGCATTGCTCTAATACCAGTGTACACTGATGCAACTGGGTAGATTTTGGTCTGGTAACCTTGTTTTGTGATTCCCCATATTGTCATAAACCTACCTTTTTATCACAATTTTTATGCGTTGCTTGAATACGTAGTCAGGCTCATCATATCACTGGGCATATCTTTTTCTTCTTCTGTATAAGGCTGTGACTGTTCCAGGTAAGAACAGTATTTTTAGTGCATGCTTTCTTTCAACATGTACTGTAGTGTGCCAAGGTCATCTTTATTGCAAACACTGCATAATGTTCCTAAAATAGTCTGTGTACATTTGTGCACTCACAGATTTTTTTATAAAAAGATTGCTTTGCATAAGTCTGTAAAGCATCAGCATGCAACAATCTTTTTCTTGTGAAATTGCCTTTCCCTTTGCTAGTCATCCTTTTGACACATAAATGATCATTTTAGATTTTTTAATAATTGTGCTGCACCATTTACTTCAGCCTGAAGCATTTCACAAAATAATACTCAACTTTTAGCAGTCTTCAAAGGTGATTTATGAAATAATAGTTTGAATGTTCTTTGAATTTTGCAATTTATCCATTAATTCAGAGTATTTCATTTTTATTCATTCGGAGTATTTTTATTTTATTTTGGTTTTGTGCTTTAACCCATTCATCTGCCCACTCAGTACATAACAGGCACTTGTTCATTGTCGAGGAAGTAACTACGAACTCCAGGATTTCTAGATACATGTTGGGCCTCAGAAACTCATCTGTGACCACAGCTGACTCCTAGGATCCACTGCCTAGAAACCACTAACTCCTAGCATCACATTGGCACAGCATATAGGATTTTGTAACTTTGTAAGGGACTAATGAAGACATCTAGATATATCAAATGCCAAAAAGGCATAAGATATGAACTGACTCGTACTTGTAAAAACACGGACCAAATTTTACCCTCACACTGTCCTATGTTATAAACTATAAGGCAATTGCCTTTCTTTTACTTGTCATTGCTTTCAGATTCAAACTCCATGAAGAAAGAGAACACCATGGCTTAGGGCATATCTCTGCTTATAATACAACTGACATCTGTTTTTTTTATAATACTTCACAATTAAAAAACCCCCACTTGTTGTTTCAGAAAAGGGGCTAGAATTGGGTTAATCAGTGATTCACAGAAATCTCCCACTGGAGATGAGGCAATCTTCTGACCTCTTCTTGTGTTTAGATTTCTTTGCTCAGTCTTGTCGTTTGTAACGGTGCAACCTGCTTTGAGAGGGAAAGAGAATATGTGACCAGGACTTACAGCTTGCTTCACAGTGTGCTGAGTCACAATGCTGTCTTTTATAACAGCATTGCCTTTGAGACATTCGTTTTTTTCATCTGCAGCAGTTTTCATGAATAAATTACTTTAAAAAAAAAAAAAAAGTGAATTTGTGAAAAGGTCTTTTTGTGCCCTGTAATTATCTCATAGAATTTAATCTGGGAAGGTACTGACTAAAATGCTCAATGCAATGAAGTAGAAAATGTTTAACTTATGCTCATTTTTAAAACAATCTGTTTTCTGATACTTAAAATAATGATGAGGTGTATTTTTATTATACCGTGTATTGTCCATGCTTGAATATCCTTTCTCTGACAGGACCATTATTCTACCTAAAACTAGCAGAAAGAGGGTTTTTTCACTTGTACAAAATTAAATTGCTACTTTCTACCTCCTATACCAAAGGAAAAGGCCCTAGAATTTATCACTTTTTAAACAATAGACCTCTGTCTGAATTGAAATTAAAAATAAACAAAGCACTCCTATGAATTTCTGTCGTGCAAATTTTAATTTGGGTCTTTTAAAGGCTGGCTACATAACTTTCATATTAGAAAAACTACCGACTTAAAAGATACCTATTTGTATCACAATAAATGCTTAGCAAAGTAAAGGTTGTACTAGCAGCTCTATTATAACAAGGTATTTTTAAAAAGTTGTAAATTAAGTTTCCTATATCTTTCAGTGTGAGACTGCATTACCGTTAATTAATTAAATAATTAGTGTAAGGATCATTTAGTTTTGGGGTTTTTTTAATGTAGGTATCATTACTGAAATCAGCTGCTGTTATGTTTTGCCTTCAGACTGAACTTTGCCATGTAATTCTGTAATATGACATCATCCTTCAGCGTTTTTTAGAAGACTTCATTGGTTGTTGTGGTGATAGCTGATTTCTTCTTCCCTCCAGACAAAGATCATTACAACTACCTTCTCTGAGCTCCTTCGTTCCAGGAGGCTTTTGCATTGAACAAGGATCGATAGAAAGCTGTAACTAAGTTATAGTTGCTATTGTCTACATGCTGTTTCACACGCCATTTAACTGGCAGTATCAGAAGGCAGTCCTTCATAGAGTCTGGCTCACCTGCAATCTAGTCCACCCAATCTACATTTGGATTTTCGTAGTTACCATCTAATTATAAAGACTGCCAGCTGAAGGCAGGATAACCCAAACAGAATCAGTTTTCCCATGTTGTAGACACGACTTGGGTTACTTGAAGACAGAAAATGAGAATTCTTCAACATCATCAAAGTTTGGTATTGTAGAGAGAATTTCACTGTGTCGTCAGCAGCTGCAATGATTAATTCATTGGCTACCTTGAAAAATGTGGACATTGGAAATTAATGTCCACAGAGCCTTAAACAAGAAAGCTTTATGGGACTAGTGGTAGGCCATATTTTTAGAAAACCAGCCTTCACTTCCTTATGCACAATTCTGCCCATCAAGGCACTGCAGCACAGTTATTATCACTAATCTGTGTTTCCGCAAGTAATGCACGACTAGCAGCGTGCAAAGCTTGCATGCACCAGTAACTGCATAAGTAAAGTTGTTCATGTACCAACTAAATGGTGAAATCTGTGGGAATCAAATGCACACACTAACTGCTTCAGCCTCGCTTTAAGTGAAAACTATGCAAAAAATTGGATTAGTCTTGTGAACAAATATTAGCAATTATGTTTGAACTTTAATAAAGCTGTAACTTAATCCACAGAACTGCTGCATGTATTCAATAGCTTTTAGTAATTAAGTGCAGTGCACGATGACTTAATATAATTTATCAAACTCAGTATAGTTGTTTATTGCATTATTGCCTATTCCTGAGCATGTCGCATTAAGTGAGGTGATGTGCAAGCACAGAATAAATAAAACTCCTCCCTCTGAAGTTCCATCCATTTCTGTATAACACAGCGACACAGGAGAAACTGCAAGAAAACGAGACCATGCTAAATGGCAATGATCTTGGCACACCAGCAACTTAATCTAAATAAAGTTGTTTTCTTATGATCTGTGACCAAGTTTAAAAAAAGACTGGGATGTATTCAGTGAAGTATTATCAGAAATGATTAGGAATTGTTATGGTGGCGTGAATGGTAGCATAAATAAAAACAAAAAAGTCTTTTTTTGGAAATGCAGGTGGGCAAAGCAATTTTTCATTGGATGCAAAGTTTATTGATCTGTAATGGTAAGCACGAAACTTCTGTAGATATTATGGGAAGAATAGAAAAAGCGAGAAAGATTAAAGAAATATTGAAAAGGTTTATTTGGACTTTTTAGGATAGATTCCACAGTAGATTTAAGAGACATTCAGGAAACAGAAGTCGTTGTGGCCAATAATTATGACACACACAATCCTTGTGCAGATCAACTCTTTCTCAATTCAAATTCAACGAGTAGGTAAATGCTCAAGGAGTCATTGTCTCTTTTTTTTCCCCTTTGTCTAAAAAAGTATTTAACTCTTCTATCAAAATGCAGCTGAGAAACTGAAGGACGTCCCACCCAGAATATTGCATAGACTAATGGCTAAAGTTCATTCAAGCAATGGGGTATGGAAGAGTGAAACGGATTTTCTGTATATGGTAGGTACTTATATGCTGGAGAAGATTCGCAGCTGCTGAACTGCAGAGCCTCCTTTCACTGCTGGGTTTGTAAATACTATTTAGATCAGCTTGTCAACTTAATCTTTTGCTTTATTAAAATGTCCAGTTGGGAACATGCTTTCTTCAATTCAAAATTATTTCCTTCTATTTAAATGTGTTGGTTGTGTTTCATTTTCTTTAAATTGCTTTGCATCAACCCTAAACTGAAATTAGTCGCCTTCTGTTTGTTTCCCTCACTGAACAGAACAACCAGCTCTTCTTAGAAGCCCACCTCTGTATGACGTTTCTCATCCATATGAGACATAATCAAGGTAGTGATAATCCACAGGGGCATGAGAAAGGAGGATTTAACTTATGTCTGAGCATGGAGGGGGAGCAGTGGAGGGAAAACGAGTTAAAGCTTGGCAAGAAAAAATGGCCTTAATACCAATGTCCCCAGAGGGCACAAGCAAGGCAAAAGGAAAGCCAGAGGAAAGACCGTAGCAGTAACGAGAATCTGGGCGAGATGAGAGTTTAATGGGTGAACAAGAAAGGCTGGGCTTAGTGATTATACATAGCAGGAAAAGAACATGGAAAATTTTCAAGCTCCCACTTATGCATGAGAAAGAGAAAGGGTCTGTTTTCCCTTTCCTGTGTTCATAGGTTGCCCTTGCATGCTCCTTACAGAAGCTGTGTACATGCTGTACAGAAAAATGTATACATGCTGTACGTGCTGTACAGAAAAATACCAGTGAGTGGAGATTTACAGAAGCCGCACTGACAGTTTCTGGCCCTGGTTGTTCTTTTTCTGTGAGGTTGTGAGTGGCTTCAGTCAGAGGCATGAGAGATGCTTGAATTTTCAAAGCTCTGCAAAGTAAACATACAGAGCTGGTAACAGCATTTGTAAATTAAAGATTACTTTAATCTTCAGTGACAGATTTATGAAATATTGCTTTAAATTCTGCTTCATGCTGCACAGCCAACTGAGTTTATTTTGGAGACAAAAGCAATTTAAAAGAAGCCAAAGATTGCTTTGGCTACTGAAGAGTATAAATTATCCCTAACTAAATTTTGTCAGTAGAGTATGTTGAGCTATTTAGATAAAACATGCTTTTTGACATTTATTACAGAATGATCCCTTCCCATGGACTGCTAGTCACAAAAGGAGGACACAGGATGAATCATTAAGGGGCTGGTAATCTTTTTGCTGACATAAATGATATTGGTTAAGGATGAAAAAATTAGGCTGGGCTGGTTTTTTTTTTTTTTAGTATGGTACAGTGCTATGCAATCAAACAGCAATGCATTCAAATTCCAATGGTAAAAATACTGTAAACATGTGAAAATGTATCTCGATGTGGCAGATGCTGTTGCTAAATATATATTTACTAGGATGCAGAAGAAATGCTTCTGAGGTAAAATCAAGAAATCTCTTGCCTAAGTTAAATGCTTTGCAAAGAATCTTTCTCCAAATTCTTCACAAGTCAACAGTTTTTGAACCCATAATGTCAGCGAAATGCTATTTTCAGTCCCAGCCTTTTGTGGAGATAGATTTTTTAGGGTAGAATTACAATTTACACAATTGATTTTTACTTTCTCACATAGATATCCTTATTATCCCCCAGAATAACTGCACAAATTAATAGGGGGCGTGAAATATTTTTCACTAACTGAAATATACCTGTGGCAGGTATCAATAGTATTCACCACTACGCATACGCCAAGAAATCTGTGAGTGAACCTATCCTGGAGACGCACTGTTTTGCTTCAAGCTGGGGGGACCGGACCCTCTGCGAGCCACCCCCATGTTTCACACCGAGGCTGCGGGGAGCGCGCGCCAGGCACGTCCCCCAGCCCTTGCTGCAGGCACGGTTCTGCTTCCCAATTCATCCCACTCTCCCTGGAGTGTCTGGAACAACTTTCTGGAGCAGGTGCGTACCATCAGTGTCCTATAGGGCCCATCTGTATCTGTCCATACGTTTTGGCTGGAGACAATAGCTAACCTAGATTTGCTGCTGTCTGGGCTGAAGAAAGAAAACTAATGCACTTAGCAAACTGTTAACAAGCTGTTAGCAAACAGCCCCCTTTATTGTATTAAATGTAATTACATACCGTATTCTTTCTCCTGATCCTCATTATTTTAGGCTCAAAATAGAAAAAGAGAAAAACAGTAACTCCTTAAAAATTATATAAATACATTCCCTCGAGACTGTGCCTAATGCGTGTCTCTGCAAATTGCCAGATGTGAAGAGCTCTACCTTATCTCTGTTTATGCAAATGAGCAGGCAAATAAAGATGATTTCGGAGTGAGAAAGGAGAAAAACCATTTCCAAAGCACAGCTGGTTCTCCAAGATTTGTACAAATCCATACTGTCTCTTTCCATGGGTTAGAGCAGATTGAACTGGCCAGCCCACTAAGCTCAAATGTTCAGGGTGGTTTTTGTTTTCAAAGTACGGGTTTAACTGGAGAGCACTACTTGCTCTCCAATTAAAACAGTATTTCCCCAGTTTCAGTCAAGATTGCAACTAAAGAAGACTATGGTTCACTCCTCTGTCCCTGTACTTTTCAGTTTGCTCTCATGATTTTACCATGAGATTTTGAGAGCTGGTGTTCTCTTTGGTCTCTGCCGTGAAGCTTCCTTGATTTGAGGGGGTCTGTTCTCTGCAGTGACACACAGAATAAGTACGTAATTTACCATTTCTGCCTTCATACATGTGCAGATGCCGTTATGTGTCTACTGCTCTTATCAGTGAATATCTCTCAAATAGCCTTGGCGGTCCATAACTTCTGCATGTACAAGGCAGAGGAGGAAGCCTGGATCTTTGATACACTATTTTTACTCAATCACTATTTTGTTTTATTTTGTTGCTTTACTTCCTTTCCTTGCTTTGGCATTGAGCTACGTGTTTTCTTCTTGGAGCAGGAATGGGCCACGTGTAAGCAAGAGATGCTTCGGAAGTTGTCCCCCTGGGAGTGCCTCCATCACTTGGAGGCATGGCATGGTCAGGCTCTGAGCCTTGACCTGGGTCTCTATGTGACACTGTACTATGAATGGAAAATTATAATTGGCTATATTTACTATAAAGTGTCATCTAGTAATCTGCATGTTGCTAGCAAAAGGTGCCAATAATGATCTAACACAGCCTGGGACAATTCATCAGGGGCTTCGGTTAAATCGAACACAGTTTTCAGTAGGAAATTGAGTCCTTTTTCAGTGCAGGCTATTCCCCTGCTAAATTTATTTCTTTATTCTGGAGCTTCTCTCTTTAATGTCATTCCTTTTCTGTGCAGGAGGAATCACATAATGCTTCTGTCCTTGATTTTCCAGTTTTGCATAGCACATACAAAAGCCACCTTAATCCTGTTAATATTCATATTCACATTTTGTACCTGACAGAATTGAAGAAAATGGACTAAAGAGTTTTTTGGTTACTTTTGAGATTTCTACTTCTTCAGTTTATAAAAATGTATCCTTTCTAACGACTGGCTGAGTATGTGCAGAAACTCACATTGTGTACTGTGGGGAGAAAAAAAAAAGCAATCTAAAGTCCTACCATAATTCCAGGGTAAAAAACCCTCATGCGGTGCTACTAATATTGCACATGGCTTCTTCAGGCAGAAGGCTTCCTGACGTTGTTCCCCAATTTAAACAAGGATGGTGTCTCATAATTCAATAAGGCAGAACTATTTCTGCAACAGAACTGCTTCCATTTCAGAAAAAAAACCCACCACCCTCTACAGCTCTCATCTTTATTAGTACACTGCCTGTTAAATCCTCAAAATACTCCTGCACACTGTGAACAACCACTTAATTTTAAAAGCTCGTTATAAAGTGTAAATAAATCCATATCCACTGCATAATGATACTTTACTGTCCATTTGAGTAAAGCAGAAATCTAATCTTCATGATCAAACAGTTGTTGAGCTGCTGAACGCAGTGGCATCTTGTTTCTGGCAAGGGCTTTGGTCATCTTGGTAGTAAACATAATAGCATTAAGGCTTAACAGATGTGCCAAAGCAAAACTGTGGTAACACACAGTTGCTTTTGCGCTAAAATATTTCTCTAACTAACAATAAAATTCTATAAGCTTTATAAACAATCATGCCCTGTGTTCTTGGAATGGTATTTAGCATATTTTTGTCAAAGGAGTTGCACAAACTTGAATTATGTTAAGGTTTGCAACAATCAGTCTTCGAAGAGTGTCTTGGGATTCGCTCCTTTGCAGCAGGTACACTCCTTTCCTTGGAGCGTACGCGCGGCTTATCAAAGCAGTCATTCACACCGAACAGGTTTCCATTGGGGCAGCGCTGGGAGGTCTGCACGCTGCTTTGCTAGCTGCTGTCAGTTGTAGCTCTGGGACACAAAGGTCTCTAAGTGTGTTCTGCATTTTTCCTTTGTAATCTCGTTCTCTTTAGGTCCCGTCTGGCTTATTCAATAAATAATTTTAATATCAGGCTTTGGATTTCAGACCCAGAACTCTAAGGAACAAACTTTCAAAGAGTTTACTGGATCAAAATCCTTCCTGAATTGCCTCCCAGGTTGACTTGTCACTGATACTTTTATTTCATAGGCATGAACAGAATTTTCTGGAAACCTGTGCCAAATGCTGATCTCATGTTGAATCTATTGACATGATAATTTACATGAAATTTTCAGTTACTGTAACTGAAATAGAATTTAGGCAATTTCCTTATCCCACTTAAGTGAAAAATAAGAGTGATGCCATATCTTTTTTAGTGGTGCATCAGAACGAAGGGATGATACCCGAATCCTATACTTTCAGAGATGTGGTAAAGACTTTAAAACTGTCTACATAGTAGATACCAGCTACACAGATGAAATATCTGTGGCATTCCATATATTAGTAGAAACCACCTACATAGATGAAGGCATAAATCTCTTGACCTTTAAAAACATCAGTGACATGATATTTTAAACTGTGTCTCAAGTTAGTACAACTATGTACTAATAATTAAAAATAAATCAGTAAAAAAAATCTACAGGATCTATAATTCCATTTTGGATTACAGCTGGTGAAATCATTTGCGTTGGCCAACACACTACAAATATTTGTGTTGAACATCACAAAACAAGGGATACATATTTTTTTAAAAAATATAATATAATATATATTATTTGATTTTGACCATCCCCAAACAAAATTTTTTGGTTTGTTTCGGACGAAATTAATTTTAAAAAGATGTAACATCCCCAAAGAAATGAAACATTTTGTTCAGTTCACAATTCACGTTTAAGTATCACATCAAAAATCAATTTATAGATAGGCTGCTGCTTCGATTTGCTATCTAATATTTTTCACTTTTCTGAAAGTGGACCAACATTGATTCGTCCTTCTTCGTTCTTCCTCAAGCCCTTTTAGTTTGCAGGAACTTCTACTGAAAACTGCATAAATATGGGAAAGTACGTTAGGATTTAGCTCACTTCTTCAGTCATCAAAAACATAATTATGTAACTTGTGTTGTTTGATGCTCACCTGTGGTTGCCAGGAGCTGCATTTTACGTTAGTGTGGGGTGGTTTTTTTTGGTAGCAAAGGGGAGGCTGTGCATTTTTTTTTCAGAGATGAGCCACTTGTGTAACTCATGAGAAACTGCTGATGCAGACAGCTTAGCAAGTTTCAGGGAAGTGATTGCATATTTATGTGGAATAGAAGAACGTTCACATTTGCATTAGGTAGGATATAAATAAGTCTGAAGGGCTTGCCTTCCCCTAATTGTATAGCATTTTAACTTTATCAGTAGAATTTAAGTAATATAACCCTCAATTTAGAATGCATGAAAATCTTGATGTAAAAAATACACAGTATCTATTTCATGGGAATAATCAAACCCATGGTAGTCTCCTTCTCAACCGTATACCTGTGCCCATGTGTATGGTTATATAATTTATAATTCTCAAGTGGCTCTGAATTAACAAGGTGCTTGCCATCTCTGTTAACTGACCACATGTATTTTTGTAAACTACCCAATTGCAGACCACAAAAGTATTACATTACTTCAGGTTGTGATACTCACAGAGTCACGGTCACAAAACCCCAAAGATTTGTCTCCAAGTCAGCTGGGTCTTTTTACAAAGACCCTAATATTAGTTGAAGGAGCCATTACTTTATCACAAAGCTTGTTACTCCTGAGCTATGCGCCTTCTGCAGGAGTGGACTTCTCGAGCCTGTTCGGCAGTTCAAAGGTGAGGGTAATCTATATAAACCAAGAGGAGTTTTGGGGAGACACAGTGGTTGTATTCAGCGCCTGAACAACTGACATCCTTGTCTTTGCCACAGGTTGCCTCTGTGGGACAAAACATATCCCACTTCACTACTACAAATCCATTTATATGGTATGAGTTTCAGGGGAGGAACCATAGCAAATGTCTGCACGTCAACAATCAGTGTTGTGTTTTTGTGCTTTCTTCTGAACAACATCAAAAAACCCTCTTCTAACTACTTACCTAAAAACAAGCAGCAATGTTGAAAATGTAGTGTGTAAAAATCAGCTACAATAAAGAATGGCCTTTTGTAATTAGACAATTGGCCTACAATGTTCACCTATTTTTAATACATATTATCTTGCTGTTAACTATGGTTTGTAATTTTAAAGAGAAACTAGCAGCACTTGGATGTAAACTTTTCTGGATAAGTTTGTCTGGTTCTTCTTTGGAAACACTTCTTAAATCAATAAACGCAGATTCAGACTCACTGAGTTATTTTACAAATATTTGCAGATTGCAAAATTATTCAATGTGTCAGAACATATTTTGATGTGAAATGTTTTGTTGTGATAGCAATGAAGTCCACAGAATTTAATTTAGAAACTCATTTAAAATAAATCTTTTCTGATTTAGTGTGTTTTCTGCGATTTTTTGGAATTAGGAGAAATTAAACCAAATTATTTATGATATGTGATAAATCACAATCTTGCTCAGCAACAATCTGTCATTGTGAATAGTAGATGTATTACAACTGAAATCTCTGATATATTTTTAATTCTTTATTCCTTAACCATGTGAGTTTTGCCTGCTATACATCTCTGCCAATTTACCTCGTCTTTTAAAGAATGAATTGCAAATGAATGGCAATGTGGATCCTATAGCAGCTCTACAGTGATATACCAAATCTGATTTCAATCTACTATGTATACTTGTTTTCTAAAGACCTTCAGCATTCACTATTTTCTCCTGTTCAATGAGCACTATTTTAAGAACTTTAATTTAATTCATCCTCACTTGTGAAGCTGTACAGTAGTTGTTCTGCCTTCAGATACTGTCTACAAGTGTTACACATTTCCTCCTCACGCTCTGATTGTTTCTTTGGCTTTTCTTGCTATGGAAATACCATTTATTTCACATTAGGGGGATATCTACATGTTTTCAGGTCTTGAATCTTAATCTGTTTAAATCAATCTGACTCAAACCAAGTAAACTGTGGTCGCATGAACTGCGCAACCGGTAGGTCATGGGGTGGTGTCGCCCTGAGCAGGGAAGGGGTGATGTGCAGCTGAAGGTGGGTTTTGCATAGGGGGACCTGGAGAGATTGTTTGTCCATGGCTTAGGGCTATGTCTAAAGAGATCCACTTCTCTGTATTGTTGTACTTGTTCAATGCAAACATAGCTTCACTGAACATCAAAAGTATCCAACTAGTACAAAACTATCAAAATTTAGGTCTTCATAGCACTCTCCTTTCTGATTGTTTCCATTTCTGTGTGTTTGTAACATAACCTGGACCAACCATTTTCACTCATGTTTCAAATTTTCCTGAAAACAGCAAAATAACCAGTAGCAAAGAAGATGTGAGGGAAAATATGGAGCAGCAGAAAAAGATGTTTAACCTTTTCCCTTTGAAGTTTTAAATAAAAGAAGAAGAAAGCACAGGACAAGAACATATCATGCAGACTCATAAGACAAAGCTTTTGGATCAGAGGAACAGCTCATCTCCATGATCTGCTGGGCTTGTGCAGAAAGCCTGAATGTGGGCTTTGTCTCTGCTTCAGCAACTTTTATTACAAGCAAGTGAACTATACTATAATTGTGACTTAATAAGTGGTTTCAAAGACTTTTGATGGCAAACGCCATCCTGGATTTTCTGCTCGAGGTCAGAGTGAATGCCTGTGAGGACAATCAGAGCTATATTTGTTACAGTCAAAAACATCCTTTATCATCTCTTTTGGTTGATGCCACACTCCAGAAGGCTCAGTTTAGGGAAAGATAATTTCAGGATAATATGTCCAAGGAGGTAACACCCATCTGACTCTGGCAACAATCACTTTTGGGTGCTTTTGGAGAACTTACGTTATCAACCATCTCCAACTCCAATGGTTATGCAATTCAGAATAGTATTTGCAGCTTTCAGTAACTCAAATGTATATATGAGGCTGCTGCATTTTGAAATAATGCTGGTTCAGAGATGGGTGGCTATGTCTTTACACAGTTTGCTTAAAACAAATTAATAAAATAGTATGGCACAGTTGCATACAATTATTTTTGATTACTTTCTTAAATATGTCCATAAATTTTTACAGTGCCTGTTGTACAACACCCACCATTTTCCTGATCGCTTAATGAATGATTCTGAGTTACAGCACCTCCATCTTGTGGTAAACTTGAGAAATAGATCTTCCTTAATGCTATCTGCCAAAAAAGTAGCTCTGAAAAAATTACGGTAATATAGATCTATCCAGACTTCAGCTTGGCTCCAGGTCCTTCAGGGAATTTGTTTTAGTGTGATTTCTCTCTGCCTCCATTTTGCACTTGTCAGCTGGGACAGTCCTCTTTGTCCATGCAGAAACCTTGTTTCTTACAGGCTGACAGCAGGAGGAACTTGTCTTCCCCTAAGGATACAAGGAGGTACTGTTCTTCTGTGGAGTGACAACTAATGCTGTCAATGAATAGCAGTATTTAGGCACTGAGAATTTCAACGGTTTATAAGTACCTGTCATGGAGGAAGCTTTCAATTATCATCATTCCATTGCAACTGTAAAGGTTTTTTCTTGAAGCTAAAACATCGAAGCAGAAGGATTCCACTGCCACAGTTGACTAGCAGCATGAACACGTGTGTGCGTGTGTGTATGTATGTATTTTGGGTTTAAAATTAAATTTTATAATTTGGGCGAATTTAATCTGAAAAAGAAATGTTTTTCAAGCCCAAGAAAAGATCCTTCATGACTGGTACTGTCCAAAACCCAGATGATGGCTGGTCCCTGTCTACACTTTTGGTAGCCACCGAGCACAGCTCAGACACCAACACTGGGCTATCAGATGAAAGTCTAATTTCAAAATGCATTACTTTTCTCTGTTTTCATTGGTCTTTTTGGTTTTCTGTCACTGAGATGCTGTGTGCTGTGAATGCAGAAAGTGAGATATTTAGCAAGCAAGTCAGCTAGACGACAAATATGAAGTTCCTCCCACTTTCTACCCTGATATTGCAGCAGTGCTCTGTTTCACAGGACAGGTCTAGATATTAAGCGTGGCCATACCCAGCTTCCTCACCCTCTCCTTGTGTTCAGCGTGCTACAGTCCCATAACTATCTTGGATTTACTCCAGTATAATAAATTCTTGCTTATTCTGGGGATTTTAAAACTGGGCACAGTACTCAGGTGTGGCGTCACAAGTGCAGAGTAGGAGTTCATCACATCCATTGACCTGTTGCCTACAATCTTCCTAGAAGAGAAGTATGCAAGGAGAGAAGTATGCAAAGAGCTCCTTTTCAACCTGTTGGTCTCCAGCCTGTGTTATTGCATGGGATTACTGTGTCCTGGCTGTGAGAGGTTGTTTTTGTCGCTGTTGGACTTCATGGGGTTTCTGTCAGCTCATTTTTCCAGTCTGTCAGTGCCACTTCGAATGGCACTTCTACCCAGGATTTAAATAGGGAGTAGCACATCAGCTGGACCAGAAATTGTAACTCCATTGTAATTTAAGAACATAAAAACTTTTGTGCTGAGCTGTTCTATATCTTCTCTCTGACAATGGTCAGCGGAGAAAAGTATCATAAAGCAAGAAAATTCAAACTTGTCCTTGTTCTCCTATGAGCTACTACCCTAGCAAATCAGCAGTTTAGGGACTTCGTAACTTTGTGCATTTCGACCTTTCTCTTCAATAGCAGGAAAGGAATCTAGTCCATTTATATTTTTTGCTAACAAACTTCCTGTAGCAATTAATTCATAATTTGATGATGGATTATGCAATGAAACTCTCTGTTTGTTTTAAGCTTGCTTCCTCATTATGTTTTTGTTCTACCTCTTTCATATTGAGAAATTGGAAAGAATGATTTGCGGCTCAGCTTGTGCACCATTCCTACTTCTCTAGTCCCAGTCTATTTCACCTTGGCTTTTAGAGCAGAGTGTGTTGAAATGTTTTCTGTTTTGCTCTTTAATGCTTTCCTAGCAGTTTCTAACATTTGACTGGCATTTTTGACTGTTGCTGAGCAATGAGCCGGTATTTTTGGATAACCCTGTCCAGGAACTTTAACATTTCTTCCGTGAGTGGCAATAGGTAATTAACCAACATCGTGGATGTGTAGTTTGAGTGATTTTTCCCTTACATGTTATTTTGTGGTTATTGACACTGAATTTCTTCTGCCACTTTACTGCCCTGTCACCTGCAAGATCCTTCCGCAGCTCTCTGCTGCCAGCTTTTCTTTAGACGACTCTGAGCGATCCCGTAGCAGGAAGGGTGTGCCACATCAAAGCCTTTAAAGGCAAATATTAATTTGACTGAAACTCACTTCATTCAAAATCATAGGCTGAAAGGATTTTTATCCTTAAATGTAGCTTCTTCTCCGTAGCTGCATGCCATGGTCCCCATTTACATAGCTCCTGCTTGAGTCTTGGAGTCTCAGGGTAACAGACCACAAAACACAGCCTTATAATTGACATATACCCTGTTTGTATTTCCAAAACCTGAAAGCTTCTTGCTTACCTGGATTCCGCATGGTTCCAGCAGCTGCTGCTGGCTTTGTCATTTGTTCCTGCGTCATCCACACACATATGTGCTCTCTTAACATAGCAGCAAGTTCCAAAGCTACACAGACTTGTGGGTCATCTAATGTACATCCACATATCCATGCCTGCTCCTGCAGTCATGGGTGGCTGGAGCAGACAAGCTCCTCTCCACATCCCTTTCTGCAGTTCTTCCACATTCCTGGTGCTGCAGCGTTTTCATGCTAAGTCCTGGTCAACTGAACTGACTTGAAATCCAGTTTGTGCTCCTGGAGTGGCCCTCATCAACCACCAGTGTCTCAAGAAGGAAGCTGATAATATTTGCTAAGCATGAGGTGACGTGAAATCCAGAACAGAAGAATGTTCCACAAGCCGTTTCAGTCCAATTCCTAGCTAGACAGGATGCAAGTGTTTTCATGGATTAGCAATAGCAACTGATACTAGACTTGAAGTACCTCTGGCAGTCAGTGGGTGTCTTGTCTTTGTCAGCCATGGCCATGGGTTTTGATGCATTATTCTAAAACTCAGACTCTGGAGGAAATGGATTAAATATGGTAGCTGGGTTAGGACTTTCCGTCAGTCAAAAATCACTGTAGCATAAAGACCTTTGGGGTAGGGCACTCCATGAGCACTTAGAGACATGTTAAAAGCAGGTAAGTTGAGGAGAATTGAGTGTGTTTATTTTTGGAACTAATGCTTACAGATTTGCAGAATGTATTGACTCAGCTTTCAGAATACTAATTTCTTTAGCTCTGTGCTGAAAACAAAAGGGTGTCTTCACAGCAACCTGTTTCTTCCTGTTGGGTAGCACACTTGCTGCAGAGCTACTTCCCTCCAAGAACTCCAGTCCTGCAAAATCCTATATACATGTATATATTTAAATTTTTTTGTATAAAAAATGTTATACACGCATGTACATATGTGAACAATCCTGCTCACAAAAGCAGTTTGAAGCAAAGCAAAGGCGAAAAGGTATGTATGTGGAATCAGACACTTGGAGAATTTCAAAAATAGCACCATAGTTCTTCAACTCCTTTCATTTCGACAGGACATACAGAATGATAGAAAGTAGGAACTGTTGATCATAAAAGTTAATGGTGATACTGTAATACTTTGCATGTTTTATATGGAGCCCTTTTGCATTTATTACTTTAGATTAACACTTGAAAGATGAAATGTAAACTGCTAATAGCTCTAGTTGGTTTTACACCTGTCTTACCATTTGAAAATCATAATTTAAAAATTGCGCACCTTTGCTTGCAAACACTGAGTGGACCCGAATGCCTGGATCTCAATCTATGCCTGTCCATTTTTGTTATCTACACGCAAAAAGGTTCAGTCAATGCTGGGGCAAATAAAAAACCCGAAACCAACTTTGATAATACAATAAGAATTAACTTCCACGTTATCTCTACCCCTCTTTTTTAAAGTCAATTTCCCTAAAATCAGTTTGTTATATACATAAATCCTTAGCGAATTTTGCATATCCTTCATAAAATGCTGATATGTTTTCAGGAAAACTGTATGCTTCATTAAAAAAAAAATTATTGTCCATCTGCATAGGTTTGACAAAATATTTTATTCTCTTCCATTTTCACCTCAGGCTCAATGCCTCTTGCACTTTTAATTAAAAAAAACCACCAAAACCAACACAAAAACCTCACCCAACATTACCATTTCAAATATTACTTAATGTAACATTCTGCATATGAAGTACGTATGTTTTCTCCTGCAGAAGTTAGATTCTACCATGGGGCATTAAAACTTAGCACACAACTTCTTGTCTTGAATTAATTCATTCTTAAGCTCCGGGTTTGCATAAATTATATATAGAAACCATACACCACCAAATCTTGGGAGTGTTAAGTATCTGGAATTTATACAGAGATCAATTAACGTTCTAACATTTCTGTCTGCCCGAGAGAAGGATCAGGCCACCAGTCTGGGAAACCATTACCTCTTACTGCACTTCATGTCATATTTTGTATTTTAACTCCAGGTTTACATATACATTTTTATCATACTTAGCTCCCAAAATCAGAAGGTGCAAAGGGAAGTGCGTTGGTGAGGATCACAGAAGGAAAAGCAAAATTATTGATTGTTTTCTCTTATTTACCTAAAAAGGCAATGCTTTTGGTATTATTCAGCAGTCATCGGCTTGCTTCCCCCTTATAATTGTATCTGTTTCTCATTGTTAAAGAATTCCTCATCCAAGCTAGTCTATTATTTCTGGAATTTGTAGAAAGGTTAGTGAGTCTCTAGAGTTGTGATTACTTTTTCTAGCTGACATTTATTGATCTCATTACCTTCATGCTCATATTTCAAAAACTTTTTTTTTACATTTTGTTACCATTTCAAAGATGACAGAAATGCTGCAGTGCTCACTGTATTAGAACTGTATGTAATTAAAATTTGTACTCTGTTTCATCAGAAATTCACTGTCAAAACCTCAGCATGTGTTGTTTACAAATTAGATTGTTATAATTAGAACACAAAATGACTGCAAAAATAGAGACTGAATTTATATTTGAAATAAACACCTATTTTATTTCTGCACAGAAAATTGTGACATTTGTGGTTATAAGTAAGTTGCTACAATACCATACTTCGGATGAAATCAGATGAAATCCACACCTGTGCGGATGCCAACAAGCCCATGAACCACTAAAGCATGTTTTAGGAGATAGCAAGGCAGGGGTAGGAGCCACCAAGGTGGGGGTAGGATCTGGGCAATTCTTGTGCTTGTTTTTTATTTGGAAGTGACTTTCACCATTTGAATTTATTGCACATTTCCTTTTTTCTGTTGCTAATTTTGCAGTGACTTGAATGGAATTTACAAAATGCTTGAAATGTTTTAACCTCTTAAGGAACAAAACTAGGCCATAATACACTCCAAAACCTCTTAGTATACTTGTCTCTTTTAGAGAAAGTATGTAGGTGTGAGTCTCAAAAAGAACTATTGTTTCATAGACACCTAATAACGTGAAGGACTCCATGTTCAGTAAACATCTGAATTCCAGAGGATACTGGCTGACAAATGCTGCTGTCAGTTTGAAATTTCTCCTGTGCCTTTCACATCTTTCTTTGTAAAGTCTTTTAAAGGTTGTCTGCCAAAGTATTAACGTGGACAGATGATGAAATGCTGGCAACAGGATACACACAAAACTAACAAGGTGATCTTGTAGTACCGCATAATAAATACTTCCATGGGAACATGCAGATCTGAGATAGCTTAGGTAGTGCAGTGTTTTAATGGGTGTGAACATCTCAGACTCGAGTTCTGTATTGCTTTGCTGAAGACTGCTGAATCACCTCCCTGTTGCTGAGTTTTCTAAAAAAAAAAGTCACTTAACTGAAGTGGGTAAAAAGAGAAAAACAGCACAGGAAATAAATTGGTATATGTGTTGACATTTTAAGCATTCAGATATGTATCTCTATATTATTCCATTAATATATGGACACTAGACCCATTTATACATATATAAATAATAGATATGTAATATGTATATATATTTATATAACATATATACATATATTTAAGATGCATTTTATTTCTGGCACTGCAACAGACTTTACATTCTTTTATTTCTTCTGAAGTTATACAAAAGAGTTGCTTTCTCCTTGTCATTTTCTATCTGGAGGGGCTTAGTGAACTACCGTAATAAATGGCCCTCTCCATACAGAAACTATCTGTAGTTACTTGTTATTTCTTTCTTATAACCAGAGTATATAGAGTTCCCAGGTCAGTGATCTTTATCCGACTTGTGTGACATCTCAAGCATTCCCCTTCAACCCTCTCTTTTCTCAAGCTGAATTCTCATTCACTTTGTAAAAAATAACGTGACTTTTTTCCTGACTAACATCACTTGAGGGTCCTCTGTAAACTGTATGTGATCTTACGCCAATTAATAAGCCTCAAAGGCTGAAGATGTAGCCAGAAAAAAAACAACATGCATGTGCTGACAGCCTATGGGTGCCTTATGGCAACACTAATGCAAGACAAACAGGGTGATATTAGCTTGTGAAGCTGAAATTTTCTATGTTGTGGTTTAACCTCAGATGGCAACTAAGCACTACGCAGCTGCTCACTCACTTTGGCCCGGTGGGACAGGGGAGAGAATCTGAAATACAAAAGTGAGAAAACTCATGGGTTGAGATAAAGATAGTTTAATAGGTAAAGCAAAAGCTGCGCACGCAAGCAAAGCAGAACAAGGAATTCATTCATGGCTTCCCATGGGCAGGCAGTGTTCAGCCATCTCCAGGAAAGCAGGGCTCCGTCACGCGTAATGGTTACTTGGGAAGGCAAAACACCATAACTCCGAACGTCCCCCCTTCCTTCTTCTTCCCCCAGCTTTATACTGCTGAGCATGATGTCATATGGTATGGAATATACCTTTGGTCAGTTGGGGTCAGCCGTCCCGATGGTGTCTCTTCCCAACTTCTCGTGCCCCCCCCCAGCCTAGCTGCTGGTGGGGCGGTGTGAGGAGCAGAGAAGGCCTTGATGCTGTGTACGCACTGTGCTGCAGTAACTAAAACATCCCATATCATCAACTCTGTTTTCAGCACAAATCCAAAACATAGCCCCATACTACCTGCTATGAAGAAAATGAACTCTACCTCAGCCAAAACCAGCGCTATGGAAGTCCTGGTAGGTGGTGTTTGTGTTAGCCCACAGTGAGTGCAAGCATGTTCCTTGAGGTAATGTAAAATGAGACTACCATTGCAGGTAATACCAAGAGAAAGGAGACGCCTTACTCTGCCAATGGAAAAATCGACATGACGGAAGTTGCGTTCATCGTTCCTTTGCAATGGCAGTCCTCTCTTGTTCCTAAGCTGCTTTATTACGGCTGTCCTTGGAGCACTCCTTGAAAGAAATGAGCATGAGTAGGAAAAGGGATTGACAGCTGTGGTTATGTTGGTTATTGAAACTGATGTATCTGTGGCTGAAACGTACACTGACAGCCTCTCTGGCTATCTGTGGATATCATGGCTATCTGGAGAGCTTAGGCAATACTTTCCTTCTCTCTACATTTTTTTAAAGTAGTTTTAAAATAGCTGTTCTCCTGTTAATATTCAATTCTGGTTCCTAATAATAAAATACAACAACTTTACTCACCTTTTAGATATTAAGGCCACTAGCACATACAGTGCTAACCCCAGGAGATCAGCCTGATGACCATCGATGAGCAATGAAAAATGTGAATCACCTCTCTTGTGGATGTCCAGCAAGTAATTAAAGTTTTGGTGGGATTTAGCAGTAAGAAAATGTAAGAAAACTACAGGACTTGAAATGCAAACCATATTCTTCTTTCAGAAAGAGATTGATGTATTAAATATTTATGCAAACATAATAAATTGGCAAGTGTATGAAAACACTGCTACACCTTCATCTCTTTCATATATCATCTTCCTGAAAAAAAAAAGGATTTGCTACGAAAATAGAACTGGAACTCTGATATATAATTTTCATATCAGTGGCTACTTGCCATTATTCTTTCTATGTCCACCCTAGTTTAGGTAAGAAGAAACCAACAAATATTATTTCTGAAGATATCTTTACATCATTGGACACATACTGCAGTATCACCTAGTAATACTTAGCATTCGCCTTTATGACTGTTGTTACACTATTTAGTAATTCTCACAATAACTCTGAAGGAAACATATTGTCTTTTTTTAGTGATAAAGAAAGGAATGCAGAGAGGTTGTTGAATGTCACATGAGATATATCAAAGAAAAGTTAGGGTAAGGATGAATTATTTGAATGAGATTCTTGTTCAACTATATGACTTAAAACCAGTGGAGCATGAGCCTATAAGAAAAGTAGGGCATGATTTACCACTCTTCACTGATGTATACACAAGCACTTTGGTTTGATCATCATGAAGACTGCTGCATTTGCTGCCTACACAATTAATAGCAAGCTGTAGACTGTAAAATGATTGTTCAGCACTCAGACATTCCAAAAAGCTCCATCCAAAGTAAAATGGTGTCATTGATTCTGCATTGACTCGAGAGTAGAATAACTTAGCCATCAATGGTTCAAGTGTATAAACCTTGACAGATTCAAGTTTTGGGTAATAGAAAGATGCTTACATAAGTGATTCACAAGAGGAATGTAACTACGATTTAGATAAAAAGAGGCAGCCTGAGATTAAAAATGTTTGGATAAGCAGTATTACCTTTACTTCAAATGGAATAAAGTAGGGAAGGACTAAAATAATCTAAATTAATTAAGAAATAAAGACAGATATAATGAAGCTTTTTCTAGCACTTACTTCAGGAAAACATGTAATTGGTGCCTTTTAAGGTTCAGGAAAAAAAGAGCAGAGATCTGAAGTTGCCATTTCACTGAAAGGAAGACAAAGAAACTTTACGCAGACCAGCTCACCTTGTATTTTTACATTCACCGGGAATTCTAAATAAGAATCAGACTTTACAAAATGTTCCCCAAAATACATGCTGCACTGAGAAAAACAAATCAAACATTCAGGCTAAAATTTATTCATGTGATCTACAGAAATGTTGACTGATTTTAATATAGAGTTCTAATTTACAAAGAATTAGGACTGTTGGAATATTAGATAATGTCTTCAGGTAGAATAATAGGACAACTGATGTTGTAATAGTACATTCAATGCTTTTGTAAGAGCTTGTTACCATGCGTGAACATACATAAGAGGTGAAAGTTTCTGGAGAAACTCTGATTCTGTTGACCTCAAAAACTGTCATTGGTTTCAGTGGGGCAGAACTTTGCTTTTCCTGTGAACCCTGAGGAATCAGCTGTAGTTATGGACCACTAGAATGGAAAACAGAGGCTGGGTGCATGGGTTAGAGGAACTGAGGGTGGATGAATATGTAGTTTAAGCAGTTATAATCCAAAGATCTGCACGTATTGCCAGGACTTGATTTGTAGCTTTAACATCTCCATTATGTCTGAAGATAACACATACTGTAAAGCTGCACTAAGGCATTGATTGCTGTTACACATCAGGAACCACATTGTGTGCTTTTATACCTGAATTGTCTTGCCAAGGTGTTGATCTCACTCACTGTCCTGGTTTCAGCTGCGATAGAGTTAATTTTCTTTCTAATAGCTGCTGTGTTTTGGATTTAGTATGAGAACAATGTTGATAAAACATTTTGCTTTAATTATGTTATATATATATATAATTATGTTATGTGACGTTTACATTAGTCAAGGACTTTTTCAGCTTCCCGTAGAAGCTGAGAGGAAGCATAAACAGGACAAGCTGGGCAAAAGAGTATTCCATACCATAGACATCATGCTCAGTACATAAATGGGGGCTGGCTGGGGGGTAGGAATCCTTGATCGTTGCTCAGGACGAGCTGGGCAACAGATCATCGGGTGGTGAGAGCAACTTCTGTTGTATCACTTTATTTTGTATATTCTTTTACCATAATAATAATAATGATGATAATAATAATTTTCCTCTTCCATTACTGTTCTATTAAACTGTCTTTAACTCAACCCATGAGGTTTTTTCCCCTCCTCCTTTTGTCCCTCTTCTCCCCACCTTCCTGGCAGGTGGGTGGAGCGAGCGAGGGGCTGCGTGGTCCTAGTTGCTGGCTGGTGTTAAACCATGACACTCACTCACTCAGTACCATGAGGAAGACCGCTTGTAAAAATCTCATCAGGATTAGGGTATGTTCTTACTGTAGGGTTCATTTGAGTTCTTCTGCGTCGGAAAACATCTCATGTTAGACTAACTCAAGTGAGAATAACCAGACTGTGAAACAGCATTCAAGCTGTGTGTACACACCCTCTGTTCTTGTTTGGTTGCTCAAGTAAAATTTCTAGAGGTGTAGTGCCAGAAGATTCTTTGCGCTCTTCGAATTTTCTTGTGTCTGGAGGCATGCAGAAGGATGTCGTTGTTCCTTCTGAGCACAGTTAGGACTGGGGCCCTTGAGCAGATCTAGCCTGTATCCGCACTGATGAACGGTTATGTTAGCAGCTGGCGAATCATGCTAACTGCAATTTTTACCTATACAACAGAGAATATCAGTATAATGAACTTCATGCGCAGATGGAACTCATATTAGGAGCAATGCTTCAATTAAACTTTAAATAAAATTCACAGTGTAGACAAGGTTTTAAGGGTATGTCTGTACTGTACTGTCTAATGCTGCAAAGAAGCATACGAATTAGCTCAACCATTAAAAGTAATATGACTGCATTAATACAGTTCTTTGCTGACTGATTTTCAGAGTATATTTATGTTAGAACTAGTGGCTTTAGAGCTAGGCTGGGTATCTCAATTTGACACTACAGTGTGCAATAAGGACAATCCCTACAAAGAATAATTAGAAAATGCTTACAGACTTTTTTTGGGGGGGACGATAAATGCTAAGTAATCTTTATTAATGATAAAAACCTGTGTAAACTGAGAGGACAGATGAACCGGAGAACACTTCGTTATTCTAATCATCATCTCTTAGTGACAGCTGACCTGCTTCTCCACCTCCTTGCGTCTTGAAAAGTCACTAACACTTCTGCAAAGAAAGCATAATGTTCTGAACGGTAGTATTTTACATCCACTGTGCTCAGCTGGAAATTGCTTTATGAGATCTAAGGTAGTGAAGGATTGGACCCAGATGAAACTACTAATAGTTAAGGCTCGTATTTCTACATGACCTGTGATGAGAGAGAAGAAGGTGCAGCATCTCCAGAGACTTGGGGGAATGTTCAGGGAGTGCTATAATTAATATCTAATCGTTTCATTTGACAACTCTTAATCTCATTTTCTCAGGCTTGCGTCCTCCAGATTGTTTATAAATTAGATTGGTGGTCATAGTAACTATTCCCCTGAGTTTGCAAAGTGAAGTGAGCCTAAAATGACTTCTACTTTTCACAGCAGGGTCAATTGAGCACATCATCCTTCTCAGCAGGATAAAATGAGTACTGTGCTGTCTACTCTGGGGCAAACCATTTCCCTTTCATACAATCTTAGTAAATGAACTGTGGAAGACCCTTTAAGTTTAAGGAGGAAAGTACTGTCCCCTTAGTCTACAATGAAACTTTTGCACAGTTTTAGTTTGTGCTGAAGCTCCTCCACAGGTGACGTGGACTGGCCAGTCTGCCTGTGTAGCTGCAACAGGCAAACACACATCTCTGTTGTACGCATGTGGTGTGGGTCTTCTGTACTCTTTTCCTCACCTTGTAATCATCAGTAGCTCCGGGGAGCAAAGGACTTTCCATGCCTCTTCACAACAGAAAAGACACTGACACCTCTGTGCAAGTCACAAAGATGAGATGTAGATTCTCTTGCTGTTCAGAGAAACAACAGCTGCACCACAGACAACCAAAGTTTTGGAAAGTTCATTGCATTGCCGGGGAGAAAAGCTGCTTGTCTTTACTTCCAGAACTGTAGAAAGTCAAGCTGCAGACCAAAATTCAAGCTCAAGTTAATGCTCTTATCTTTAACAGTGTTGCAGAGGAGTAATTTCAGAAAGAACTTGTAGTGAACAAAATACATAAATTATATGCCAACAAGAATAAATTTCAAGTCATTCACACAACTGTGACTTGTAGGAGGAAATCTTCATAAAAGCTCATTTTTTGCCACCAAATTAACAGTGGATAACTTTTTTTAGGATGGTAGTGTAATTTCTCAAAAGTCACTTTCCGATGTAAATTCTTACTTCAGGAAAGTCCTCTAAATGTCTGTTGTGGGCACTGTATTGCTCCCAGGCCCCAAAGTCTGATGTGTACTGATTCATGTGACCATTCAATCTATCACCCACAACACCCTTTGGCAAGGAGTCCCACAGCTCAGTCACACATTATGCAGAAAGCCAAGTCCTTTTATTTATTTCGCACTGGGGTTTTACCAGCTTAGTTTGGCCCCCACCCCCCGGTGTTTTACATTGCAAAACACCGTGTTATGGTTAACATAGGGATGTTCTTAATATGTTACTTTCAGCTTTGGTTATTCCAAGTTTAGGTGCATTTTGTTTTCTCTGTAAAATTATGTATTTATTAATAAAATATATGATAGATCCGATCATTTGTATATACGTGCATAAACACACATATCATCAAATTTTATACTATATGCGAAGCATTCTATACAAACACTGTACTATTTTACATATACAGCCAAAAAAAATGGCATCTGGTTTGTCATGACCTTTTTATCTATACGGTTCAGTGGCTCGTGTGAGATTTTCTTTTTAATTTACTTTAGGTTCATAGAAAGATAGCTCTTGAGAGGCTAAAATTAGAATGAGCGTGGCTTATCAGTTTCATTCACTAAATATCTGAAAACACAGGGTTTTACAGGATTAAGTGAAAAATTTGAAATAATTCTTACCTACAGTTTAAAGATCTACTTAGAAGAAACAGAAGGTCTGCAGGTGACTGCTGAGGCCGTATGATTTATTTTTATCTACCTAGTAAGCGACAGAGCAGAGACAATACTTGTGACCTGATGAAAAGAAGCAGAGTGCGCGCAGCCGGGGTACATCGCGCCCGTCTCTTGCAGAAGGGGAAAAGAACAACCTGTTTCAGTTATTCAGTGGTGGAAGAATGTCATACCTCCGACTCTATGTAAATCGGTTAGGTCGTACGTGGCACCACACCCCTAAATTCACGAGCTTTCAGAGGGGGACGATCGCGACAAGCACGGTCCCAAGCTGGGGGGGTGCCCTGGCGGTCTGGCCGGCTGCGCGCAGCCCTCCCCGCCGTCCTGGGCGAATTTGCGCCTCCAGCCAGCGGCGGAACGGGAGCAGCAATGCTCCCCGTTAACCCAGCTCCGGGGCTGGCTGCGGGGGGACGGTGACCGCTCGCATCCCCGGGACGGCCGGGGGAGGGTGTTCTCTGCCCCGCTCCGCACCCCCGCGGGCGGGGAAGGGCCGCAAGCCCCTGCCGGGGCACAGCCTGCGGGACAGCGGAGGGGAGGGGATGGGATGCGGGGAGAGGTGGAAGCGGAGCCAGAGGCAGGCGGAGAAGGGACGTTACCTCCCCGCCACCGAAGGCGGGAAAGTTGGGCGAAAAGGAGGAGGAGGAGGAGGGCGGTCAGCGCATCCCACCGCCTTCCCCCTCTCCCCGACCCGCTCCGCCCGGGGCTGCCCCCCGCGACCCGCTCCCCTCCCCGGAGCGGTGAGGGGCAACGTCCTTCCACCCGCCGCCGCCCCCCCCCGGCCGGCTGCCGCCCCCGCTCCGGCCCTACCCCTCCTCCGCCCCCCCTCGCACCACGCACCGCCTCCCCCCCACCCCCGCCGGCGGAGGTGAGGCGAGGCGCGGCGCCGACTGCAGCGGCGGTACGGGAGGACCGGGGCGGCGAGGGCTCTCCGCGGCGACCGGCTGCATCCACCACCCAGCCCGGCGGAGGGGAAGAGCCATGGGGAGCAGCCGCCGCCGAGAAACTCTCCTCCGCATGTCGGCTGCCGGTGGCCTGGTCTGAGGAGGAAGAGGAAGGAGGGAGGGAGGGAAGGGGCCGTAGCAGCTGCGGACTGTGCAAGTTACGCTCTGCCCTTCTTCTTCTTCTTCTTCTTCTTCTTCTTCCCGGGCCCGTCTCCTACCCGCGGAGCAGCATGCGGACTGGCCTCCGCGCTCCCTCAGATGTGCTCTGGCTGCCGCCGCTGCTGCCGCCTTCAGTGCATCCCGCTGCCGGCAGCGCTAACCCGGGCGCTGGATGAGACGGGAGGGGGGGAGATCGCTGCTGCGGTTCCGCCCGCTCCTTCATGCCGGCTTCTGCTCCGCCGGGGGGTAGCACCGCCACCACCGCCGCCGAGGAGGAGCCGGGGCCGGCCTGCCTTCCCCCCCCGCGCCGCCCGCGGGGCTGGGGCGCTCCCCCCGCTCGCCCACCCGGGGGGCCCGCATGGCGTGCTACCTGGTCATCAGCTCCCGGCACCTCAGCAACGGGCACTACCGCGGCATCAAAGGCGTCTTCAGGGGACCGCTCTGCAAGAAGGGCGCTCGCTCGCCGGTAACTGCCACCTCCTCGCTCCCTCCCTCACTTGCCCCCCGCACGGTAGGAGCGGTGCGGGCGGATGGGTGCGCGCGGGGCCGTGGGTGCCCACGCAGCGGGGCGGCGGGCACGGCGCGGCGGGGAGATGGGGGGTGGGGGGGGGGGGGGGGG
>RSEF01000002.1:24922325-24941424 GCA_003993805.1 Himantopus leucocephalus
GGGATGGCGGTGCTGGCCCGCCGGGCTCACGGTGCGTGGGCGCCGCGTCGGTCCCCGCGCTGCGGGGTGGCCGGCGTGGGCGCTGCCTCGCCGGGCGGCTCGGAAAAGTTTCTCCGCCGGCGGCCGCCTGCGTGGGGCCGGAGGGACGGGGCTGGGGGGAGGCGGTGCTGGCGGTGGTCGGGGGGGGGGGGGGGGGGNGGGTTGCCCGTTAGTTGCGGTTCTCCGTGGGCCGCGTCTGGGGTTCACGCCGACGGAAAGGCTAATTTCTGACGCTTTGCAGGAAAAGTTGGTGGCTGCTTAGAGGGAAAGGCGCGGTGGTGGTGTCGGCTCCAGGTGTCGCGGTGTTGTCCCTTCTCCAAGGTTTTGACGCTGCGGAGGAGGGGGAGCGATGGACCTTCTGTTTTCGGCTGAAAAAAAAAAAATAAAAAAAATAAAAAGGAACTCGCGCGTTTGGCTGCGGCGCGTTGTGAACTACCTGTCGGGACCGACATCTCGGCAGAACACGCGTGAAGTTTGGGGAGGTCCTGCGGGGAGCAGAGACCCGTCGAGCTACCGTAGATGGTCTCTGCGAGTCGCTAAAGGCGTTTCGTAGGGGCGAGTGTGTCTGTCGAGCTGCGGGCGGGTGGCCGCCGTGTCCCTGCCGCCCCGGGGCGGAGGGCAGCGCGGTGCCCGGGGCAGCCGCCGTGCGGAGGGCGCCCGGGCGGCGCCGGAGCGGTGCAGCCTCTCCTCCGCCTGTCGGTGTCGGTGGTAGTATCGTAAACGCTTCTGTAACCGGGACTGAACTTTCCCTGTCAAGGTGCTGTATCTCAATATGGGAAATAGTGAGGGGTACGGAACCTGCCATCCCCCGTGCTGGACTTGCGGAGATGCCGGGGACGCTTTGATCCCACTGGTGGGACTCCCTCCGGCTCCGGCAGTGCCAGGTTGCTCCTCCTAACACACCTGCACCCCAAACACCTTTTGGAAACTGCTTGTGATGACAAAGTCTCTTTCAATGTTTTAACTTTCGATGAGGAAAGTGATAAATATTTCATTATCCTTCCAAAATCCCCTCTGTGTTCCATGCCAGCACTCTGATACAGCACCTACAGGTTCTTCCCTTGTACTGCTCTATCCTTCGTGTGCAGTATAATACAACTGCGCCGTAGGTATCATCAATCAGACGTTGGCTGAGCTGTGTTTGTGTTCTCTGACCCGTGGAGCTGATCCACCCTTGTGTGTGGGACCTCCTGAAATGCAGGAGATGTTAACTGAGTTCCTGTACAAGATTATAGAGGTAGAAAGGAAAAGACCTCAAAGATCTAAAGTGAGAAGAAGCTTGATCATAAATACTTTATATTCAGTAGAACTTTAACAGCTGATGTTCAAGTCTAGGAGTATCAGGAGTATCAGAAGATATTACCCTCCAACTACTGTTACGTTCCAGATCCTTTACTTTCCAACTTCTTTTTCTTTCTAGCTACCTGGTATGTGCACCGCACCTCTCAGTCTAAATACTTAATGAACTAAATCTAATTGTCTGACTCCGTTAACAAATCATCATTTTAAACATAGTTCTGCTACCATCTGGGAGTAATTTTTGTTTAAATGCAAATTTCAGAGAAAAAGACCGTTTTTTGTTTTCTTATTGCTTATAGGTGTATTCTATTTAAAAAAAAAAAGGATTTTGCTTTAAATTGAAGCATCTTAGTCCAAAGCCAACTATGTAGGGTTTAGTGGAAAGAGGAAAAAAATTTACAAAGTTGAAAATAACCTCAGGTCTCTTTCACTGCATAGAAGCAATCTTCCGTGTGAGCTTTCCAGAGTTTGAAACAAGTAGCAAGAGCACTTTGTACTGCTTTTCACTGAGATAGAACCTCTTGTTTTTGAGATTCACATGACCAGGAGTTGGTATGTTTTACACAGTCTGGGAACATTTCTATAGAAAGGACTGAATTGTAGCAATCCTTAGCTTTCATTCTGAATGCTTAAAGGCAAAACTTCCACTTCTCTACACACATTCCTTTTTTTTTTTTTTTTTTTTTTTTTTTTTTTTTTTTTNTTTTTTCCTTTTGCTTTTTTTAGTGGCCACTCTTTGAAGCTAGTCAGGCTTTTGAGGTAATAGGATAAGCCCTGTGTAGAGGGAGTGGTGGGCAGCTCTTGGGAATAAAGGTACATGATAAATTCATGTTTTATTAATGCTAGGTAACTGTAGATCTAAAACTCTTTTACTCTTATGTGTTTGATATTTAGCATTTAGTACTGCTTTTATATATGCCGTTTTCATATTTTCATATGGGAGTTCTGTTTTAGGAGAAAAATAAGGGACGCTTAGTTGGCAAAGTAGATAATAGTGTGCTATTAAACACTGAAAGCAGTGATTGTCTAGAGTAATCTGCTTGCGCCTATAAACTTATAACTTTCCAGACCATATCCTTCTTGCTCATCAGTGTGTATGAAGTTAGGAACAGTGAACAGCAAACAACACCACCTGGATACACTTTTGCATTACAGATGTGGGCGTCATGCATATTGAGATTTAGTACTGACTGAGGCAGTAAACTGTTTTAATTATGAAAAAATCCCCATGCAATATAAACAAACCCTCCAACTCTTTGTATTTTCAGTAAGCGATGAGTTAAACTTGGGCCCACTTCTTATACTTAAGGAGGAAGTCTTAAGCAAGTGGCATTTATTTGTATTCCCTGTGCTTGTGTTTTTATTTAACACCTCCTGATTATAACTTTGACAGATACAGGTGATGTCTTGCAGTCATTTTTAAAATGCTGAACTTGGAAGCAGCCTTGAAGATTCGATTTTATAGTTTGTACCATTAAACAATCTTGTATTTGTACACTATGAGCTATCTTATGCATGAGTCTACATAGTCTTTAATGGATAACATGTACCTTTCTATATTTAAAGTGTTCTGTATTAACAGACCATGAAATGTCAGTAGACTTAAGGCTATGCTTTAAGAAATGAGAACAGTGGTGAATATTTTAAATACCTTTATCAAATTTCATGGCTATATGAACAAGGATTTTTCAGTCTCGATGTTTCTGTAGTATTTATTTAGCATACTTTGCTATTATTGTGTCAGAAGCAATTCTGGTGCTTCTTCCTGGTATGCAGAGAGACCTTTAGCTGTAACAGTACTAAGAAGAACAAGATACGGAGGACTACAAGGATAATGCACTTCATTTGTGCATGTGAATGTGCAGTGACACTGTCCTAAAATCTTTGTAAAATTCTACCTTTTCTTTGCCCACTTTGATGCATTGGGAAAGGAACTGGCTGTGAATACTCTGAAGCTGAGTGGAGTTAGGAGTCACCAGTGGATCGTATATCAATGGTGTCGTGATAGACTTGCACGGGGAAAGGAATGCTGAGTTTGAGTGTGGTACCAACGTTACTGAGGATAAAGGACAGCAAGCTGAAGAAGGAAGCTGCTTATTTTAGAGATCTGGTTCTGTGCTTTAAGCTTTTTTATTTTATCTGGAAAGCTGTGTTCATTAACATATCAGGAGCAAATTTTCTGTCTCTGAAAATTTCTATTCAATGAAATGCATTATGTTACAGAGATATTGCGGATACTTCAGACTGACAATATTGTCTACAGGATTTTTGAGTCCTGAATAGATCACATTGATCAGTGTCCTGGTTTTAGTTTTTGCAGTCGTGATAGATAGGCTGTAATATTCACCTGCAGCCAAACCTGCTCAGAGGTTTACTGCCACACCTAGCAAAGCTGGCACCGAAAAGGACTTGGCTGTGAAACTTTCAAAGCAAATCTTCCAGATACAGCAGAAAATGGTACTGGGAATTCAGCAGATGGCCCCCTTGCTTCTGAATCATTTCTGAGCCCAGGATGTTATTAGGGTGCACTGTTCTGCTTGTGGCTTTTTAAGGTGAGATATAAACAAAGTCTCGTTTACTACTTGTTATTTAAAGATCCCTTTGTATTTTGAAGGAAATAGAAGACTCAGAAGACCCAATGCCTTCGCCAATTTCTGACTTGGCTAATTATTTTTCTTCCGTTGTTCCCTGCAGCTTCAGCTGAATACAGTATTTTTCACATACTTCTCTAAGCTGTTTTCTAATAAGGCTGTCAAGCAGCTGCCCTGTTGCACTCAGTGCTTGCCTAATTTCTTTGGGGTGTGAGGGGTGGGAAATGCTTCTCTGTTACACAGAGGTACCTTTTAAAAAGCACAGCTCTCACCCCGTGTCCCGAGGCTCCAGTAGTTCTAAATAAGTACATTGCAGGTACTTGGAAATAATAACTGTTTAGTTGATACTGAGCCACAAGCATGCTGTTCCAGCACTAAAGCATGTGTAACCAGGACTGAGTAGCACCTTGTTACTCTCTGTAGCAGATAATAACACTGGGAACTTGAAAACTTCTCAAAAAAATTAAGCGTGTTTGAGGAACGAGGGACCATAAATGGAGAACAGGAGGGCCGTTGCATGAGCATCTCTCTCCGTCTGCCTGAGTCTAACGGGGAAATGCTAGCCCAACTGAGTCTGCCACAAAGAGTGCCAGTTTTGTGTTTGCCACCAGCGAGGAGAGGTGTGTGCCAGGCACAGTTGTCAGAAAGCAATTTGAAGGCTAGACATGGTGAATGTGTGTGGTGTGAAATGCGGTCTAGGTGGCAGCAGGTGAAAAGGAGGAGCCACCATATCTGGGTGATTAGCTGGAAGACCAAATAACTCATGAGTTTCTGATCACAAGCCAAGTGATCCCTCAGCCCTGGGCTGTACCCTCAGCAGCACTGAAAGCGGAAAGGAAGGGTATGGTCTAGGCATTACCAAAGAAAATGCCTGGGAAGTAAAATTTCAGTTAAGAAATATTGTATAAAGTATCCAGTAATGAACCAGCAGCTCCAATAAATTGTCTGGTTTGGGTAGTTCCTATAAATGGAAGGGGTGGGCGGGGGAGGCCCCAACTGTACTAACAAAATAATGTAGAAAGAAAAAGAGGGAGAAGTAGGAAAGAAAATGGAAAGTGGTACTTTCACTCTTCCGTGCCAAAAGTCTCTGGCAGCTGCCTCCAGCAGAAGTGGCTGTCTGCCAGGGGGAATCCTGTGCGCTGCTGACAGCCTGGAATGGGCTTACCAAGGTACCTGCCTTAGGCGAAGTAAGGGGTGGCACTCCTGCTTAAATCTTTCTAGTCTCATTACTTCTGGGCACTTAATGTCTCCGAGCGGGCTGAGTGGGTTTCCTACCAACCCTAACGCCTCCACCGTGCTGGAGAATATGAGCATTCCTGCAGCCCACACTCAACCTGATGGTGACCTTACTTCCCAATTTCTGTGATTCCTTTTCCTGTGCTTTCTGTCATTTCTACAATGCATGAGAGACAGAAAGAACTTTCAGAAAATACCAATGTGTGTTTTTAGCCACATGTAGCATTGCTGCTCATGCCTTGTATTAAGCCTGGTTTTGTGCAATGTATCGCCTTTGAGCATATTTTGTTTCTAATTCAGTCAGTGGGTAGCACTTTGTATATAGCATTGCAATTAAATTTAATCATCTTCAACCAATTTCTGCTGGGGCCATTTCCTTCACCCACAATTAGCAGTAATGTTAAACAGGTGCTTTATGTTTGACAGTGCCTTCCCAGCATTCTAATATTTTTATTGGTCCCTCAATTGAGTTCTTAAAACCAGATCGATTTCTCTCTTATTTTACATGTGGCAGTGCTTGTTTGTCCATTACTTCCAGAATTATTGCTGTTACATCCATTTACATTCTTACTTTCAGTTCATAGGCATTTTACTCACCCAGAGCGTAGCAGGTTAGGGGTTTGGGTTTTTTTATTGTACGCTGTGTATACGTTTGAAAATGGATGTAGAGACATAGTGTTTGTGAAACAGGTGCTCCCTCAGATAGCGGGTTGAGCTGTTAACCAGGCTCTGAGCAGAAAGCCTGCTCCCCTGCCTGCTCCCCTGCCTGCTCCCGCCCTGCGTTCTGGACTCCTGCCCGCACATGCTGTCTGTGGTAAGCGCTTGCTTGCCTGCGCTGGGGAGGATGCTCCAGCTCCTTTCTCTGGCTAAATGAACGTTTTGTTTTGACCACTTAAGGACTAAATAAATAGAATAACTTTGTTTATGCAAATACTTGCATTTGAGATTATGTCCCTCGCATAAAACCTGTGGTCAAAAGAATCCCAGAATCTACTTATTCCCCACAAAAAGGATTTGCAAGAGGAGCTCCCTGCAGAAGGTTGTTAAATGGACAAGGAGGAAAAAAAAAGCTTTTAAAGATTGGCCAGAATGGAGTTGTTTTTGTCCTACGTGGGTTTCCCTGATGGACTGCATAGTCTTTGGCTAGAAGGCTCGGGGCTTTTTTGGTTTGGTTTTTCTTTTTTTTTTTTTTNTTTTTTTTTTTGGCATTTAACACCAAGAATGTTTGTTAAGTCTTTTTATTACATCCCAACAGATTACTTTAGGAGGCTTAAGTCGTCACTACCTGCAAATGTCATTTTTCTCACTTGTATTAGAAAATCTGTGGGCTGTATTAACAAGAGTGTGGAAAAATATTCCCTTGGGGAAAATGTTGACTTTTCTGTGGAAAAAAATATAAATTCAAAATGCTTTTATCTGCCTGCTGAAATACTGTTATTTTAAAATACCGCTGTAGTACACTGTGAGAGATTTAGTTTTGCTGCTTTATATGTCTGTCCACCTGTATAAGCCTGGCTTCGTATATGGACATATCTTCCATGATGCCCTCAAGGTCTTCACTCTGGAAGAGAGTGCATCAAATTTGTTACAACACACAGCAAAGCTGTGATCCTTCTTTTAGAGCTCAAGATCTAGGACCTTACTGTGAAAGTTTTTTACACCTACAACAGTAAAAAAAAAAATTATCATGGATCAGGGATATTTTTTTTAAAATGTCAAATTAAGTTTATTACAGGGTCAAGTCAATGTCAGAGAAGTACAGATGCATACATGGGCCTGCAGGAACCAGAATTCCCAACTTAACATGCAGTACCATTAAAATCCAGTTTGTGCCTCCAAGGAATTAAGTGTATCTTCAGTGAGGAAAAACAGTCATTTAGAATACATACGTGCATGAAGAAGTCCATGCGTACAAACATTTCTGAATAGCAATAAGAAGATCCTTTAAAGGAGCTTTTTAGCATTCGCATCAACAGTTGCAAACACTTTTTTCAAGATTTAACCAGCTCTGCTGTTAGCCTTTGAACCTTCAAAACTCTGAATGAACAGTATTAAAATAATTTGATTTATGATGATAATCTGCACAGGTGATACCAGAGGCGGCGACTGTAATATTACAGCTGGATATCCAGAGTTCACTCCTGCATTTCTGTATTTTATGTGGGCACATATCAACTGCTTGTCTTGTACAATCAACTACTGCGCATGAGTAACAAGATTTGTCAAGGAGTATGTACACATGCCTGAAAATGCTGTTCACTGCTTAGAACGTATTGTTCTGTACCCAGTCATAAGACACTTTAATGACAGCTTTTTGCTTTTTTTTTTTATACTAGACTAAATTTATGTGCATACTGGATAAGATGTAAACATCATCATCAAAATTTTGTCCCAGTTTCATAGTTATGCATAATGATAATTGGCAAGCTGGTTCAAGTAAAGAAACAGAACTATTGCTGGGAGATTGCATGCAGCTCTGAAACAATTCATACATTAATCAACTCTAGTTGATATCAATTTTTCAATTGATGTTTTCCCTGGAACACATTCTAAAACAGATTTAGTGCATTTGTGTCAACAGAAATATTCTATCTATATTCTGCTCAGACTGAACTGGAGAGATGTATTTGAAGTTGTTGAGAAAATTCTCAGTTGTAATCAGCTGTAAATCTGCAGCCTGCATTTCCAACTTAGATTGTAACATGTTACGAAGGCTTGTGAAGCTAGATTGGAAAGTGTAAGGAAAGAACTTCCTAAAATACACCCTTTGATAACATAATATTCGGTAGATGGGATTTTTGGGTCAAAATTACAAGTGGAATCTGTACTAATCAGAGGGTCTGCTAGAAATGCAAACTCTTATAGTTATTGTTATATGTATTTTTTATTTTTGAAGAGGAGTTTTTATATTCAGATTTTTATAATTTTAATTGTAGTAGTTTTTTGTGTGTTTCAGAAGTGATTAGTACAAATTATTTTTCTATACTAATTTTCATTTTTCTGTGCTAATCATTACATCTTCACTGGAAATATGACTTTCTGCGATGTGTGAAAAGCTCTGAACACTGATTTTTTTTTTTTTTTTTTTTTTTANTTTTTTTTTTTTTTTTGAGAGGGAGGTCTAAGTAGGGGCAAAAGAAGTATATTCATGCCACCCTATGTTAAACACTGGAAAACCGAGTTCAAACCTTGATATTTTGAGCCTGTGCTTGAACCCTTGTCTGAGATTACAAGAAGCGTCTGGTGATGCGTTACAGGTTGACAGGGAAAGAATCTGCGGTGATCTTCGCATTGGTTGCTTGGTGAATATTGTGGTCCAAATGCTGGCTAAGGAGGGCAATCGGTGGACTGGATAATGATAAGGATTTCTCTGTGTGGGAAAGGTACTGCTTACTTTCAGATGCTGCTCTGACTGCTCGACTGTGCTGGAAGGCATTATGGTGTAGGAACAGAATATCTGGGATGGCTACAACCCGCGTGGCCACAGGCCTGTGGCAAACAGGAGCCGAGAGGTATACCCATCATCTCAACACAAGGAGTGGCTGCCTGGTCTGATGAGCACCAGATCAGAAATTGTCACATAGCTATTGAGAACTTGTTTAGAAAATAAAATTCAAAAGTGCAGTCATGTAGGTCCCCATAGAACAAAAGACTATGTGATGTGTATGCAAGTAGTTTGTGCGTACCAAATAATAAATACACATCCCTTGAATGTCACTGACTACATATGCAGCTTCTCCTAGATGTCTGAATGCTTAACTGCAGTCCTTATAAAGCCATACTACTGCTCTTCCTTGATAGAAAGCTAAGGTTATTATGTTGTATGCATCTACATGAATGGACACTAGCATTTTCCTTCTTCAGTGTTTCAGTATACGCTTTATTTTAAAGAAAAGATAGCAAAACCTATGTGAAAAAATAGTTTAGAAAACCAAATGAAGAAAGATTAGGTTGGTACTATATACAAAGATTTCAAATTTTCATGGGAATGATAAATATATCCTTTGCTATTCAGTGTGGCAAAGAGGCAGTGGAAGGCTGAGCAACGTTGAAGACAGTGATTTGCTCACAAAATAAACAGCACTTTAAAAAAAGTTCTGTTTCTGGGAGTAAGTGATACATTTTTGTGGTTACTAATAATCAATAGAAAAATCTCAGATGTGTGATGCAGACGTATTTGTATCCTATAAAGCAAAAATGACATTGAAATAAGTGATAATAATATGTAGACTTGCTGGTCTTATATTTTGTTCATCTCTTCTGCTGCAGACCTGTTTATCACCAGTGCATTGTATACCATGTGGAACAGGAGTTTTTTATTTGGTATATACTGTACAATATATGTGTTTTATTGCTTAGCATTATAATAAGCGTATTTTAGAAGTTAAACTTCAAAATATACAGATGCAACATTGTGGTTATTTATCTCAGAAGTTAACCCTCCCCTCAACATAAACAAAAACGGTCTCTAAATTTATTCCCTAGAGGACATGTCTTATTTGAAAATGATAACACTTGGTGGAGAAAGATACGCCTTTCATTTTGGCTAGGTTAATAAATCTGTGCAGTACAGGTTTGGAGCTTAGAGCTCTCTTCTTATTATTGGGGAACAAGTTTTCATTCTGCAAAGTGGTTTTTTTTTTAAAAAAAAAAAGAGTATTGACAGCATGGGGCTTTTTATTATATAAAGCAGATGTGATGGCTGAAATAGAGGGTTATATCCATATGCCATGTTATAACTTCTAATGGGAAAAGGAAAATAAAGCAAATAATTTTGGTTGTTGGTTTCCCCTTTTTTTTTTTTTTTTTTTTTTTTTTTTTTTTTTNCATTTCTGTTTTGACAGCTGTCTACTAGGCTGGGTATCTATTCATAATATTATTTTTTCACCTTGAAGAATCACCGAAGTTGTAGGTGATTGAATATGATATCTGTGGGTTGTGGGATCAGCCTTTAAGTGTTTATGTTGATTTGCATACATGACAGCTTTCATCACTAGACATCATTATAAACGGCAAATTGGAAGAAGTTAAAAAATTTGTTTCCTTGAAAGGGGTTTAAGCAAGTTTACAGAATGGCTTAACTGAACCTGCATAATCTTCACAGTCAATAAAACCAAAGACAGAGAAACGTGCACAAAATCCACAGCAAAAATGTTGTGTTTCCGCTGCCTGTTCTTGAAGACTCACTCTTTAACCTGCAGGAAATAAGGCTTATTAGGTATGTAGGCTTAGAAATATTCCAGTAGAAAAACAGTTTTCAAGGATTTTCTTTTCAAATCTGGAGTTCATCTGTAAACTTAAGAAATAAGGACCTTGAATGCCTTTTCCCTCTACCCAAATACAGTTGCTTATCCCAAGCTTTTGCCAAAATATGTCTAGTTGCAGTAATAGTCTTCCTGATGCTCCCACTAGCACTGTCTGAAGAATAAAGTTATGATTAAAAAAGTACTTGACATGAGTATTTTTAGAAACTATTTTAACTACTGTGATTTATCATTGTACCAAGCAATACTATAACCTTGGATGCTTCCAAAAAAATCCCAAACCCACCAACACCCCAAACCATCCCAAACAATGCCCCCAAACAGCAAAATAATCAGAGTTAGCAGGTGAGATCACCATGAATGTGATGAATCACTGGCACCCTTTCTTCCTATGGCTGCTCAGGTAAAGTTCAGATCTTGACATTCCACTTGCCTGGGAGCCGTTATAGAAATCCTAATCGGCTTCTTGATTGCCTGTTAAGAAGCATAACTGATTAAGTAATTGTAGCACCTTACACTGAAGAGTTTTAAATACATAAAGCATTCTAAGCTGTCTCCTTACAGTAAAAGGTATGGCTGCTTGTGTTATATATTATAAAAGAAAGTCTATTCTTTTCTATCGTCGTTATGTACTTAGCTATGTTTATACTTCTAACCTCTGGCTAATAAGGATGACGGCCGTATGCATTAGGCATTAGACAGCCTTAAAAAGATTGATGCTTTTGATTACAGCATACTATAGGATAAATTGTAGGGTTCAAATCTCTTACAGAGTTAAAAAGGATATGTGGTATCTGAAGAAACATAGAGGTGTCAATTTGCTACTCGATGGTACTAATATATTTTGATAAGATCTGCATATTAAGAATGAGCCCTCAAGTACACTGATTTAGTACCACAATTGTACACTGTACTTCACAGTGAGTAGAACAAACAATAAAAACGTGAATCCTTGCCTCTGCTCTGAAGGACAGCGAACAAAGACACGTAGGCATTACAGCTGGCAGGTGTAGAGAGGACCTGGTTTTCAGAAGGGCCTGGAAAGAGGAAAGGAAGGAGGATAGTAAATGTGAATGGGGAGGTTAATTGCAAAGCAAATGAGTTTGCGACAGAAAGCGCTGAGGCTCAGAGCCTCAAAGGCTGTGTGCATACTAGTAAAAAACACCAGGGAATGTGCCAGGCACTGGTGCTTAATCAGCTAAACTATGAGACTGTGAGCATTGTTTCTAGCATGCTTGTGGTGTGGACCAAGCAGCACTGTCCCAAACATTTCCTGGGGAGGGTTTGGGAACTAGCATAGGGCAGGGACAGTTACCAGCACGTGGTTTCCATTCCAAGAGAATTTAACAGCACTGATGAGGGCTGCTCAGTAAAGACAGACTTCTTTTTTTTATCAGGGTCTGAAATCCCTCCCCTCTATGGGGTGGAGGATTGCTGCTTCTTGGGTTCTGCTGCCCTGCATGTCTGGTTCTGAATGTCTATGTGCATGGACCATCCCTGACTCTGACTGAAATCTGGTCCAAACAACTATCATCTTTGTAGTTTAAATCAGGAGTAACTCCATGCAATCAGGAATTCTCAGAACATTACGTCCTCTACCTACTTTTGGCTCTTTTGATCCTCTTTGTCTTTCTTGTAGTCACCATGTATCTTCTATTTCTCTTTTTTGGGCAGCACCATTCACTGTCTCCAGGTGTATTTGCTCCATCTTATTGTTCCTTGATCTTCTCTGTTTCTTGGTATTGAACTTTGCTCAGGCTCTGGGGGCATCAGAGTCATCCCGCAGTTGGCAACGAAGTCTGTGCAACATATTTACCCAGGATTTTTAGTTTCAGGCCATCTTTCCTCTTTGAGATAACAACAGGTGATACAGAGGAAAACTTGTGTAAAGCATAGCCACCAAGGAAACGAACTTAAAGATATTCCAGAATGGGGCAGCAGATGTTTTTTGAGGACATTAGGGTATTAAATGTATTTTGGGATTTGGGATTGCTCAGCAATGATCTTTAAAGGTTGTCAAAGAATACAAAGGTACCCTCTAAATAAAATTGCTCTGAAATTATGGTTTACTGCGTGTCTCCATCAGCCCAGGCCTCTGAGGTACTCATGAATGACTACATTCAGTGCCAGGTGGGGGACCTGTTATGGATTCTCCCTGAGATTATAAGCTTTCTGTACGTCTGAGCTGGTGTAGGACTGTCCTCTGCTTTACTACCCTTTGTACTCCATCTTGGGCTACAGTTTCTAGAAGGAGCTGTTAAGGTCTAATAAGACCTAGGCATTTACTGCTGATTGTAACATCTCTGTAGAATAAAATCAATGTTTAGGCAATAGTGGGAGCCTGCTGAGCTGGTTTTGGACCTCAGGCACTGGCAGTGGGATTGTGAAGCTATATCTGTCCTGTGAAGGGAGGAGAGGAGCAGCGGAGCCTTGCAGGTGCATGGCAGATGCTCATGATGCTTGCCCAGGCAGTGAAGCTCTTTCTCTGACCTTGAAACGAGGTAGCCTTTTCCAAACCAGCTACTGGGAACATTGTCCATACTCTGTTTGTTCCCCGAACTATAATTGGGCACTGAGAGAACAGTGGGTGCCATAAGTCAAAACTGTGCTGGCAAGCACTGTAAAAACAATACAGAGTGGACAGTTGTGTGCTAGTGCTTGAGCTTGTATCCTGTTCTGTTTGATTACTAGAATGAGTGTAGCCTGGGCTCCAGCTCCATTAAGGGTATGCAGAAAATAGGACCAAATATTGGAGTGTGTTGGGACATGTGGAGATTGAAGGGTAGTAGCTGGATCTCCTGACAGCAATCTGCTGGGTGGATCGGATGGAGCTGCTGGATTTCCTCACAAATACCATTGCAAATCTGTCTTGTGCTCCTGACAGGAGGACTCCCAGTAAATGTGATATGTATATGCGGACTGAATAAGAGAAAGCTCAGTTTCACCACTCGGGCAATGAACTTCAAAGATAAAGAGCAGGTGAGAGCATATTCATGAATCATAATGAGCTTCATGTAGTTCTTTCTGTAGTTCCTTCAAGCATCCTTAAAATTCACAGGGAGGAGAAGTGCCCAGTCACTGTCTGTTCAGGGCAAGATTTTAGCTTGTGTAAATCAATGTATTTAATTGATTGCATTTTGCAAAGCTGATTTATGCCAGTGGGATCTGGTACTCGGATTTTATTTAGATTTTATTTAGTAAGTAATCTGGCTAAAGTCAGTGAATATTAGTTACTAGGACCTCCAGGGTTGAGACATCGCTGTGATTAAGTTGCAGAATTTCAATTAGAAGGGAAATGCACCTGTGCTCCAAAAATGAAACCTTAGGTATTTTTGCCGGACTCTAGACAGTGACTGTCTTTTCCGTACTACTGAAGCACAAACTATGCTGGTTAATTACAAACCATGCTGCTATAGCGTATGTATTCATACAGTAAGCATAACACCTTTCTTGCTATGGAGCCGCTCTTTGGTTTCCACACTTCCCTGAGAGCACGCGGTTTGACTCAGAACTTGCTTCCACATTCCTTACCCTCATAGCACATAGATGTTCATTAAGACAGACGATTCGGGGGTTATTCACTGTGGGATGGTGTTATAGTATATAATTTAGACGCTCATCATAGTAACATCAGTGCCACTTGGTTTCAGGACCCAGATTCCTGGATGGAATAAATCAGATCTAAGTAAAAGACACATATAAAGCACTTTTTCTCTTTCCAGCACAGCAAAAGCTTGACAGAAGTCAGTCACAACTTTTGCTGGATTAGAAATGCAGAGCAGTATGCTTTTGAAATGTGAATTAGTGATCAGACTTAATATCCCAATATTAATCACTCTCCTAGTACTACCTTAATATCTGAATATTAAGCTAATATCCTGTTCTCTGCTGTTACAATTTTTGTGCATAAATGTGTGAGTGACTAGGCCACTTAACGCCACCTGTTGACGTGGGGAAGTGATTTGTTTCCTATGGAGGACAAGCATCATTTTCAGGTTTCTTTTGGAATCTAATGCACAATATTTTATTAACATTATAAGATGGATTTTAGGGGTTTGTATGTTTAGCTGCCCTGTTAGGGATTTCTGTTTGTTTCTTTTCCTCTTAGATTACAGTGTTACCGTGCTGGTAATTTCCTCTAGCATGATACCTATCAGAAACTTGCCAACAGTCATTATCTGTCAGGCTGCTTGAGGAGGAATCCTGCTCTTTAATGACTTCAATGGGACCCTCCCCTTGGATGAAATAGGAGGGCTGGCATTTATTTCCACAGAAGATACTCTCTCTTCCCAAGAGCAGAGAGTCACTCTGCCGTTTTGGTTCTGCAGTGAGCGCACACCAGGGATGCTGTGGGGATCTGGGTGATTGCACACCAGGGATGCTGCGGGGATCTGGGTGACCGCACACCAGGGATGCTCTGGGGATCTGGGTGACTGCAGGTCACTGAGTGCTGGGAAACTTTTGAGCTTGGTACTTTGCTGGGAAAGAGGGGTTCAGCTTTGGCTAGTCTTATTCCTTCCTGTTGTTGATGTCGCCATGAGGCAAGTGAGAGACAGAGGTATCTTGCTTTATTATCTGGAGCTAGTAAATATTTCCTTTGTGATACTAAGTGATGATCTGATGAATCTGGAAAATTACTACTAGAAAATTAAGTCAGGAAAAATTACATCTATGGAAGTGCCAGAGGTTTTGTGAGGCTACTTCAGTTTCTCTTACTGGGGTGAATAGATATGATAACTCTCTGCTGGCCACAGTCTTCGTATGTCCACTAGCAGTGCTCCACTAGGTGCACTGTGGTACCTACTAGTCACTACTCACTCGGTTTCTATCCAAAAGTTCAGGAGGAAACTTGCAAAAGAACATGAGAGGTGGAGCTGTGAAGGGCTGGATTGTTCAGATGGAGCTTGGAGTCACTGCTGGTTCAGCAGGCTGGGGGTGATATGGAGAAGTGCCTCGGGAAGGTGAAGGGGACAGAAAAAAAGGGGAAGCTAATTATGGGAAAATACATGGTTTTTCCATTGGTTTTGTTTTCATACTGATAGCATGCTAGAGAAAAGGTATTCATTACTTGGGCAAAGGTCTGCAATGTGACAGTAGATCTAAAATAATTGACACAAAGAAGTAAAAGCTTTGGAAAACAGAATTTTGACAATTGCGTGTGAAGATTTTTTTTTTGCGCTTTCTGTAGCTGGTTAATGAACTAGACTGCAACTGAAGCTGGAAATGGACTTAGCTCTCTCACTGTGATATTTAACCTACTGGTGCTGGTTTACTCCCACTCCCAAAACAACGGAGGCACAGATACATGTTATGTAGGATTGTGGTTAATTTGTGTGTAGTTAGTCTGTAAAGTATGTACGGGTTACAGGCAGTGTAATGGAAGAAGGGTTGGGTTTGGTACACAGGTAAGTGATACATCTTCATGCTGGAACGGCCTCCCTTGCATGACTGTAATTCCAGTGTTTTTATTAGTGTGTGTAAACTGTAAACTGTTGCTCTGTTAGCACTCTAAGTGTATTTATCACAAACTAAAAGTCTGAGAAAATGCAGCTTTGGTGAGGAAAAAATGAAGAGTTCCCCTCTTCAGGTATGGTGTTGAGAATGATTTTGCGTAAAGGAGGGAATGAATCGATAGCTTTTTCAGTTGCAGGAGCGCAACTCTTCATGGTAGTTATGTCCCTAGGAAGCGTAGTTTTTAGGCAGGCGTGTGCAATAATTTCTGTCTGAGCCATTTGTTAATATTGGCAAAGCGTCACAGGTGCTCTGAGTGCTTATGGCAGGCTGGGGAGAAGAATGGAGCAGCAGGTTGCTGCTTCATCCCCGCACCGAGGGCTGGCACTTGTACACAGCCAGAGGTTGGAAAGGTACATTATTTTCCCCTGTAACTAGTACAGGAATTAATCTGTGCTTCTCATAGTAGTTTCAAGGAGTTTTACTGAGCTCGGCTTTCATGATTTTCAGCAAAATCTCTCGTAAAAATGTTTATAGAAAATCCTGTCTCCCATGTAATTACTCTGCCATATGCAGTGGCACATATTAGTCATTCTTTGAACATTTTATGCTCCCAGGGGGATTTAAGAATAAATACGACCATAGAGTACAAAATTAACACATCAAATTAATTTTGTGTTATACAAACACCGTGATGGATAATGTCAATTCAGGGCTTGATCCTGCATATGCTGAAGTTGAGAAAATTTCTTGGTGTTATTTTGCTTTATGATTGGCACATAAAGGTCTTGATTTTTTTTCTAATTGTATAAAAATCCCGTTGTTATATAAACACAGTCATAGCATATTAACAAAAAGCAATGGCAAAAAAGAAGAATATATTAGGTTCTTCTATGAGGAATATAATACCGAATTTCTACCAACATTTTTGGTTTTCATGAAAAACAAATACATTTGCAGTCCTATAAGTACTTTTTTAAGCAGAAAGTCAGTCAGATTACTTTCAGATCATTATATCATCTGTGCTAGAAAGTGGTAATTGGGAATTACTGACAGTTTCTATCAGGTTTGGCTTGGCAGCAAACAAGGTTAACATTAAGTGGTCATACAGCTGAGTTCATTTTAAATGATCTTTGAGGTTGAGATGTTAAGGTTGAGATGCCTTTAAAGTAAGCTAAATGCTGCTTGTGTTTGGAACGTGATCTGATGTCTAATTAGGTCTCTCCTATGGAAAGCTTAGAAGTTGTAATCCAATGTTCAGAATCAACAGCAGAAATGTGTCATTTTAAAGTTTAGAAATCTATAAAACTTCATGTAAGCTGATTTTAAAGATTTATATGCATGCAATGATGTGGGCATGGAAGACACTGGATTTTAAGCAAAGAAAATTTAGGATTATGCAAGATATTGTAATGTGAGTTCATACTGTGGGTGGTGGGGCTGTTAATGTGAATTTGAGCAGTTGGTATCATTATATATTAAAAATAAATATGTAGAGAAATTTATTAGGGTGGAGGACTGTATGTAAGACTTAGGATACCCAACACTACCTATTATAGTGCTTTTAAAGACTGACATACCTTTGTTTATATTTTCTCATTTGTCAAAATTGGACAAGCTTAACATACTGCAGCGGCTGGTTAATTAACTTATTTAGGGTTTGTGTGACAAATAATTGACTGTTTCCCCTTAATAAAGAGATCTTTTGCAACCTTTTTTTTTTTTTTGTACGCTCAAAAGAAGAAAGGATCAAAAAGATGGCAGTGTTAGACAGTTCAAAATTTAGGCCAGCATCTTTTGGCTGTTTTAGAAATATAGTGTTGCTGTGTTCTCTCTTGAAGGGAAAACAATGTCTTTTTCATATGCACAATGACTTCCCATGCTAAGTCAGCTTGAATTAAAGTCGCTGGATGTTCTATGGCAGAAAGAGCTTTGAACCTAAATTTGATTTTAGCCCTCCTCGCTGCAGCCTGAGGACAGGAGGAGGAACATGTAGTGTTTTCACAGAATACTGGAAATCTTGTGGACATCCGACTGCCTCCTTTTCCCTCTGTTTTATGCATTCATTTGGTAAAAATACATCCAGCAAGCCTGGAGAAGGGAAGAGCAGAAGAAAACGAAGATAATAATGAATGCTGTATGAAGGAATGATTTCCTTGCTTCCATTATGACTCCCTGGTTGTTCCTAGAAAGCTGTGATGTGCTTTGCTCTTACAGCTGTGTCTTCCTGCCGGCTCAGGGCAGAGTGTACTCACGCGGTGAGCCCACTAAGTCGAGAAGGGCAAAGAGCAGAAGATGAGGAAGGGGAGGCGCAAGGAGGCAAAGATGACTGTGGCCCCTTCCTCCAAGAAGCATCCTGTGCAGGCAGGGCTGTGTGACGCAGCAGCAACAGCAGCAGTAGTTGTGAAGCCCCTCCATTAATCTTGTGGTGCAAATAAGAGGTAAATTGAGGGGGTAGTTTGTTTCCTCGTTATGAACTGGTTGCAGAAAGGAAAGGGACACTCATGAAGTCTGGGGAGATTAATGCGTATGTGTATGTAGAGACTTTACATGATTCAGTTTCTAAGCCACAATATGTAAATATTGCTGCCATCTTTACAAGATATATAAATAGGGAAAGGAAAGTACAGTTTTCCCTAAAGCTGAAGATGGGATCTAGTATTTTCCTGATAAAATGTGATACTGTTATTGGAGAGGGAAGGAATGTGTGGGGGCAAATGAATGTGTAAGTTAAAAATGTATATTACATTTCTGTAAATTCATTTTATTTTAACATTAACAAGACTAATAATTTCTCACATTAATGTATGAGAACAGTGTCAGTAATTTTTGCCTGGGTCCAGTGGCAGCATACCTATATACTTCACTTGACACATCTTGGCTCGGAAAATTTTAATGAGATTTTTTCCTTTTCCAATCTGTGAAGCTCTCTGTGCACTTAAATGTCTAGCTGGTACCTGACTTCAGAACAAAATAATAATACATTGACCTTTTTAATGAAGGAGAAATTTCTAGCAGAAGTTAGGTGGTAGTCATCTGTACCAAGCTCAGCATAGTCTAAAAATGGCAGGCCACCGATATCTTTATGTATTATTCAAAATAATTAGTGTGAGCAGTCAGTCTCACGTCAGCTGCTTTGAATTTACAAGGTGAGGTGCAGTCCCAGGCTGGGGCTGTTGTCCTGGTTTGAGGTAAAACAGGACCAATTTTGTTCAATAA
>RSEF01000002.1:24947768-24961038 GCA_003993805.1 Himantopus leucocephalus
TCATAAGTCTCTTTTTCCCTCCTCTGCCTTTCTTTTTGAAGAGAGGTGGGGGGGAGCACGACAGGCCATTCAGCCTGCCGCAGCACGGGTCTGCGCTTGAACTCAGGGTCGCAGATGAGACTCGCCTGTACCGGTGCATTTAACAGCAAGCATCTTTCAGCAGCTTGCTGGCTCAGATAGTACAGAGGGGTGGCACGTGATTGTTCCTGACCACATAGGAATAATTTTATGTTATTTAAAAAAATATATATAAAATCCACTGTCTCTTAATCAATGGGCAAAGGAGAAAGTAATTAGATTGTGCAGTGTTCACATGAGAATAAATCAGTAAATTGCATTAAGGAAACTCCCTCTTATTAGAAGTACTTCTTTCAAATGAACAGTGTTAATAAGCACAGGTAAGAATAGCTATACCGGGGTGTTGGTTTCTAGGACCACAAAGAATACAGATAGTTTTATTTACGGTTTCCGCTTTTGTAAAATCTACCAAAGTAATTTTTTTGTTGTGATAGGCTATACTTCATTTCTTCACTAAAAACAGTAAAAAAAAATGAGAAGAAATTGGTATTACTACATGTAAATGGATTATTTATGTAATGCTACATGACACCTATCCTGGAAATGAAGGGACAGGGGTATATTTGCTAGCATGGTGTCCTTAATTCTGTCATTTATAATGATAGGAAAGGTAATGAAAGCTACTTGTTGAAGACAGCTCAGAAAAATGATAAGTGAGAGCAAATAGGTGACACATTGGGAAGAAGAATTCCTGGTGGTTAGAGATGACAGAGGAGGTCTTATGTGCACTATCTATTGCGGCTCTATGCCTGCCTCCTGGATAACTTTAGCAATTCAATTAACCGATACGAGCCTGTGTTTCATCATCTATAAAAGGTAGATAACACTTACCCACCTCACAGCATCTTAATAATTGATTTTTGTAAAGTGCTTTGTGATTCTCAGATGGAAGGCACTATACAAGTGTCAAGTATTATTATTATTGCTACTAGTAGTAGTAACAGTACTTGGCATTTATACTGCTCTTGCCTGTTCACAATGCTTTAACATTAACTAATGTGTTCCTGCAGTCTCTCTGTGAAGTAGGTACCTATGTACTTTTAGAGGTGAAGAGATTCACCAATCATTTAGTTTTCCATTTTCATGCTGGTCATGAGATTTTAAAAAAAAAAAAAAGTGAAAATAATCCTAAAGTACAAACATCTGTGTGATGACTGGAGCACTTGTGGGAGGCTGTAGATTAGGTTTGGAGTTTGGTCATGGTTAGAGGGACACAGAACACGATGCTCACAATTTCTGGACAAGTTTTTTTACCACTGAACTCTGAAAAAAGCCTTCCTCCTTTAGCTGTGTTTCTGAATGCAAGAGCCTAACGATGTTGCTGTGTGTTTATTGTGTTCTGACCAAGCCTGTTCTTCCAAACACTTCTGAGCAATTGTACCTGGTTTTGGCAAAGCTGGAGAGCTCGGCTGAGAGGTCAGTGCTGGATAACAGGGAGTCCTGGGCCTGTTCAGAACTCTTGGTACTGCTCTTAGACCACCTTTAATTTAAAATGCAGTTTTGGTGTCTCCAGGCTTAGATTGTATTTTGGAGGTTTTAGATTGTATTTTGGTTGAAAGGCTTAAAATCTCCTAAATACTGTTTTAGATGCTTAAGAGTTTGTGTAGGGGTTGGGTTTTTGGTTTTGTTTTAACTTTAACTAGGGGATTGGAGCATCTTTCTTATGAGGAAAGGGTGAGGCACTTGGGTCTTTTTAGTTTAGAGAAAAGAAGACTGAGGAGGGATCTTATCAATACTTACAAACACTTAAAGGGAGCGTGCCAGGTAGATGGGAACAGTCTTCTTTCAGTGGTGCCCAGCGATAGAACAAGAGGTAACGGGCACAAACTTGAGCATAGGAAGTTCCATCTTAACATGAAGAGGGACTTCTTTACTTTGAGGGTGGCAGAGTTCTGGCACAGGCTGCCCAGAGAGGTGGTGGAGTCTCCCACTCTGGGAATATTCAAAACCTGCCTGGACACCATCCTGTGCAACCTGCTGTAGGTGACCCTGCTCTGGCAGGGGGGTTGGACTAGATGATGTCCAGAGGTCCCTGACCATTATGTGATTCTGTGATTCACTAAATCTGTCTTTTAGTAATAATCTGAGATTTTAGATTTGTCTTTTATTTCCCGTCTAACTGCACGTATTTCTGTAATCTGTGATATCTTGTAAAACTGGAACTCTAAGTTACTCACCCATCTATTTCGGATCAAATTCCACACTAAGAAATAAATGTTTTGCTGCCTTTGGGGTGGGCTCAACAGCTACAGACGTCATTGTGTCTGGAGGTGTTCTCTTCAAAAGCAGCTAATTTTAAAGGTGGCAAAACATCTTTGATTCACAGCAGCAATGGCCTCCAAAACTCAGACATTCTTCCCAAGTTCAGCAGGTGGCTAAACATCACTGACTGGAAATGACATGTCTCTGTTGCTGCACACATAGGCAGAGATGATATGAATGCATGGTGTGGACTCAAGCAGCAAGCCACAATTTTAATGCAAAGATAGAACCACAATCAGACCCAAACTCTGTTCAGCTTCTATGGATATAGCATGGCTATATTAACACGCTGCTGAGGTCCTCTGGTCTGTGCTGAGATCCCTTTAAGCAAAGAATTAGGATATGTGATCTGCTGTTCGGAAGCCTTTTCCTAAGGCTTCACTGGACGAGAGCTGCAGTGTGATCACAGGCTACGGTTTAAGGCCTTATCCCATGGTTTGATTCTGAGATCTGCACTGAACTTTCCACCCTGTGGACACCCTCCAGTGCACTTCTAATTGCAACAGAATGGGGTGTAAATAGTTTTAATTGCAAACAGCTTTCAAGTTGGGGTTTTTTTTGTGTGTGTGATCAAAAGCTGAAATCAGATTTGTCAAGAAAACTCCTTATTGGCCACTGTGGCCCAGGAGACCAGTTATAGTTCAGAATCACATATTTGGGATATGAGTGGTTTGGGGATCTGGGAAGGCTTCGCTTTGAAAACAGAAGTTCAGTTGTTATTTGTACGCAGACAATCTCAATGAATCATTTATACAGTACCTGTGAAAATGAGAGCAAAATGTGACTCAGCGTTTTGTGATGAAAAGCAGATACCCAGAGACATCTCGTTTTGTTAAGTGTCGCATTCCCAGGCCATCACTAATGAAAGCCTTGGAAATCTGTAAGTAAATGTTTCTTCTTTGTGTCCTAGACATTAATGGTTATCAATAGTAGCAGGCTGCTGAAGTCAGCTTAAATGGCAAGAATGCTTTTCATGAAAACAGTAATGGGTAAAAACAGATTGAATTTGAAATTCAGTGCAGGCACATGCTTCAGGCTTGCCTGAGAGGTGAGCTGTCTAGAGACCTCTGCGCTGCTCATGATGGTGAAAAACTGGAAAATGACTAATCACAGAGCCGGTTAAATGTGCAACAGGCAGGCTTGGGTTCTGTATTGAGACAGGCTTTTTGCTTTCTGCAGACTGGCAGTTACAGGGTCCCGCTGCCTCTCTCAGCAGAAGGAAAGCTCCAAGAATTAATGAAGTACTATCCGTAGAAATCATAATATCGGCATAAACCAAAGCCTAGACAGCAGGAATATCTCGTGCCCCATACGTGCTCTGCATCCTTCTGCTTCCTAGCTGTAGCTCGCCAGCAGAACGGCTCCATCCACTTGTGCTGCCACAGGATTTGACTTTCTGCTTCAGAAAAGGATATTTCTGTTAGAGGTGTGATTTTCATATACTGTCTATCCCCAGTTTTAGGAATACTGTCTCAGTAGCTTATTGCGCCTTTTGAAAATAAGATTCAGTCTTGCAAGCATTCAGTGAATCAGTAGGACTACCTGCACGAATAGAAGTCAAAGCATTACTTAGAAGCATACAGTCAATGAAAGAAATCATTAGTTTTGATATAATGCTCATTTCTACTTTTAATATACTCTGTAATTTCTTTTTGGGCAATTTATTCCGTGTCTTTAAATCAGCTATATGCAAAAATGTTATTTAAACAAACTTTAAAACATCGTTTTTGCATATAGATAACAATTATCTGAGTTATAAAATAGCATGCAAGTGTTCTAACTTGAATGAAATTTCAATTTCAAGATTGTACAATAAGAGATTTTACAGTTTCCTGTGTATATAGACATACAATGTCAATGTGTGTCATTAAACGAGAAAAAATTTTGTTTAATATTTTCCTTAGGCCACAAAAGAGGTTTTAAAACGTGTTTAATTATCTTAAACTTCCTTAAACCATAAATATCCTTAAAACTCCTCCTTTTTCAAGTTTAAACTTTTGAGAATGGTTTGATGCATTAAAGGATGCCATTTTATGCAGTTAGCTGAAATGTAGCTGCACCAGGACATATCTCTATGGCTATATTCTGTGGTGGGTTTTATATAATTATTTTTGAATACGATGCCTCCACCATATTATCCAAGGAAGTTAAATTAAGGCACTCATTTCTGGATAATAATTTTAAAATTTTACACCTTGAAGGAAACCTCATGCAGGCAAGACTTAAACGTATGAGTGGTGGTAGTCATCTGAATGTTGGCCAAGACATTTTTGTAAGTTGCTTAAGATTTTGGGGCAGCTATTAATTTACTATATAATAAATATAATTTGGCTTTTGCTAGTAATACAATTCCTAACTTTTAGCTCATCATCTCTCTCTAGCTTAACCAACAGTGTATCTGCCTTATATTGATGGAGTCTGAGTGCTTCCTAGGAGAAAAAGAAGTGGCTGTGATGTTTGTACCTTTTTCCTTTTCAGCAAGATCAGAAACAGGGACTCACTTGTCACTTAAAAAAATAATAGCTGAATATACAGAATATTGAATGTTATGAATAAGGAAAGTTCTGTGTGCCAAATGGTCTAGATCCCAACAGACAGGGTATTTGATGGTTATTGTGTTCTTGGAAATGAACAGATGTCTAGATAGAAAATACATGTCCAGAATCTCACCTTGGCTCTTCCAGGTTGATACCCATGTAGCCCTGTTGATGTCACTGCTGTTTTTCAACAATATTAGGACTATGTTTTCAGTTTACAGAGCGTGCCTTTCACCGTGGTGATATAACTGACATCATGGCATTGTTATCTGTCTTTTCATCTGGCGTACTTATGCCTGTGTAACATGTGAAAGAATATGGGGTGATGGTGCTGTACCATAGTAGTGGACATTTTTACATTTTCCTGTAGCTTTAATATCAGCATCTGAAATTTGAAATATTTTAATTCATGGATGAGTTTTTCTTGAGGTGTTGCATCTTTGTGTAAGACAATTGGTATTTAAAATGTATTCTTTAAAGAATTCTAGTGCATTGTGTAACTACGTAAAATAGGCAATTTCTGGCATCTACATTTAGCTTACCTGAAGGGTAGCCCATGTGTTGTTTCTATTTTACTGTGTCTTTGTCCATCCTACAGCTGTGGTTGTGCTTGTAACGACAATCAGGAATTCCATCAAGATGTCTAATTTTTTTTTTTTTTTCCCATGGCAAAGAATACCTAGAACCCCGAAAATGTGGTAATAGTCACAAAGCTCCCCAGGACTTACATATCACATAATGAGTTTATATCAACTAGTTGTATCCATATAGACAAAGAATTCCTGACTATAGACATGTTTCCTTTGGATGTGTGTAAATCTCCTGTACACTATCTGTAACTGTTAGGAAGCAGATAACAGGCAGGAGAAGAGCAATACAGAGGTACTCTAAAGGATTTAAATTGCTCTGGAGCTGAGAAAGGAGCCTGCTTCTGCCTGCGGACATAATTTGAGAACTGTACAACGTCCTTTTATTGATTCTTTGTAAGGCATGAGATAGTGGAAGAATATCCAACCTTTTAAGACATGATAACATACCAGGAATCTTTTCAAGTGATTCATCCAGAGAATTTTGCCTGGTAGAGGTAAGAGCTGCTCCTCACACTATTTATTGTCAAGGATTTACGACAGATACGACATAACCTATTGGTGTTTTCAAGATGCAGCTTCCGCTATTTAAAAAAAAAGTACTAGAAGCAATAAAGTCATGGTCATAATTAAAAATTACTGTGTGTATTAAATATGTTGTTCCATTAGAAGGAGCAGTTTCAGCTAAGTTTATCATCATCTGCTAGATGCTGGCTAGTTTACATAAAATGGTGTAGTAATTGCAGGTTGATTCTTGTGGACAAATGCTTAAAACTCTAAATCACTGTGCAGCACTAATTGGTCCCCTGGCTGGAATAGTGTTGGGAAGAAAATAAATGGGGATGAGGAGTGAAATCATCTCTCATCTCTCATCTCTATAGGTGGTTCCTAACACATCTTTATTGCTGTCTTTTCTGTGATGGGGTAGGCAAATTTCCAGGCTGTTCACTGAAATAATTTACATCTGTTTTAAATGCGTACATAGGGGAAAGAAAAATGTAGAGGTTAGTTATAAGAGTCCATATGCCTAATACAAAGCAATGTAATATTAAAATGCACATAGATCTTTTTTCCTTTTTCTTTTTTCTTTTCATCCAACTGAAGGGATGCTTATCTGACTTACTGCATATTGACTGATATGAAAAGCTGTAAAGGTTGCTCCAATTTAAGGTCAGTCTGATTTTTTTTTTTCTTCTGTGACTCATCTCTAATTGTTCAAAGTCTATCTCTACATGGTTGAGAACAAGGTTACTAACCAGGGCTTTAGAAGAACCTACTCCAAGTCATGCTTAGAGTCATTAGCAATCAAAGTCTTAAGTGAACACCTGTCCTTCCTCTCCCCAAAGCTCAGTATAAACCTAACACTCATCCTGCTCCTTCCTAGTCTACACTTTCCTTATGTACACTGTGGGTCACTACACTCCATCCATCCCAATTCCTCCAGACAGGCAATGAATGGCACACGAGAAATGTTGGGGTCACGTGCATAAAGGTCTCTGCCAAAAAATTTTCCCTTCTTACTGGTGGTCATCTGCCCTGCTGTGACTGATCTGCAGGCTACAGTCCTTTGAGAGTCTCCCTGCCCCTCTGTGGGTTGCCCGTGGGCTACTCATGGTCCCTCAGGGGTGTCTCTGCTCCTTTGTCATGCAGAGTCTCTTTCCAAGACTGCATCTCCAGCTGTGCCCTTGTGGGTCATCTCTGCAGCATGTCTCCTGCCCCCAGCAGCTGCTGCCTGAGGAGAGGGGCTGTGTGCTCCCCTGACTGGTTGCAGTTTTGGTGTGTGAGGCGAATTGTGTGTCTGCAATTGGTTTTTATTGGCACATGGCACTTCATGGCCTCCTCTCATGCGTCACCGCTGAAGCACCCTGCTAATTAAACTCTCCCATTTATGCCCAGTACAGTGACATACATCAAAACCCCTCTTAAATAAGTATCTTTCAGAAATAACCTGTATTGTTAGGTCCGTATTGGACTTCCCATCCTTCCGCTTGCAGAAGGCATGGCTATTGCAGCGTCTGGCAGCACGGTTCGTGGTAAAACAGAAACCTGCACCGGGACAGTTGCAAGGTGCTTGCAAGGCAAACACGTCCTGTTGAGGCTGGAGTACTTGCAGTCTCTTTGTTTGGATGCTACAAATTGCTTTTTTCCATGGAAAAAAATAAAGCAGATTTGAGAATTTTTCATTAATTTCTTTGGTTGGTAAATTCGTTGTACCTATGTTTTCCCAAAAAGCTCAGTGGGTTTTTTCATTGTTGTTGTTTGGGTTTTTTTTTCTTTTTTTTATGAATCTCCCCCCTTTTTTGCTAGATCTCAAATGCATTTTTGTGATGAATAGGTTCTAGCTTTGCCTGATCCTGTCTTCCTTTCCCCTCTTCTCATCCATGTCCACCCTGGCTTACTGAGTGAATTAATTGTTTATTGTGAGCGGAATAGTTCCTACAGACAGAGGAATACAGATACAAACCCCGCCTGGGATACTTAGTTGTGGAGTGGGAGATGCTATTTGCTCTAAACCTGATAGGGTAGGGTTTTCAAGGATGTGCAACCTCATCAGACTGAGCTTTTCTAGAAGGTGTCTTTTAAAAAAATATATTATACCACGGAACAACTTCATTGTCTTGTTTTGTAGCACTGAAAAAAAAAAAAAGCGACATTCTTCTTTCTATGTCTTTATGTATATTTCATGTGTGGTAAGTCTCATGATCATTATGAGATCACATATGTTTTCAGACAAGTATGTTGTAATTTATGTATATTTCATGTGTGGTAAGTCTCATGATCATTATGAGATCACATATGTTTTCAGACAAGTATGTTGTAATTTCTTTATGTTTTTTTTTTTTAAATTCTTCCAAGCGATCCCATTATCTACTCGTAGACAGACTTAAGCTCTATGTTATTTGCTATCAAACCAAGAAATCGAAGAGGGATGAAATCAGAATAACATGAGTTTAAAGTTTATGTATTAAACTAAATAGGAAACATTTTTTTGTCTATTAGGCTGATGGCAGAAGTAAAATTAAATTCAGCCACAGAGTACAGAAGAGCAAGATTAAATCTGTGATGCACTGTGGTTTGTGAGTGGAAAAGAATGATTCCTGCATATGTTTTACAACATCTGAGTGGAAACTGATTCTGCAGCTTGGGATATGAAATACAATCAGTGCAGCTGAAGCCAGCATCGATTTATCTTAAATTAATCATTCTCCAAGTAGGCAGTTGATATCCTAGTGCTGTGTGCCATCTTTTTTACATTCATGCAGCGCACATTAAACCAAAGAACTGTTATTGTAGGAGCTGAAATGTATTGCAGCACACAGATTGTAAATGTTTAAAAATACACTAACTCTTTCCTGTATGTTCAGTTGGCAATTAAACTGTATTAATAATTTCTCTTTTAATACTTACAATTATTAGACACTTGGAAACAGATATACTTATGGAATTCTTACAGTTTTCACAAATATAAAAATTTGTTTTAAGATCTTTAAATACAGGTGAAGAAAAAGAACTACAGGTAGATTTCAAGCTAGAATATTTTTTAGTTTATTTAAGGTTTTTAATTCAATTAGTTCTATTTCTGATTTTCTCCAATATGGAGACAAGCAAAAATCTGAGAGTTGTTTCTAGTTGCTTTTGAATTTACAGGGAATTGGGTAGGTCAGGTTTGAATCATGCACTCTGGATTGAATAACAAGATGAAAGTTATTCTTTTTTTGTGTTTCAGTTCGGATACCTATAGTTTAATCCAAGAACAGAAGAGTTCAGGTGATAGCAACACTAAAGAGAGACCTGACTTTGAGGCACAGATTCTCCAAGGCATTTAAGTGTTTAATTTCATTCTAGGACAGAGCCTGAGGTTTTGTTGGATTTGACCTCGAATGTCATAAGAGGGAATGAAATAAAAAGATATTTTACTGCTTCCTACTGCAGATGTAGTAATTAGAAGAAACTAAAGGGAAGAGAAGAATCAGTCATTATGCGAAAAGCAGGAAATGAAGCAGGCAAAATTTTCTCTTTAAGCCATCATTTTTTTCTCTTAAGTATTGATGATATCTGACAGTAATTGCCTGCCAACCAAAGTACTGCAACTGGAATCTTATCTACCTTACTTGTTTTTGTTGATTCTCATATTATCACAGGGTTTTTTACACTTCCTTCTCCAAGTGTTCTTTGTTTCTGGTTTTAAATCAGAGCTACTTTAAAAATAATAAAAAAAAAAGATAGTAGGATTTCAGAATCCTAAATGGCAACTTTTTAATGTTGTTTTAGCTTTTAATGTTTTCAGGAGCCTTTGTTTTATCTGTAGTGACATACAGTATGTATGCAGACAAATATCAGCTTTACAGCAAAGTTTGCATTGGGACTGTGTAAACTCTTATAGACTATTCACTCTCTTGGTACGCTGATCACTCTTGAGACACACCCCGCTAAAGGACGTGCCACCCCCACCCCTAAGCTGGGCTATGAAGTGACTTCTTGTCTGCTGTGATGTGGTGGTTTAAACTAAATTGACATCCTGCGTATTGAAGTGCAGGTAAGAGTGCATTCCCTAGCTGTGACCAGAGCTTAAGTTTGTGGGCTGCCAACATGCAAGTGGTGGGCAGTCACATCTTAAATCACTATTTCTGAAGCAGATAGTTTGACCACAGTGCTTTGCCAGGACAAATACTAGATGCCAGTACCAAACCTGGGGGAATTAATTTCTGCTTAGTGGAAATAGGAAAAAAAAAATCACTTGGACTCACCTTAATGTGTTCGGGGTGCCAGTCTGGCCTCTGGCATACATGAAAAGCTGTCACTCACCCCAGGCACAAACCCTGTGCTAGCAATGCCAAGGACTGCTGTGGGGGCACTGTGGTTGCTCTGAGCTACCAGAGGTTTCCTGTCTGCAGAGAAGTGCTCCTGCTGCAACACTGAGATATTTCTGTCTCTTTTCAGAACTCAAGTTATGCAGTACAAATGCTTAATTATTTCCTTCGTATATGGTGAACCAGCAGCTAGATTAACAATAGCAAGAACAATCCTAAACAGAGAAAACGATAACATTATTTCAAATTAATCATTGTAGTGGTCAAAAATTAAGGAAAAACTGCCCGGTTACCTTCTTAAATCAAGAGACAGGCTTTTAAATTAATGACCTAATTTTTAACCTTCCAGGTAAGATTTAGACTGGACATTAGGAAGCATCTCTTTACTGAGAAGGTAGTCAAACACTGGAACAGGCTTCCGAGAGAGGAAGTCAATGCCCCAAGCCTGTCAGTGTTTGAGGCATTTGGACAATGCCCTTAATAACATGCTTTAACTTTTGGTCAGTCCTGAATTGGTCAGGCAGTTTTACTAGATGATCATTGTAGGCCCCTCCCAACTGAAGAATATTCTATTCTATTCTATTCTATTCTATTCTATTCTATTCTATTCTATTCTATTCTATTCCATTCCATTCCATTCCATTCCATTCCATTCCATTCCATTCCATTCCATTCCATTCCATTCCAAGATGTTAAATATCCAGAGTTTGGAAGTAAGTGGAGCTATAAGTGGAACTACTCTATCTTCAAATTATTTGAAAAAATAGGTTGTTTAGAGTTTGATGAAAAAAATAATTAAGCCAATGGGGTGGGTGTCTTTATTTTGACTGTGGGCTTTACATCAAAAGAATGTTGTTGAAGACACTGAATATGGACAAAAGGAATACAAATTCCCATTTGTTCGGAGCAGGTACACTCACGGATGAGGTCCCCTCATCCAGGTCGTTGATAAGTAGGTTGAACAAGACTGGGCCCAGTACTGAGCCCTGGGGAACACTGGTAGTTACAGGCCTCCAACTAGACTCTGCGCCGCTGATCACAACCCTCTCAGCTCTGCCATTCAGCCAGCTCTCAATCCATCTCACTGTCCACTCATCCAGCCCACGCTTCCTAAGCTTACCTATGAGGCTGTTATGGAGACAGTGTCAAAAGCCTTGCTGAAGTTGGGGTAGACAACATCCACTGCTCTCCCCTCATCCACCCAGCCAGTCATGCCATCATAGAAGGCTATCATATTGGTCAAGCATGATTTCCCCTTAGTGAATCCATGTTGGCCACTCCCAATAACCTTGTCTTCCTCTACATGCTTAGAGATGACATCCAGGATGAGCTGTTCTATCACCTTTCCAGGGATAAAGGTTAGGCTGACAGGCCTGTAGTTTCCTGGGTCCTCCTTCTTGCTCTTTTTGAAGACTGTATTGACATTGGCTTTCCTCCAGTCCTCAGGTACCTCTCCTGTTCTCCATGACCTTTCAAAGATGATGGAGACTGGCTTCACAATAACATCTGCCAGCTCCCTCAGCACTCACAGGTGCATCCCATCAGCACCCATGGATTTGTGGATGTCGAGTTTGCCCAAATGATCTCTAACCCAATCCTCCTTGATCAAGGGAGAATCTTTCTTTCTGCAGGCTCTCTCTCTTACCTCCAGCATTTGGGAGTCCTGAGGGCTGGCCTTCACAGTAAAGACTATAGCAAAGAAAGCATTCAGTAGCTCTGCCTTCTCTGCATCCTCCATCACAAGGGCACCTACCTTATTCAGCAGCAGGCCCATGTTTTCCCTAGTCTTCCTTTTACTACTGATATACTTGAAGAAGCCCTTCTTATTGTCCTCAACATCCCTTGCCAGGTTTAATTCCAAGTGAGCCTTAGCCTTCCTCATTGCATCCCTGCATACTCTGACAGTGTTCCTATATTCCTCCCGAGTGGCCAGTCCCTTTTTCCACATTCTGTAAATTTCCTTCTTCCATTTGAGTTTTTCCAGAAGCTCCTTGCTTATCCATGTGGGTCTCCTGCCTCCTTTGCTTGATTTCTTACTCATAGGGATGCACTGATCTTGAGCTTGGGGGAAGAGGTGCTTGAATATTTACCGGCTTTCTTGCACCCCTCTTCCTTCTAGAACCTTAGCCCATGGGATTCCTCTAAGTAGGTCTTTGAAGAGGCCGGTCAGCTCTCCTGAAGTCCAGGGTTGTAATTCTACTTTTTGCCCTGCTTCTTCCATACAGGATCCTGAACTCCACCATTTTATGATCACTGCAGCCAAGGCTACCCACAACCTTCATGTCCCAAACTAGTCCTTCTTTGTTTGTCAGCACAACGTCCAGCAGTTTACCTCTCCTCATTGGTTCCTCCACCACCTGTGTCAAAAAGTTATCACAAATTCTCTGCAGAAACCTCCGGGACTGTGCGTGCCTGGCTATGTTGCCTTTCCAGCAAATATCAGGGTGGTTGAAGTCCCCCTTGAGAACCAGAGCCTGTAATTGTGAGGCTATTTCCATCTGTCTGTAGAAGGCCTCATTGACTTCCTCTTCCTGATCTGGTGGTCTGTAGTAAACACCCACAACTGTGTCTCCCATATTAGCCTGCCCCTTAATTCTTACCCATAAGCTCTCAACTCGTTCTTCATCCACCCACCTAGGCAGAGCTCGATACATTCCAGCTGCTCTTTGACGTAGAGACCAACTCCATCACCTCACCACGCTGGCCTGTCTTTCCAAAAAAGTACATAGCCATCCATGACAGCATTCCATTCATGAAAGCTATCCCACCATGCCTCTGTAATTGCAATGAGATCATGGCCCTGCGACAGCACACAGATCTCTAGTTCTTCCTGCTTATTCCCCACACTGTGTGCATTGTTGTATGGGCATGTCAGAGAGGTACTTGAGCATGCAGGTTTCTCTGGAGGGGCGCAAGAGAATCCACCACAGCCATACACACGCTTGAGGTGGCTGGCCTTCTGGATCTCATCTTGGGAGTCAGCTAAGGAACATTT
>RSEF01000002.1:24961138-25036683 GCA_003993805.1 Himantopus leucocephalus
TATCTGTCCATTTCTGGCTGCTCCCTTTCCTCTAACTGGTAAAGTGGAGGAAAAGATAACTTGGGCACCAGTTTTTTTCACTTGCACTCCTGGGACTTTATAGTCTTCCTTGATTCTGCGCAGGTTCTGGCTTGCGGTGTCATTCATGCCCACATGAAAGAGTAACAATGGATAGTAGTCTGCACTCTTGGCAAGTTGTGGCACCCTCTCGGCAACATCTCAAACCTTAGGTCCCAGAAAGCAGCATACCTCATGTGAGTCCCTGTCAGGACAGCAGATGGGCGCCTCAGTGCCCTTTAACAGAGAGTCACCCACAACTAGCTATCATTGTTGTTTTCTAAGATATCCACTAAGACATAATTGTCTTAGAAGTCTGCAAAGGGTTATTACTAACAGTGATCCAAAGAACAAATTTTTATTTTCTATCTCAAGGAAATTCCTTATGCATTGGTAGAATGAAAATAATTTAGTTTTTTATATGGCTAGTGGCAAATTTTGTTTTTATGATGAAAACTTAGATTGAATGTCTTGTCTACCTCTGGCACTTAGAAAGCAAAGGTAAATGTTTAGAATTACTTTTTACTAGTAAGAATATCCTCGCCTGTATGTGTACTTGCAGTGTATATAATGAAAGATTTACACCTACGTGCTCTTTGGTGCATACAGGGCATAACGTACATAGGAGACTGCAATATGTCAAAGCAAGACAAGGTTCTGCAAGACTAGGGAGCTTAGATAGCTCAAGTTAGAGTAACTGCATGGCCGCAGGCAAGTCTTACATTTCCAGGGCAACTGCTTAGGAAGTTATAGCAGAAGTCATATATTAATTGAAGACTTTTTCCTTGTAAGTCGCTGAAGAATAAGTGAAGGCCTGTTCTAACAACAGATGGACATGAAGAGAAAGCTTACACAAATTTACTTCCTCAAGTGTTCATTTCAGCTGTGACAGTCATTTGTAATTTTACAACCGAAGGGGAGGCAAGACAAGGTTTATTTTGAAAGCACCGTATTTACTTTTTGTCCTCTACTATGTACCTTTTAGATGAGCGCAAGGTAAGGCTTTATACATCCACAGCCCCGTTTTCAGAACCAGTGAGCAACATACATTCTTGTGATAACATCTGGAGCTGTATGTCTTAACACCTCTGAAAAATCAGGCCTTCAGATATTATTGCTTCATTTCCCCAGGCAAATTGTCTCACAGTACCTGACAAAATGAATGAGAAGCACAGAGTGCTGCAGTTCAATTTGTACTAACATTTATGTCTTTTGAATGTCAGGATGGCTTTTTAAATGTTTCCTCATAAAACTAAGTCCACTGTCAACAGTATTCCTCACTCTGATTAGAGGAAGTACTCTACAGCTTAATAAAATCCTAAACCAAGCAGACAGCTGCCTAAGTTTCGGAAAAAGATACGTGAAACCAGCTCAGTCTTTCTGGGAGCCACAGAGAAGGCATGGAGTGGTTAGGCGTGTAGGTGAGAGCTGTCCTCACTTTCACCTTGATGCGCAAAACAGCATTTCATTATATGTATGGATGTCCTCCGCTCTCACCACCTGTGGACAGCAAAGGCAAGATGGAGATTCCTTCACTAAATCTTCATGATGCTTGATTGAAGCATTTTCCTAATTTTCACAATTTCTGTTTCTTCTCGTCCTTTGATCCCTCTGATATGCAATGGTGGGTTTTTTGTTGTTCGTTGGTTGTCTGTGTTTTTGTTTTGAGAAAGGAGTAAAGTGATTCTTTATGAATGATTGTTCCTGTAATTTCTTCCTTGTCCAGGTTTCTCAGGACATCAAGTTCTTCCCTCAAACAGTGTAGAATGATTTGGGAGATGTAAGGCTCTCCAGCTGCCCTAAGGTTGCGATTTCTTAAAGCAGAATGAGAAGTTCTGACTTCTGCATCCTGCTCAAGCCAGTGCCACCCATGCAGTCATGCAGGTATTTACTTATATAAGCCATCTGCCTTCTGTTAAGAGGAAAAGAAAAGTAGCAGAAGTCCCAAAATCCATGTGAATTACCTTTTCCCAAAAGATTAGCATTTACCACTTTACTTACTTGTGCTTGCTTTGACAATAACTTTACTGCACAGAAAACTCTTCTAAGGTGTCATTTACATTTGTCCGCCTGGCGGCTCAGCCTCACTTGAAACCATATGGGAAATAATGGCTTTGTGGTGGCCGTTTTAAGTATGGGATTCATCCCAAGTATGTCAGACCCATTGGTACAAAGACTTGAATGTCATGATGTAAACATGCCCCTATCCTGACATGGCCTCACAATGGAATATTGTATTTTTTAGGTTACAGTCAGTCTGCTATTGTCTGACTGTTGTCCAGAAAACAACTTTTTCCATTAAATGATCAGTGTAATAGCTGTTTCCATTCTCTCTCTTTCTTTCATTTGGGCACTTTCTGTCTTGGTACCCTTTTCTGTTGAAAGTTTCCCACTTCTTATTCACCAAGTTCCCTCTTCTTCTGCATGCTCCTGTTGAGAGCTCCTTTTGAGAATACTTCCAGTGCTGGTACCAGCACCAGTGATACTGCCATTGCTTCTGATACTGCTTCTGCAATGCACTAATTTTTTCAAAGAGTTTCAGGGTGTTCAGGGTATTACACTTAAGTGGCTGCAAAGAATCAGGGACACTTTGGTGACGTACAAATAATCATTGCAATTGGTAAATCACTTTGTTCTGTTAAGTTTCTCTGTTCATTTATTCCTTTCCATGTGTGATATATTCACTATACATCAAGCACTGTAGCAAAACTCTTGTAATTTGCAACATTCAGTTTATAATGTACTTACTGTCAGGCTTGTATCCGGAAACATATGCCTATGTTTTTGCATGTGTATGCATGTATCGGCATATATATAGACATAGACTATGTATTTGGTAAGGGTAGACAGGGAAGAGTACTAGAGCAGTAGAGTGGAGGTGAAAATGCAGCTGTTGTTTATATGACTGAGTGTAACGCACTCCAAGTTATGAGGCTATGTTATTCTGATTGTGGCCGAGAATGTGTAATGAATATAATGCAAATATTGTACGAAGGAAAAACTGTACAACAATGCAGTGGTACAACTCCTGTGCAACAGTGAGGAGCCACTGTACTTACAACTAAATGAAGCAGCCAGAAAAAATTTATTCTCTGGTAAATCAGTGCCTGTGCAAGGGCAAAATGAGCAGGGTTAGGGAGAGAGGGAGAAAGCTCACACCCTTTGTGAGCTTCTCTGGCAAGGTAAATACCAGACTATGATTTCTCTTGTCAAAGAGGAGTAAGGTTCAGCCTGAAAAATATCAAAAACATGATCACAGTTCACATCAACTTATGAGAATTAAAGAAACATGGTAAAGATAGTACTAATCAGTTTATGAGGTACGAAAAAGCAGATAATGTTGCTGGCTAGGGTTTTGGGAAGAGGTCTCTCTGGAATGTCTTCTGCTGACAAACCTAAGACATACAATAGATTTAGACAAAGGGGCAACTGGAAAACGCAGAACCTCCATCATCTGCCCAGTCAAGTGAACTCACCAGACACTTACTTCTTGAGTTCTCCAACAAATAGTAAGTTCTCCTTTCTTGTAATGTGTGGTTGTGTAGATGAATATGTGTACGGCATTGAGTGCTTTAGGAGTCTCTGTGAGTCCACATATACATAAAAGCATATTTATTTGTTCATGCAAAATCTAAGATGTCAGGTTAAAGAGGGTGGATGCAGCTATTTTTCCAGATGCAGTCTATTGTTCTGCACTGTTAGCAGTAATGGATTGCAGGCTCTGGTTAGGTTGCCTCCATTTAAACTATCTGTTGTAATACTGAATTACAGAGAAGAAAGAAAAATGCAGATTTATCCCACCTCTTGAAAATATGACTTTAAATTATAATTGCTTGAATTAAAAAGATTAACTTAGAGGACAGAGAAATAAAATTGAGATACCTCTCTGTCAAGTCTCATGAAGCATAATGGTTATTGATAGTGCACAATCCTGCGGGATGAGTGGCTGCACAGAAAGATTTGGACCCATAAAATGGGCCTGTGTCTGGAGGTACCAGATATTCCTCTGCCTCAAAAACATTCCCTGGATTTTTTTTCTTTTTTTTTTCCAGCTACTGCTTATGGAATTGAAGTGTATGCTGCAAAATGGTAACATAAAGGAGGTGGAAAAAGGGACAGGATTCAAAAGGGGAATTTAGAACAATTGTCCAGGCACGTAGGAGGATTTTAGGAAAGCCAACACTCAACTGGAATTGAGACTTCTCAAGGGCACCAAGCAGAGGTTCTACCACTATGTTTGTAATAAAGGAGTAAATGAAGACAATGTGGGCCTGTTGCTGAATGAGGTGTGTGAATTAATATCAGCAGACAGAGATATGGCTGAGTTGCCATGGGAGTGTCCAAATGCTTCAGAAGCTGGCACATCTGCCAAGGATGTACTTAAAGAAAAAAGCTTTGGTTGTTGAAATCTACCATGATGCACTAAACAGAGCACTAGCATTCAAAATACCTTTAATTTGAATGTGGATTATAATGTTGGCACAATGAAAGGGTCACAGCAACAGAGACAGCTGGGAGTTGACTCACTGCTGTGCTGTGTATGTTTGCATTGTCCAACCAACCAGAAAAATACAGTTCTTCCTGAGAGCATTATCTTTTTCCCAATTTGAGTCCTTAGCGTAGATTCTCTGTATGATTATTAATGCTGTTCTCCTACTTCATGCCCAGCCTAATGAACTACTCAGTAGACATGTATTTCCGTTGTTATTTATGGAATATGATAAGCAATGTGCTTGATGTTTTAATAAGTATCGAAGAAGCATGTCTTCCAGACGCCAGTAGCATGTGGTATGTCTTCCAGGTGCCTGCCTGAATCCAGTCTGAGGACCAACAAGGTGAATTTGTCACAGGCATAGCTGTGGAGTTAACTCAGTTTAGAGATTCGTGACTTTTCTTCTTTATTGGAGGTCACTGATTCAGTCCCAGATTTTCTCATCACAACGACAGCTGTTGCAAATACACAAAAGAATAAATAGACTCATGGAGCCTACTGTATAAATCAAATACAAATGATTCAGCTTCGACACATATGATAGATATATAGAGGGTTAAAAACCACTTCACAGAAGTAGTGAGCTCTCAGAAAAGGTTCGGTTGAAAAGACAGATCATTTGCAGGAAAAAAAGCATTTTCAAGTATAAGAAAAAGTACTGGGAAAGAGGCATTAAAATCATAGCATAAGGAAGAAACAGGAAAAAAAAAGATGTTAAGAGTACATGGAAATGTAGAAATAACAGAAGAAGAAAAGAGAGATTTTGGAAGGAGCAAAGCTGCTGTGGGAAGTGCTGCAATGTAGACATTCAGCTCATATACATGTGCGCGGCTTTTTCTAATTTGAACGGCTTGCTGAGCTTGGTGTTAAAAGCAAGAATTTTTGTACTGAGTTTTCAACAGCAATGAAAAGGTTTATCTGTTCATATGGATAAAGCTTTGAGGGTCAATAGCTCAAGAAGTCCTCTGAAGGGTGAATGCGGATCTTTTAAAAGATGTGAGTCAACATCTGTTTTAGAATTTGAAATCCGAAATCCACTGTTGGACTCAAACATGGCAAAACACAGGAAAAAATACAATCCCTTTTTTTTTCTGTAATGTCCCACAAAGTTTTCAATGGATTTGTTCAATTTGCTTCACATTTTTAAAAATTAAAAGGAGCCTGCTCTTGTGATAGTTTTGTAGTTTGCATAGGAATCATTAATAACTTATGCACCTTCCAGCCTAACTTCTTTGTCTGACACCTATTGAGCCGTAACTATGACAAATTACTCACACACAAAGGCTTTCCAATCCCTGGAAGCACAGACAGAAGTTGAAATCATTCATTTTTCAGAAAATTTAAACTGACTACTTGGTCATTGCCAGATGTATTTTGTCAGGAAGACTTTTTTCTATGACAAGTCTAGTCTTGCTTGTTCCTTTTCTATTTCTAGAGTGCTTTTTAGCACCTATATTTCTGGGCTGATGCTAAAAAAATAAAGTAATTTTTTATTTTTTTCTGTAAAGTATTTAAACAAAATATCTTTCTGAATATGTCTCGTTCTTTGCTGATGGTATTATTTGGCAGAGGAGGATATGTCCAAGCTCTAAACATTATTCTGAATCCATCTTGTCTTCAGGTTTGATCTAAACTATTTCAAAAGATGAAATGGTCAAAAATAGAGCAGCATGAGTACTGATATAATAATTTGTCCCATTCTTTTCCCTCTGGCAAAGAATTGTATAGCATGAAAAGACCTGGAGCCTTGTTTTCCGCTTCAAAACAGTTTGTCCCTTAAAAGCCTCTGATATTTAATTTTGACTACTTCTTTGTATTGTTGGTCAAGAAATCTTTAAATTTAGGATTAGAGGCTGTAAAGCTGAAATATCTCTGAAAGAGCAAGTGCAGGATCATTTCAAAACCTATTGACCATGAATGATACCTTAAGAAATAAACAAGGATATCTCCTTTCTCTTTTCTTTGATATGATTTACAAAGGTCTCCAGAAAACCTTTATATTGCTCTGCAGCTCAGAAAGTATATTAAAAAAAATATTCTTTCTAATAACAAAGTTTCTATTTCACTTAAGTTCACTTTTTCTCAACTTTTTAAAGTTACTTTCTACAGCCTAGATTTTCCCATGTTGTGATTAGTCTTAGAATAAAAAAGTAAAATTGTGCCAAATATTAATTTTCCAGAATTACTACTTTAACATTTTTCCTATTTTAGCTCTTTTGTCAATCCCTTTGAAAATGGATTATTTAGTGAACTTTGCACTAACTGTCTGTAAACTTTACTTAGCAAATTACTGTATGTGGCATAATTTCCTTTATTTTTGTCTTAATTTCAAAGCCTATGAAGTTGGATCCACTTTAAAACAGTGCCGATGTTCTGTAGTACTCTGTTGATTAGCACTGCATGCTGTGTTTAGGTGGTTTGGTTCAAAAGAGGCTAGAAATAAAACATTGCAGTAATCTCAAAACTTAAGTAACTGCTGGGTGACAAACATTAAATTGAGTATTAGTTGAAGAAGTGTTGAAAAGCAATGGCCAAATGTGTCTTAATATTGTTGATCCTCACCATGTTCTGATGAAACGAATTTCACTTTTTGGTTTTGTTTTTTAAAGGGTCATTCTCCCCCCCCAGTTTTGGTTGTCTGAATGACATATCCCAACCCTAAATTTTGACATTCAGCAGTAAAACAGTCCATTTAAAGTTTTAAATGCTCAATTATATATTCAAGAACAAGCTGGTCACAGATGGGTCTTTGTTTATTTTTTTTTGGTTCTAAAAACTTCTGAATTTTTACTAAGAACACATACTGTCTTGCAACTTTTTATTTATAGTTAAAAATAGGGTATGATTCTTTCTCTAGGCTGTTGATCTTCACCCACAGCTGTCTTAAATGAGTCCTGTACTTTTTATCATGTCAACCTCAGCACATATTGGATGGTGCCAGAGTTAGAGAGACGTGCCAGCTGAAGACAGCAAAGCTGTGCCTGTCTCGCTGTCCTTGGAAAGGACAGATTTAACCCATGTTAAACCAGAAGAGCAGGCTATGGGAGTAATTGCCTGAAATCACCTTAACTACCATCTAGCCTTGTTCAGCAGAAAAATCTACTGAAATGCTACTCTGTCTGTCCTGCTGAGATCTGAAAATCTGCGAGGGAAAACCTGTGGTCAAGGCGCCAAAAGCCGCAGAGAGTTCTGATACATCTTCTGCGTTAGTTCACTGGCCACTGACCAAAGGGATCAGCATGGTCTTTGAACTGAAGAGAGTTATAAATGAGATCAATTTGGGATCAGTGAAACCTTAAAACTGTAACTTTGTCAGTGTTTCTCCCTCTGGAAGAGAGAAAAAAATCAGAATTCCAGCCTCAGAAATATTTCTGAAGTGTTAGCGAGACAGCAAAGTAGGTGCTTTAGTCTAAATATGCCAGTGCTTAATAGTAGCCATAGGAGTGATTGGCATAGGTTTTTTTTTTTTGTTTAAAAAGCTCATAAAAATATAAGACAAATAAGTATACCATGTCAGGATATAAATCCTATTTAAAATGGGGAGGAAGGTACACCAAATATTAACATTTTTTTTAAAAAAAAAAGGTCTATTCCAGTGCACACAGTGAGTTTTGGGTTGTTTTGTTTTGGTTTTTTTCCTTTTTTTCACGTTACCATAGTCATCAATGAATGCCAGAGATTAGTATTTCATTCAACGGCAAGCAAGACAGGATTCAAGCAATTCTGGAGAAAATAATGACGATAAGGCTTTTCAAAGTTGTCTGTTTTTTCAAATACATTAATTTTATCAATCCGGTTTTTCATTATTTAAAGGTTATTCAAGCAAATAAACACTTTTAATGTCCAGTTTGGCTCCTCCTTCTGAAACTTTGGCAATATTTCTCCAGTGGGAGTATACAGTGGAAATAACTACATGAAAACAGTTCTACAGTAACACTGTGAAACAACATATAGGAAATAATTTTGCTATTACAAAGCAATACAACATAGCTGTGACTAAGAAATACAAAACATCAAACTTGTATTTAAAAAGAAACTGTATCCTTGAGAAGCAGTATACCTTGGTGTGCCAAACTACGTGTGAGGCTATTTCTCAAAAGCACTTAATACCTTAAAAACCGTTCCATCCAGTGTTCACTTGGTACTTCACAGGACTTAGTCCTGGATGGCGAAGAAATGAAGTTAAAAAGACTGAGCAGAACAGAGTTCAGAAGAGCTTGGCCAGACATTAATGATGTCGCTTAATAAGTAAAAGCAGAGAGGTGTGCATACAAGAGAAAGCCCTGATTTGCCCATGAAGAGCTTAAAATACCTCCAAGACATCTGTTTGCTTACCTACATCCTGCGCAGTTTGTAACCATTGCTCCAACAGGTAATGAGTGGGAACGCAAGAAACCCAAGACGTTCTCGTTGCAGAGGAATATGGCTGGGGCTCGTCCCCATCTGGCTCGCCGTGAGCTGGAAACCGCATCTTCACCAGCTCTGAACAGCTTTGTTGCCTTTCTGGTTGGTAGAACCACAGTCTAAGAGTAATAAGAGGAGAGAATGGCTCGTTCTCCAGTGCTTTCCATCACTTTTCACTCAGATCTCTCTAAATATTATGTCGGTACTTTAGATAGGGATCTTTAATATAAAAAGTAATGAAACTTAGTTTCTAGTGAGAACACTAAGGGTGAAAAGGAAATGAACTCGAGTGTTTAGACTTAAGTATTTTCTCTGAGAGTAGTATTTTTTCTTAATACAAGGAAAGAAGAAATAAAAGACCCATTTAAATTTCTAGGATGTAAAGCTTAAACAGAAACCTCAATAAGTTTAAACAAACTTCAGTTTAAAAATCATGAATAAATATAAACAAAGCCAAAGCTATGATTCATGTAAAAAGTACTTGAAATCTGCCTGCATACACACAACTGATTTCTTGTTGAAATATTTCAACTGTGAAAAGTGTCACATTTACGATTTGACTTGTCTGATGCAACTGTAATGTGATGAAAGCATAATGACAAGAATATTCAGCAATGAAGCAAAAAATAGTGAGAATTTCTTTATACAGAAAAAGGCCTATGCTTATACATGTATCACACGCCTTTATTTAAATACTATGCGTGTATCACATATGACAAAGGTAGTATGAATTTCGACAAGTCCGAGGAATGATTCTGTTAGCGTGACTGAAGAACTAGTGTAATTTGGTTTAGTGCTTTTACTTTTTATGGCTGTAGGGATACCTGCCCTGTCTGTGTAGTTCTCAATGTGGTTTTTAGTGACAAAATAAATAATAAAATTAATGTCCCCCTCAGGACAGTGTTGCTCTGTGTATTGTGCAGATGAGCACTTCAAGGCAGATCCACCTTTTCATTTTGACTCTCTCTTTCTTATACTTTTGGACATCACGTCTCTGGTGGCATGTTAATTCCATTTCTAACTTCTAGATGGTCTTTGTGCAGCACCTACATGTATGTGTGGGTCAGCGTGCACAGTGATCCTGTTACTAATTCTGTAGGTAGTATGGCTTCTGTTATGGCAGTACCTATGTGCCCTGACCGTGGGTCCTGTCTGGATATTACACAGACACTGCCCTAATTTAGCCACTAGTTTGATATCATTGCTAATGCTCATGGAAGTATATGTACAGTTTCTGTACATAGGATGTACAGGATGTCCTGTAGGAACTGGATGAAAGACAAGAATATCATACACTTCTGGTCAAATTGAGGAATAAAGATGAATGGCTTTTTGAGTACGTCTTTTATTTTTTTCCTCTAAGAGGCAAAAGTAAAAATACATATATGTGCTTTGTCCTTTTGTGCCTGTTGCACATAGGTACTTCAATTATAACTTTTTCTAGTAATATAAGAGGGTAAATGGAAGCTTCCTTTTTTTCACTTAGCTCTGTCAGCATGGCTGTGCTTGATTATGTAAATTCGACATCAGATCGCAAAGTGATTCTCCTGGATTAATAACCTAAGTTTATTCTATGCTGTTACCAGAGCACTTAGGGAAGAATTGATGTAAGAGGCCCCATGTTAAGGGGTCAAATAAATGAGATAAAACACAATCTTTTGACAAATGTGGAATTATTTATTGTACTTAATTGCATAAGAAATATGCCAAAGGCTGTAATTTTTGGTGTTGGCAAAATATACGAAATTTTAAATCCTTAATAGTGAGTCAGAATGATCCTACCAGCTAAAGTCTTTGAAGCCAAACAAAAACCCTGGAAGTTCAAGCTACATCAAAACCCAGCAATTTCGTTTCACTTGCCCGGCATTTTCTGTAACAATTTTTTAAATTTTTTTTTTTGACAATTTTTAAACATAGAGAAAGAAAAACATCTTTCACAGGTTTGGAAATCACTGCCACAAAACGAGAAAAATCCCACTCAAGTCTATAATTATGTTTGATAATGTTTAACTATATTAATTAATATATTAATAAACATTCAAGCTTCATGTCTAACACTACCTACTGGTTGGGTACATTTTCAACTTCTTGCATCATCCTTCCATCAGGGGACATGTTCATATTGTGTGTGTTGTACCAGTTGTGGTATATATTTTGCCAAAACTAGGAGAACTGAATTTCCCCTATAACTAAATTATCAGATAATTTTGTCTTGTGATACCAACTCTGTTATGACTGACTTTCATTTATGACAGGAATCATATATTGCCTGTTTATGTTGAGAGAAGTGTCTGCCAGAATATTTTCCTTCAAATGATTAGGTATTAATATCTTTTTTTCACATTTACTCTTACCCACTAGGCTCATGACATGTATATACTAACATTTATTCTTTTTAGAAAAAGTCCCAGCATAAAATCTGATCTCCTGCGAACTTCACTCAGCAGAACTTCAATAGTCATATGTTGTTTGTTATTCCTAAGAAGCAGGTAGCAGGGAATCATCTTGTGTAGTCTGTTAACTTGCTTATAGCTTTGCATCATGTGCTTGAAACTTGCATTAATGCAAGGTCTTTAAAATATGGAGAAAGCATAATAATAAAGTTTTTTTCCTCATCAAGTTTATTATTAAGCCACTGCTTTCAGTTCAAATTTTAGCACAGACAGAAAAGTAGGGCTCTCTTCAAAGCTGTTGAAATGGCACCTTCTTGGGTTTTTAACTCTTCTTGGCATAATTAAAAATTGCTCAAATTCTGAAAGATGCTTTTCCCACTCCCTATTTGTTAGACGTTGTTCCTGGCTTACTTTGTCCCATTGTACTCTGAAGTTCACATTGACACAGTAAGCAAGGCCGGCAGTCAGTTGAAGTATTTGAAAGCATTAAACTGCTTTAGGTTTGTTTTCAGTTCAGGTGGGATAAAACCTTTCTGTACCTTCTCCACAATTAGCCCTCATCCTTGGGTTCTGTGCTCATTAGCATTGCTGATATTGAAACACAATGGATATATTCATTCAGATCTGGGACTATCTTTTATTCGTGTTATGCCTTCTCATGTATTGTCATGTCAATAAATTACAATCCTGTCTTACAGTATAATATTTCTCTCTTTCATGGGAGAAATTCATCTTTCATTGACGGCACCTTTCCACACTGCTTTTTGTTCTGGCCAGGATTGCGCTAATATTTCTATTATGCTTAAACTAGCTACCTTCAGGTCTGTATCAGTAATATTAACACCCCCATTTTGTTGCCTTTGCCTTTCAGCAGTTCAATTACTTCTTTTAGGAACTAGTGGATCTAGCCTTCTTTTAGAGTATGCAGGCACAACTGGCATGTTCCTTTCATTATCTGTGTTGATTGCATATTTACTGTTCTCATCAACATTAATGTTTTCATTCCCCTTATTGTACTTTCAAATTTTCTCTGATAATCATTCTCCTACTGTTGTATTCTTACCCACTCATTTTCCTCTGCCTGTGAACTACAGCCACGTACAGACCTTCGTCTGCTTCCAGAGCTTCCTCTGTTTTCCTTTTTTCCCCCACCTTGAATAACCGAGCTAATGAAAATAAGCAAATCTCCTTCTCATTTCCCCTTGTATTTCTTCATTTAAAACTCATCACATCAACCATGCTAGCATTTGTCTCAACTTGATTCACACTTCTTCTCTGTGACCCATCCATAGAGCAGATGCCCATTCCATCACTAGTAGTCATTCTAATGTTTTCCTATCCAATGTTTTCCCACAGCACTAATCCTTGATCTTCATTATTTTGCTGTGCCTTTTCCTTCTTTTGAGAAAAATGACAAGAATTTCAATGAAAATTGCCCAAGATTCCTTTCCTCTGAGATCTTCATGACGCCTCCATCCATAGTCCCTTTTGTGTGAGTTTTTATGTTGTCAGCTTTGCTGGTAGGACGGATGGTTAGTGGTTCTTCCTGACTCTTGTGAAGGTGTTTTTCAGACTTCCATCCTCCTCTCATGGCCTTGTTTTTGTCAGACAACGCATCCTTCTTTCTTCTGGATGTGTTATAATGACAGACCAACTTACTCCTCCTGGTAAGAGCAAGGCAAACTAAATTAGGCAGACCAGAAAACTGCTTCTTTTACCTTATTTTTTTAACAAACCTCCTCATCTTTTCATAATATTATTTGTCTTAACTTCCTAAAACTCAGGGGCTCATTCTTGTTTCAACATACGTGCCTTGTCCTTTCCAGTTCTATTTTCAAGGCAGGGATTTGATTTGATTGATATGTTAAAATATTGTCTGTCTGGTAAATCTTAGAAATTAATGTTTTTAGTTGTTCTTCAAGAGAAGAAAAGGAAAGGGAGGATTTCATTCATGACAGAGGCATTTTTATGAATTGTGTTCATTCTATAGACCCAATATGCTCCTGAACAACATGCTGTATTTGTGCCATAGCCTTCATTAGGAGCCACAGAAACCCCTTGTAGGGATTGGGTTGTTTTCCAAAGGAATAAATGAAGAGTTAAAAAAGACGTAAAATCCACATCTTTATCAGCTCTATAAAAAGCTTTGTATGCCACTGTAACTGCAATAGCAGCTGATTGATTAAGACGACCTTATTTGAAGTTAAATATTTTTTTTTCCATTTACAGACCTTCTTATTTTATTTTCATTCTTATTTTTTGGTTTTTTTATTTGATTTGATAATTTATTTTATTTTATTTATTTTTATTTCTTCCATACTCAATAGCTGAACAAACAGGAAACGTTGTCTTCTGTAGCTAATCCTCCAGTATGGCAAACTGCAGAACAAGACCTTTCTTTTGGCATTTACCAAACATAAAAATCATACTAAGTTTAGTGGGAGACACGCTTATATATCTTAGCATTTTGGTAAAACCACAGCCATAGGAAAACTGGGATCATTGTGTGAAGTACTTTTAAACTCAGTACCAACCCAAAGATGTTTCCCCTATCAATCAAAAAATTTTAAACCAGAATATTTTGTGCAGTGAGGCAAGATTAGTATTTATACTCCAGCATTGATGTTGGTGAAATTTGGAAGGTGAAATTTCCTCTCTGATGCTTTTTGTTACAGATGGTATTGTAGTGTATGATTACATAAGAATTGTTCAGTTGCTGGTGTTTATTCAGTTTTGACAGAAAGGAGTCACTGCTTTTTCAGTTGTTTTTTCCATTCTTTTAAGTTAGTTGTTACATGGTACTTGCATGGAACTACAACCTGGAGTTATTGCATAGAACTTGTAACTACAGCACCTAAAAATTTCAAGACCCGGAAGATGCCATGTAGCATGTGCAGTACATGACATTATTCATTGTGTTGGTGGCTGAAGATTTTCCGAACTTCACATCTCAAAAAAAAATCTAGCATTTGATGACCCATTTAAGATGCTGATTTAGAGGGGGAACCACAGCTAACGTAGTACGAGTGTGTGAAGAGATTGCAGAAGAGGATTTCAAAGTGGCTGGCCAAGTTAAGTGAAACAAACTGCAGGAATAGTGTCCCCTGCTTCCCAATTGTCGGGAAAACTTTATTCCTTTAAGGTACAGAGAATTTCCACCATTTCATGCTTGGAATATTGCTTTGGGCTTGTTCTTCTGAAGTATAATTTTTTTTCATTTTTATCTGGTTGGCTAGGCAGAAAGCGCAAAAATCCAATTTTAAATGGATGAGAGGAATGCTGTACAAGTGGAAAGTTATACCTGCTTCTTTAGAGGAGTAAGGACTAAGTTTTTATTTGTATCCTTTGGGAGAGAAAGTGACAAAGAGAGTGTTTCTTGTCCTTGTTTAGGGTCCTCTTCTTATTCAGGCCTCATCTGTAGTCGGCGGTGAGGGATGTCATTCAGGATGGAGGAATGACTGTCTCTATTGATGTGACTGTCTCCCTTCGATAATGCTTAAGCTTCTAAACAGCTACACTTTGGGGAGATGAATCTCAGACTTGGTGCCTAACTTAGTGACTTCCCCTAACCCCCCATATCTGCTCTGGAGTGTGACAGTGCTGTGTCTTCTGCTGTATGCTTTGAAATGACTTTTGGTGTCAAGATATTACTGCAAATGTGTCAGGACCCTGAGATGAGGATGAATTCAACTTAACATAAGCGTTCCAAGAAGGAGCCAAAGAAATGTCATTATAGATACATACAGATGAGGGATTTTTTACCTGAACAAGTCATTTATTTATATTTATTTACCTCCTCCACATTATCAGCAAACCAACAGATCTAAGAATTGGCAAGACTCCCCACAAGGAGTGAACACCATCTGCTCAGAGATGGTACCAGATCATAAAGCTGGGATCTTCTGTAAGATGCTGGTGAGAAAACTGCTGGAATATGTACGTGCTCCTTATCCACCAACAGGTATCATTAAGAGGGTGGACAGATAGAACTGAAAGGGAAAAAGCAAAATCTACAAATGTATAGTTTGACTAATTAATGAGTAATGGCAATATAACAGCCACCTAGAGAAACAGGAATGATGTGAATACCTGGGAGGTAGCAAAAATGTGGTTAAATTCTTTGCATTGATTAGGGTAAGACTGTCTTGGTACTGCACGTGCCAAAGGGAATGTGACTGGATGTAATGGGATATAATTTAGTAAAGAGACAGTTTAGATCAATAACAAGACGACTACCTGACATTGAGATCTGTACAATTGCAAAAGAGCTTTCTTAAAGAAATTTTAAAAGCTCCATCCTTTAAGACGTTTAAAATTAGAGTAGGAAACATCAGGGAAAAAATCTATTTTGACAGGAGATGTCTCTTTCTCTCACTTTCTTTTCTGAAGCACCCACAAGTATTGCTTGGGTGCTTCAAGATGGACTAATGGGACTTTTATCTGTAATTTGTATGATTTTATGATATTTTCAGACCTCTGGGTAGCCTTTTGTGATATGGCCTATTGATAATGGTTTTTCTCCATCTGGATAAACTCTTCCTAAGTGAACCCTACCTTGGGAACTACAACACTATGTTTTAATAATTTTATATCAGTGTGCTTTCTTGATAAAGTTTATCATTTGTGTGTTATTTTAATTTGTTGCCAAATTCATTTTTGTAGGCATGTCAGTTTTGCACTTACAAGCACTGTCAAAAAGGGTCATCTTCATTTCTTTTCTTTTTTTTTTTTTTTTTTTTTCTTTTTGTATGTAGGGGTCTGGTACATGTAAGTTAGTTGTTTTTAAATGTCAGAGTGAACTACCACTTATTGAAAGGCGATCATTTACAATAGTCCTACCTTAGGAAGAACTGAAACATTCAGAGTTACGGAGAAGTACGAGGAGGGACAACTTATGTTTATTTCCACTAGGTTTGAGAAAATGAATAATTAATGAATGAGTCTGTCTGGTATTACTGTGCTTTCATGCACCTCAGCCAACTTGCCTTGCTTTGGAGATACTGAAAATTGAAAATAAATCCCCGGGTAGTTCTCATCTCCAGATAACACGAAGAAAACCAGAAGCAGTTGTTAGGAGAACTTGAATGTAAGAGGACTGATGATGGAGGGAAGGCAATGGCAGCATGAAGCAAGGGACTTGGGAGGGGGATAACAAAGGTTCTTGAGGAAATTCCCCCTTGTATTAATGATATATGCACACAATTCAAATTGCTGCTTAATCAAAGGACGTTTTTAATACAAATGAAAATACAGTAGTGTTATGATTTCTGTAAACACTGGAAGCTTCCAAACTAGCATGTTTGAACTCAGGTTGGGCCATCCCATCTTGGAAAACAAGGGCTGCATCCACCCCGGGAACAGCTCCACCACCCTGAGCTTTAGCTGGAAGCAGCCTGCCTTCCTCCTGGCCCTCAGGTCTCACACCTCAGCAATCCACTCGCTCTCAAGCCACGCTCGCATCCGTCCTCTTGTTGTTTACATGTTCAGCAACTTTTCCTTCCAGCCACTCTTGGTCCTTGGCCAGGTGATTATCACAGTAAATTGTGCCTCTGTCTCTCTCCCTTCTGTTCAGCCCCTGTCCAGCCTCTCCGTCCAGTCCCTTCAGCCTGTTGAAAGGATGACAGCAGTCCTGTTCTCCTTTTCAAAAATACATAAAGCCATTTCTTCCTTGTTTCTTAAATCCTACCAAGATGATCAGAATATTGTAAGAATTATTTTTACAGTACTGAACCAGAATACTTTTTCAAATACTCTTAGGAAGATTAGATTTTAATATGGTAACTTCTATTAAAACTCGGAAGAAGGGTGGTGAGAGCTTACCAGTTTGCATACTGATTATAAAACCTATAGTTTAGAAAAATACAGATGGACAAAAGTCAGTTTACACGTTTCACTTTCTGCCTTTGTTAAACAATCTTGAATTTGCTGTTTCTTGTTTTTTCTCCCCCCCCCGGAAATTATTGATTTAATTTATTTGGGTTTTTTTTGTTTCCTAGCTTTCACCATCTTTCTTCTGGCATAAACTTCATCTGGCTTGCTTCTACCTAAAGAGTAGAAGGAGAACCTATCTGTAATTTCTGAGTCTTAACCTTGAGTCCTAATACTGTTCTGCCTGGTCTGTGCAGCATTATTTCTAACATTGCAATAATCTCACTATGATTAGGTAATCAAAGGAATAGGGTATACTTGACATACTATGTTATTATTTTATGCTGTAACACTACCATATCTTCTGATTCACTCCTTCTGCTTGTAGAATCCAATTCTCCATTACTTTTTTTTTATTTATTTTCTGTGCTCATCTAAAGGTCTTGACATTTTCTTCTAGCAATGTATATATATATCTTCCTGGACTTAAGATATATAATTTCCTACTGTACTTTTTCTGTGTTTCATTTCTTTGGCTTACATTTTGTGTTCTGTCTTCCTTCATTAAGCCCTCTGTTGCGGGTGTCTTGCAGCTTGGTTTGTGTCCTGGTATTTCTATTTCAGTAATAAAATATCTTTTATTTTGATTTTACTAAAGTTTACTGCAGGTTTTTTCCATAGAATAGTTAGTATGCTGGTGTCCTTGATCTAAAGATTTAATTCCATCCCAGAATAGGATGTTTAGAGAAAATCGGAGTTTCCTGATTGCCAGCCATTTTGTTTAACTTTGACACTGTTAAAGCAGAATGTGGCTTATCTAGTATTAATAAGGTGTGTTTGGTTTTCAGTTGATAATAAATTATTGTTCAAATTAGAAGCACAAATTGAAGAAAGAAGTTGAAACTTTATGACCTTTGATTAAAGCTCGGCAAATATTGATACTATAATTAGATAAGAACAGATTTCCAAATCATGGTAATGCATGTCAGGCCCTGGGTTTGCATGTTTGCTTTATAAGCTTTTATAAAAGCTGTTTCTGAGAGTACTTTGTTAACTCACAATTTTATCTTTGTTTAAAAGCCGTGGATTTACTAACCCACGGAGATGACCTTTTGTTCTCCTATTCCTCTGCCCATGAAGTCTGAAGCGTTGGAAGTCCTGTTGGAAGGATTTACTGATAACTATCAATGAACAAAGTTCTGATCAGTTATTCCAGCTGAGATCTCATCTATACTCCACTGTGCAGCAGGCAGATTTTGTATTACACTTTAAAAAAGAAGTACAACATGGAAAGTACAGCTGAACATTTTTCTGCTTTCCTGTTTCCGTTGTTCTTCCAAAGGAGAGCAAGGGCTGAGGAGTAGAAATTCTGTCGTAAAACTCACTTTTTTTTCTCTCTTACATAGAAAAACCTATGCAGCTTCATGGTGAGAAGTATTTAATGTATTTGATACTATGTATTTTTATTATTTTTCAATAATACAATGGAAAAGATTTTTTTAAAGATAAAACAATCAGTACACTGTAATGTTTCACTGTTTTTATCTATTTATGAAATTTAAGCCTATCCAAATTTAATCATAAGGGGCTCTTTTTTGTTGCTTGAAAGATTTTTTTCTCTTGTTTTGTTGTTTTTCTAAAAAGAAACTTTAGTATATTGCCACTATAACTGAGCATCACTAATGTTGGTCATAAAACTTTTCACAGCGTTGTCAAGGTTGGAGAGGTCTATTGATTTTACAAGTTTCAGGGTTTGTTGTGCTAGCAGAAATGTTTAATAAACTTCATTTTTTTAATCTTTTTGAATCCATTTGCTTTAAAAGCTAAGCCTTTTCCAAGCTAAGGCTTTCAGAGGTATGTAAAATAATTCGTATCAACTCTTCAGTTGAATTCATTGTCAACTTTTGAAGTGCAAGGTACATGACTACTACACACGGTTTCCTGTGCTGTTTTCAGTGAATGGTTAATTCAGTCCCTAATAGACTAGCAAAACAGCTACTAACGTCTTTAAGGGCACTGTCATTTACATAAATACTTAGAGGATAGCTGAGCCAGTACTGACATAGGTTTTTAAGAGAGAAAGAAACCAGAACAAAGAAACCAAGATCAAGTTATAACATTAATGGAGGAAAGGAGTATAATAGAGGCAAATATATTTACAGTTTGATAGAATATTTAATGGTGTTTTTCTCAAAAGCTTATTCTAAAAAAGCTCACTTCAGGCTGCCTCCTGCATTTAAACTTAGGAGTGTGGAAATACATTGTCGGTTGTTAATGAATTGAAGGGAAGTGTCCAGATGAGTGCCACAGGGCCTTGTGTTGGGTTTATTTTTACCTGCTCTCTGTATTGCCTCTTCGGAAACAGGGAGACGGTGCAATAGGGTCTGCTGAGAGAGCAGAAGTCATACTGAAAAATGCAATGCTTACTGCTTTAGCAAGTGGCTCCCGTGCCCCGTGCTGGAGCTGGAGAAGGGAGCGCACAGTGTGCTGCAACCAGGTGGTCCAGTGGACGCTGGGGATTCCTGGCTGGCACAGAGCTGCCATCTCCCCGGCAAGCCAGGACGGGAAAAGAAAGGACACCAGAGCGCTTCAGGCTATGGCAGAGCAGTGCTGGGTGTGAAGGTGAGTAACAGGCTGAAGGCATGAACCTTAGGGCAGGCTTTGGAGGACAGGCAGGTCAGAGGCAGCCTGAGCAGTGGGTACGGAGACCAGGGAGCTCTGCAGGGAGCGGGCTGCTGCTGACAGCGGTGGAAGGAGGATGCTGGTGGTCCTTTCCAGAGCCTATGATTAGGCTCTCTGCTAGTGGAACAGAGTAGGAAGGAGCTCTCCTGAGTGCACAGTCTGTAAATGGGCCTGAGCTTAATGGAACAATAAATAAGCTATGGCAGATGCTTTATACTGGCAGATTACCCTGGGAAAATAGTAGTGTATTACCTGATTCTTAGTGCTTATAAAAAGTTAGTGATCAACCTGGCCCTCAGGGTATGGTTTACAGTCTGATTGTTGCCAGCTGGTGGGTGTCCAGTATGCAGGAATTGCACTTAGAGGCAGTTCTGTAGCTTAATTGGACTTTAAACAGGGAAACAAGGGATCAGAAGAAGAAACTAGGTATTAGAAAAAGAATGCTAGTTGGATATGAACGTCTGGTAACTAGTACTGTAAATGCTGGTGGGACTTACGTCAATAATCACTTCCTATTTTCCTGCTTTACTTGCGATTATCTCACATTCAAGTCTGAGACAATTGGTGCTGATTGCCCAGAAAGAGGTCAAAGTAGGTGAAACATACTTCAAGTCCTATTCAAGATCTATGTAAAGTATCCCAGGCCTTCCCCACAAAGCTTCAGGTCAACACCTGGGAGGAAAAAATGATAAATTCAGAGTTTTAAAGCAGAGGTGCCATATGCAGCTGAATAAACAGCCAAGCTCCTTTTCTATGTACTGGGATCTAGCTTGCAGTTGACAAGTGTCAGAAAGTAGAGAGGTCATTTCAGAGAGAAATTTTACAGTCATATGAAGATGAAACAGGTATCTGTTACTTATTCTTTTTCTCTGAGTAACTGTGAAATCAAATGGGATTAAAAATCCCTGGAATATTTATTGATACACGTGACAGCTGGAACCTGTGGTATGGACAAGACCTGATCATCATATAGGTGCTATTCCTTTCCTTTTGTCCATCCAAAAGGAGCAAGACTGGAAAAATCAAACTTCAGAGATCTGGAGAACGGAATACACAAAGGAAAGCCAGGATTTCCAGAGAGCTATCTTTTCCTAAATGGATTCAAGTTTAAAAGTTTTATAAGCTTGAATGCAGTAAGAGATTATTTTTGAAAATTTTATTTCTGTTACAGTTTATCACTCTGTAATTCTTGGCCGTTTTTCAAAGAGCCAGCAGCTGTATGTTGTGTACAAAGACTTTATAATTGCACTGGTTTGCTGATAGAGCTTCAGTTCTTTTTTAGCAAAGCTGGACCTGCGATTAGTTCTGAAAAGCTGAACTTAACTACATTGACCATATTTTACTACAGATAGACAATGCAGAATGTGGCCTAAAGCAAAAATTGGAATTAACATGACCAGAGCTGTCCTAAATTTTATGTGAAAGCACATAAAAATTATAATCACAAACACCTCAAATATAATTGAATTTATTGTGTATAAGATAAAATTTTCACTTGTAACATTCATCATGTATTTCTGAAATGGACTAGTAGAAACGAACAGTCCCGAAAAATCTTCAAGTCAGAAGTGAAAGGCAAAAACATGATTCAAAGAGTGCAATAGGGTTCATTTCAAGGCATTGATGTAGATATCTACTAGCTGAGCTCAGTGTCTTGGGTTGCTTTTTTAGTTGATGGAAAGGAAGAACAACTTTAAGGGCCTAAATCCACCTAATTTATTTAACTCCTACATGAAATTAATTTCATCTTAGATAACATGATTGTATTTGCTAGGTCTTCAGCGACTACAAAGGATTCCTTGGGGTGACAGGGTAAGATAGATATCTGGATTGTATAAACCTACTCTTGGTTTGACGGATTCCACCCCAGTCTTTTCAGTCTTCTTTTTTTTCTCTCTCTCTCTTTTTTTTTAATGAAAACTCACTTTAATCCTTCTCTAATCTGTCTCATTACCTGTCACAGTTCTGTGAGCCTAGGCTACAAGGAACCTGGTTCTCCACTGACCCTCTGCACTTCAGATTTTATTTATAGAATTTGTTCAAAGCCAACATAAAGTGCTCCTACTGTTCATACTTGGGCACAGTATTACAGTCTAAATTTGAGTAAGATTTGTCTGGGGATCTCTGAAAGCTGGCTTAGAGACCTGTAAGATATTATTTGAGCTTTTTATCTAGTGTCTCTATTCAGAAGGTACACATAGGAAACTTAAATACAGAACGCCTCATGTTTGTAGGATAATTTTTTCCCCCCAGCAGTTAATCTGCTGTTTGACTTCAAACCTTCTGAATAGCTCAGGACTTGTGTCACGACACTTAGCCAAGCAATCTTATTTTTTCTTTTTACATTACTTTTGAGTTGTCTATTAATTTGGGTTTTTTTTCGCGTTTCTGTTAATATAACGTATTCTAAGGAGGGGAACATAGCTACCTGACAACCTCAGAAAAACCTTTCTTTGAGAATTAGCTTAATGAAATGAAAGGAAACAAAGTCACACTTTTCTATCACTTTGTAATAAGAAAATACATTACTGAACATTACTGTACATAGTATATTAATTTCTAGTCTTCAAATTTTCTTATAGGCCAGTTGTTTTATATATGACAATTCACATGCAACATAAAAGTACTTCATAAAGTGATTTTTGAATGTTTTCCCTAGAAGATTGGCTTTTGAATTAAAAATTATAATTTGCATGTGTTTTTCCATTGATCAGACAGTCTGCTTTGTCATACTGATAAACTTTAAAAAATTTACATTTCCATGAAACTTGAGACAGTAATTTTCTTTTGCTTTCAGAGTCAGAATACATTTTAAAATACTGATGTTTAATATAAATTGCACACTACAATGGAGGTAAAACAGATTTCACTCAACCTAATTTACCTCACATCTGTAACTAAAAACTTGCTCTTAAAGTCCAAAGAGACAAAGGCATGTAAAAGTGAAATACATAAGCAGAGGCTCATGCATCATTCAATGAAGTAATCTGATTTTGAGTCCTAGTGTTTGTGGATAAGGGTGTAAGATCCTGATCATACATTTCCTGGAAAAGCCAGAAAAATCAAACTTGAATACGTTAAGAACTACCTCATGTGGTGCCCAGTTCTCATGGTCAGTGATAAATCCTGGAAGTTTTCACTAGGGTTGTGCACTTGTCATTAATACTGTTGTACTGAAAGTTCTCATTTCTCCCCCAACATGCACCCTCTGGAGTTTAGTAAAGCCCCAGCCCCACCCCTGCTGCGCAGGTACATTGAGACTTCTACAGGGACGGTTCCCAGTGCTCTGAATAAAGATGGTATAAATGGCCCTCTGTGTTTTTTATTGTTTTATGGTACAATGCGGAGGTTAGGATTAAAAGGTAGACATTTGTTTGCAGCTGTGATTGCACAATCACATGATATGTATTCTGACCGTTTCCTGTACTAAATTTTGGGAAACAATATGGTTCCATTTAGTGTGTCGCAATTTTTGGTAAAAAGCTTTAGTGTTGTCACTTTAGTGTGCTTATGTTTGGGGATCTGCACACATATATGTGTAAAATTGGTTAAATATGCTGTTAAAAATCTTGAAAAGGCTTATTAGTTTCCCCATTTGAAAACTGTATTATATACATCTTGTGAGTCCTTGAACACCAGGTTTCAGCCAAAGGCAAGGTTAAGTTATAATATACTGAAATGGGAGCTTGTAATGGAAATTCATATACACGCTTATCACTTGTGGCCAGAAGATGCATGCACAATTACTTATTCACAAACCAAGAAAAAAAAAGGGTCACTGACTAAATGACACCTCATCTATCTAATTAAGCCCTGTTGCATATTGCTGGCTGAGCTGGTCACTGGTTAAACTGGTCATATTGTTCCTTGGGTAGTAAATTGTACAGATCCCCTTGGCCTAGTGGTTCAAAAATATGTCTGGAAGAGTTAGTTTGTGGTAAGCACACTCTAGATCAATCTGGATAGGAGAAATTAATCCTGAATGTTTTAAATATGTTTGGAAGTTAATTATGAAAACTGAATGTCTAACATTTGTAACTTTTTATTCCAAGACCAGCAAAATACGATTTGAAGTTGATTCTTCTTTAAGTGGTGTTTGCTACAAATTTGGTTCACTATCTTATATTTCTATTTAAAATAATTTATCTAAAATCCCAGACCATCTTTCACATGTAATGTAATGAATGACATATTCACAGAATCATAGAATTGTTATGGCTGGAAAAGACCTTTAAGATCATCAAGTCCAACTGTTATCTGACTCTACCAGGCCCACTTCTAAATCATGTCCTTGAGCACCATATCTAGATGGCTTTTAAATACATCCAAAGATGGTGATTCAACCACTTCCCTGGGCAGCCTGTTCCAGTCTTTGATAACCTTTTCAGTGTGGAAGTTTTTCGTAATGTCTAGCCTAAACCTCCCCCAGCACAACTTGACACCATTTCCTCTTGTCCTATCGGTTGTAACTTGTGAGAAGAGACCAATGCCCACCTCGCTATAACCTCATTTCAGGTAGTTATAGAGAGCAATAAAGTCTCCCCTCAGCCTCGTTTTCTTCAGACTAAATAATGCCAAGTCCCACAGCTGCTCCTCATAAGACTTATTCTCAAGACCCTTCACCAGCTTTGTTGCCCTTCTCTGGACTGTCTCCAGCATCTCAATGTCCTTTTTACACTGCGGTGCCCAAAACTGAACACAATACTCAAGGTGTGGCCTCACCAGTTCCGAGTACAGTGGGACAATCACTTCTCTGGTCCTGCTGGCTACACTATTCCTGATGCAGGCCAGGATGCCGTTGGCCTTCTTGGCCACCTGGGCACACTGCTGGCTCATGGTCAGCTGGCTGTCAATCAACACCCCCAGGTCCTTTTCTGCTGGGCAGCTTTCCAGCCACTCCTCCCCAAGCCTGTAGTGCTGTATGGGGTTGTTGTGGACCAAGTGCAGGACCCGGCACTTGGCCTTGTTGAAGCTTATACTATTGGCCTCAGCCTGTCAATCCAGTCTATCCAGGTCCCTCTGAGAAGCCCTCCTACCCTCAAGCAGATCAACACTCCCACCTAACTTGGTGTCATCTGCAAAGTTACTGAGGGTGCTCTCAATCTCCTCGTCAAGATCATTAATAAAGATATTAAACAGGAGTGGCCCCAACACTGAGCCCTGTGGAACACTACTTGTGACTGGCCTCCAACTGGATTTAACTTCATTCACCAACACTCTCTGGGCCCTGCCATCCAGCCAGGGTTTGATCCAGCAGAGTGTATGCCTGTCCCAGCCTTGGGTAGCCAGTTTTTTCATGAGAATGCTGTGGGGAACAGTATCGAAGGCTTTACTGAAGTCCAGGAAAATAGCATCCACAGCCTTTCCCTTATCCACCAAGCGGGTCACCTTGTCATAGAAGGAGATCAGGTTTGTTAAGCAGGACCTGCCCTTCATGAATACGTGTTGACTGGGCCTGATTGTCTGGTTGTCCTGTAAATAGTATGTAATGGCATTCAGGATGGTCTGCTCCATAACCTTCCCTGGCACTGAGGTCAGACTGAGAGGCCTGTGATTTCCCAGATCCTTCTTACAGCCCTTCTTGTAGGTGGGCGTCACATCTGCTAATCTCCAGTCCATTGGGGCCTCCTCGGTTAGCCAGGACTGCTGATAAATGATGGAAAGTGGTCTGGTGAGCACATCCACCAGCTCCTTCAGTACTCTTGGGTGTAACCCATCTGGACCCATAGACTTGTGTATGTCTGGGTGGTACAGCAGGTCACTGACCATTTCCTCTTGGATTATGGAGGTCTCATTCTGTTCCCCATCCCTGTCTTCCAGCTCAAGGGGCTGGGTACCCAGCAAAAAACTAGTCGTGCTCTTAAGGACTGAGGCAAAGAAGGAGTTAAGTACCTTGGCCTTTTCCTCATCCTTAGTCACTGTGTTTCCTCTGCATCCAACAAAGGAGGAAGATTCTCCTTAGTCCTCCTTTAGTTGTTAATGTATTTATAGAAGCATTTTTTATTGTCTTTTACAAATAACCAGATTGAGTTCTAGTTGGGCTTTGACCCTTCTAATTTTCTCCCTGCATAGCTTCACTGCGTCTTTATAGTCTTCCTGAGTGGCCTGCCCCCTTTTCCAAAGGCCATAAACTCTCCTTTTTTTCCTGAGTTCCAGCCAAAGCTCTCAATTCAGCCAGGCTGGTCTTCTACCCTGCTGGCCTGTCTTTCAGGACATGTAGATGACCTGATCGTGCAAGTATCCACTCAAAAAACCTAAGCTTACAAAATGATAGACAAACAGATCTGTGTAAGAATTGCAACTCCACCCCCCATTTTGAGTCAGGATAAGAGAAGTGAAGACTGGGTGCTTTTTCTTGAGACCTCTTTCCCAACAGCCAGAATTCCCTTCCTCCATTCCTGTCATCCTCCTTCCTGTCTCCCCCCATTCCTCCATCCCCAGCATCACATCTGACAATACAGCTGTACAACTCTAAACTATATTTCTCCTGGCTATGAAGTGTGGAAACACACAGACTCTGCACAAGGCATGACCCCAGGAGTAGTATTTCTGCTTGCTGTGTTTCCTCCCAAGTAGCGTCCGCCCTGAACTCCCAGGACTAATGCCCTGAAGAAAGCAGCTAGTTCTACAGATGTGACGTTGACTTTCTTGCCCTACAGAGGATAGAACACTCTAAACTAAATGCTTGCTAGTGCTGCATACTAAACACATACAGAGGAATTTCCTAATGGCCGTGCTGCCACAAGAGTCCTTCCAGGAAGGGTGTGTATAATTGAGTCATATATCATGATCAAATGATGCAGGGGAGATATTTCTTCTTGGGGAAGATGCAGCATTTTTCCTTGAAAAAGCCCATCTGGTTACATCTCTGAGGATGTGTGGTAGGTGGGTGATGGGTAAAAAATCTAGTTGTATACTGCATTCTGTGTTACCAGCTCTCGCAATATTGTATATCGCTCTTCGGTGTTTCTCCTTGAGCCCTAACTATGAGATCAGGTTATTTTCTGAAAAGCCAAACTTCTCCAGAAAATAAATATCCATTGCTATAGTGGAGAAAAGCTTGGGAAGAAGAATTGTAAGCTCTTTCTTGAGAAGATAAAGCACAGAGTTGATGATTATCTTTAAATCTCATGATTTTTAGGCCTACTTTTTAGGAGCTGGGGGGACTTGATAATATTTTTGAACACAGGGGACTGGAAATGTTGCAATCCCTTGATTCCTGAGGATCTGTAGAGAGATAATATTGTATTACTTCTGCAGAAGCTGCATGGGTTTTTAAGCTCTATGTCATAATCCATGTCGATGTCTGAGGTTTAGTGATATATATTGCTGTATTGTTGTACAAGATTTATTGGTAGCTACTATGTGAAGCCCATTTTAGCCTTGTCTACTATGTAGTACAAAATACAGTTACTTCAAATGGCATAAATGAACTTGTATGCAGGTGGTCTGGCAGTATTCAGCATTATATGTTGTTTGGGTTTTTTATTAATCACCTACTAATAATACAGCATAAATGAGTAACAGTACTTTCTGAAATAACACCATTTTTCCAAGGAAGCTAGCCTTCTGTCACTTGTGGTTTTAATAAAGAGATTTTCCACTGAGATTATTGTTCCATCAGCTATATAGAAATAAGAAAGAAAGTTTAGCGTTCTTCCTTTCGACTATTTGTAATCCTTTATATAGTTTTCTGGATGTATTGGTAAAAGAAAAAATACTCTCTGCTAAAGGGATAATGCACTGGAATAAATGGTCTGACTAGTTTTAACAGTTCAGATGTCACAGAAGAGCCTACTTTGCTAGTGTGCAATAGTTGAACACTGATTGTGAAATATACACTTCATGTCTTTACACTCTGAGATAAAAATAGCTGTTGAAGTCAACTTACTTGTACCTTAGAACGAGATGAAACTCTAAGCAGCATCATGCTTTATGATGAAATTCCCAGTACCAGTGATAGAGTTAGGGAAAAATTAGGTGTAAACCAGCTAGTAACTGGGTATAATTGCTAATTTCCGTCCTGGTTTGTGGTAGAACAGAACCAATTTTCTTTTCAGTAATTCCTTAGCTGCACTAACAAAACTTAGATTTACTTTGGTTACCCAGAGGAGGAGCAGCTGGGAATAGGGTGGGAGGAAAGAGGCTGTGGAGTGCAAGTTCCCACCCAAACTGTTTCAACTTAAAGTAATAGAGCCTTTAACCAGCATAAAGCAAACATTATACATCAGTCTCCTCAAAAAGTCTGCTGTACACCCTAGCAGCTTTTTAAGGCTGAATGTCGCATGTTTGTTTTATAACTAAATATGTGTCTCTTTACAGCTTGTACACAGATAGTCATTGGTGGTGTACTGCTTAGCTCTTGGTATAATGTTGTATTTCAATATCCTGCTTTCAGTCATTTTACTAAATAAGAATTCCTGGATGTATTCTGATGACTTTATTTGGACTTCCTATGTTATTTCTCCTAAAGTGAAAGCGAAATAAAATTTTCCTGGAGGAGCTGTGGAGTTTTGTCTGGGGTCTTTAAGAGCAGTTTCCACAATCCCCTTCTTTCTCCCCCATCCTCTGTAGGTTGAAACTGCCTGCCTATCCTAAACTCTGTCCCCACTGCCAGCTTTATATTTGTGGGCTGAAAATTTTACTGCACTTCATTTTTCTTTCCTCACCCCCTTGACCCCCAAAGCTCTTGTGAGGGATTTATACCAGCATCATGGCTATGTCTTTGGAGAGGCAGAGAAACTGGGTCTCCCTTGACAGTGCTGTTTGTATCCTAAACAGTATCCGTTGCGGTGGCACAGGTGTTCTTATGATTAGGTTCTTGTTCTGCTCACTCTGTGCTATGGACCTCTTGTAAAGACTAATATACCTCCCTAATCCCTTTCACTCTGCTGCTGCTGCTGAAGTCATATTTGTATTTCTACAAAACCAGTGACTAGCTTCCATGGACTCTGCCCAATTTCTGTGCTGCTGCTTCCTAGGCAAGGTTGTACAATCCCTAAAATATTGATTTTGCAAGGTTTGCACACCTTTCTAGAGAACAGAAGCTGAATGAAGATTGTACTGGACCTGGCTCTGCGTAATTCTTATAGCGCTGCCAGATGTCAGTGTATTAATTTTCCTGCCCAGGTAGATTTTAACTCATGCAAGAAAGCTGTATGTTTTGAAAATTATTCCAAGCTTATTTTTATCATCTGGTCTACTGGCTATTTGAATGTGTACAGTTCGTGTGCACTTCTGTAGCTTCTTGAATCCTGTTGTCCCTGATCCTTTTGTAAACCAACAAAAACATGCACTGGTGTGGACCAAATCCTGCCCAGGTGAGCACTGAATGTATATAAACTAGCCTTGAGCAAGCTTCAGTCATTAAGATTCTACCCCAGTATGTCATGATCATCTACATGATATGTAAATCACAATAAAAATAGGGACTGATATTTAAAAGGTCAGACATGCAAGTATGCATGCAAAGATGTATGTGAATTTGCTTTTGTAACTCCCATGATATTTCACTAAGGATCTGCTGCACAAATGATCAATTTGATAAATTAATGGTTGATTGACTGCAATCATGGTCATAGTGTATGCAAAGTAAGTGTGTAAATATGCGTACATTTTCTGTCCATGTATTTTCTGCCAAACCTCATGGAAACCAGACAATTTTATTCCTCTCATTTTCAGGTTTCTATTTCTGGTCTTGAAGCAGTTTCTCCCTTGCAATTCAAGACATTTATAAAGGAGGCTATAAAATTTTAAAAAGCATAAAAAAACTATTAGAATGGCATGAAATAGAATTAGAACAATTGATTGAAAAAGTTATTTTCTTATGTCTTCTACTTCACCATTAACAGTATTACTCGTATTATCTGTTAAAAATGGACAAGGATTGTTACGCATCTTTAAACAGTGGAAAAGAGGTTCTGAATCTTACTTATTTTTACTTTCAAGAAGTTAAGGTCTGACTGCAGATTGCTGTGTAGGTTTCACTGAACTAGCTTTCCCGTGTTGTAGGAATGCGGGTAAGTGAATAAAGGCAGGCTCTAAGAGATGAGCAAACAAAGTTTAGTAGTCTGTGGATTGCAATAGGATTATTTTTATTTAAAAATCAGGGTCAAGTAAAGTTGATCTCTCAGCAATGGCATTTCTGTTAGGCTACAAGTGTTTCTTCTTTTTCCCATTCTGTATTTCTTTATCAGTTGGATGTCATGTACATCAGATATAGACTGTAGAAAATTTTTAGAATAATATAAAATGAGCTCTAAACATTGTGTATGTTCTAGTGTATCTTTTGGAGAATGAATTGGATTTACATAGTCGCTCAAACATTTTTTCCAGTTGTTAGTGTTCCTGCAGGAATATGTCTAGACTTCTTGATGTATAGGAATTATTTGTATACAACTTATATTTAAATACGTTTGCATACTGGCAAGGCACATTGGGTCATGCTATTTGGCGTGATTTTTCATACAGTACAGCTGTGTGAACTGAAGTCAGTAAGAAGCAAAGGGGATAAAGTCCTTAATTTTTTTCCTATGTCTGCATTTTTTTTAAAGTCTGATGAGAACTGGAGAGTTTTTTTCAGTGACTAGGAAAATTAAAGAAGCAAAAATTAAATAATGAACTCGATTGGTGTAAACATGAAGCAAGATACTTTGCTCATGTCAAATGAAATCTTAAAGGTTTAGCCCTAAATTGAAGGGTGTAGAGTATTTTAGTTAAAAACCCCAAGAAATATGTGTTTTGATTCAACGCAAACTCTTTTTTTTCCCTGATTCTTTTTCTTTCACGAGTGAATGAGAAGAACATTGTTTGCCAAGCTCTTACCAGATCCTCTTCTGGATAAACGAGACTAGAAAGCCCTCAACAACTGCTTAACCAAATTTTATAACCTGGAGTCTATTTTTTCACTTTTTTGCCTTGCCAAGATGTGCCACACTACATACTTGAATGCACCCTTGCTGGCTTTGTTAATTTTTACATAGCAAAAGCGATCAAATCTAATTTGAGTCAATAAACATGTAAGAGTCAAATGTATAAAACGGTGATTGTCCACAGCATAATAATTTGGATATTTTATTACAGAAATATCACATGAATCATCATTTTTTTTGCTTGTCCATCCCAAAAGTGTTATATAATGGTGTGTATTCAGATGTAGAATTTAAATTGAATATGATTTATATCACAGAATCAAAGGATCATAGAATATCTTGAGTTGAAAGGGACCCATTAAAGATCATCAAGTCCACCTCTCTACTACTACGACTACCTAAAACTATAAGCTGGATTTGAGAACTATTAATTAATTCTAAGGTAAAAAAGGAAATAGAGATAATTAACTTAACACCTATGGAGTTACTGAATTTCATCAGCCTACCTGAAACTATATATTTTATTTTATTGGTAAATATGAATTTATCCTCACCGATTATCTTATTGAGGGAAAACTGGACCTTCAGGAAGTACTGAATGATCAGTCCTTGGATGCTGTTCCTTATGCACAAGTGTTCAAAAAAGGATTGAACACAGTTCTGTTAAATGAAACAGGTAGTGGAGAAATCCCATAGCTCCTTTTCCCACAGCTTCTTAGCTTTTGTCTTGTGCTATTTTCAAATTTTCAGTATTTTTTCTGAAAAGAATATTAGCCATTTGGCCGTTAAAGTTATGTTTAAAATTTTAAATTTAAGGTGTTATACTTGTTTGTTCATTGGATCTGAAACATAATAATGCAATAATAAATATTGTCTTCATTGTCTGGTGTATTTGAGAATGCCCTTATATGATATCCATTGAAAGTAACTAAATACACATGTCAAGCTCTTTTTTGTCCATTGACACATGTCAATGCTCGTTTTGCATTTTGCATCAGGTAAGTAAAACCGTAACTTAAAACCTTTGGAGTAGAAGAAGATTGCCAAAGAAAGTGGCTGGCTCTTTTTCAGTTCTTGGTGTTCACTCATGACTTAAAATTAATCCACTGCTATAGTCAATTGCTTTATCAAGCTGCAAATCCTGTAATTACACACTCTAATCTGGATGTAGTTTCCCAGGATGCTTCCTCCTCTTTAATTTGTGTTTTACTCCTCTGTTCAGATATGCTTTTGCTTTGTTTGCTTTTGAAGCTTTTAACATTGTCCACTGTCAGCACCTTGATTCTTCTTTCAATTCAGTTTTCACAAGCATCTTTATCTCTAAGGAATAGCTCCTCTTGCTGTTCATTCATCCAGTGCTTGTTTACTTATAATGTGTATATTAAATGCATAAATAAATGTAATATAGTCACCCATTCGTTGTTACTGTTTCTAGATCTTTGAAGCAATGTTGCTCACCTGCTTGGTACTCAGTAGTTTAACTGGTTGCGGACACAAATATTCAAGTGTATTTTCTCTATTCGCAAATGACTGAATGTATGTAGTATTTCTGCTATGTCAGTTCGTAAGTTACCTACCAAATCTTTCCGTTAATTGAAAAGAAATATAAAAAGCAGTAGTCACAATTAAACCATTCTGAACAAGTCCATCAAAGAAGAGCTAATATTATGATATTATAATTAAAATTCTGTCAAAATTTGTTATGATTGTAGAACGTACGAAAAAGCTGTTTTATCTTCATGAGGTAATAGTACAAACATTAGAGAATTATCTTTTCAGACTTAAGGAAAAGGATTTATCAGTTCATAAGCCGTGAAATGCTAAGTGTTCTTTGTTCAGCGTGAATGAGAATGAAAAGCTATCAACTGTCAGGGCTCAGTCTACCCTCTTTGCTTTCAAGTTTTACTGCCGTGTGAAAAAATTATGCTTTCAGTCCTTGGATCTGAAAGCCAGCTATAAAGGGACAGAGCAACCCTTTCACCTTGTGTTTCCGTTCCTCCAAATCAAACTAGCTCAAAATGTCAGTGCCTCCAAAATAAGCCAGTCTGTTCCTGGTTCTTAAAAAGACATCCCATTCGAGGGATGATCAGTTCACCTGAATCCTGAAGGTAGGAAAATGTTTCAGGAATTTGAGATTTAGCATTTAAGGTTTATACAAAAGCCAACCTTAACAAGCCCCAGAAAATCAGTGACAATATTGGAAAATTATGCACTAATCACATAGTTTTGATTAAGACATTTTAATTCCGTATTATATTAAACAAACTATTAAAGACAGTTTTTTCATATACTTTCCACTCGTGACATCAATGCTAGATTGAGTTACGATTGTTTGTGTATCTGAACTATGTATTTTTTCATTTTAAATATTTGTTTTATTTTTTTTAGTGTTTGTTTTGCGTATATATTAGATTTTCCTGAGTATATAATACCTGAGCCTGAGATGATTTGATTGTTCTACTGCCACCCTTGAAGGGCAGAAAATTTCCTGACAGAAAATTGCATTAACATGGAGCTAGGAAAGTTTGCCTTACGTATATAATACGCTAAAACTGCGAGCAGAATGATATTGTGTGATACTTGTAATGATTTGAAGATGTGAGGTATCTAACTTCACTGAGGGTTTCATGCAATATTCATTTTGAAGTCCATCTGCACCTCAGCAAGAGAGAACACTACCCTAGAGCAGCCCCTTGCACTGTGTGCCCGTTGCACGCTTTGCGCTGCCAGAGGACTGCAAAATTACCCCAGTGTACGTTGACCGTCTTTTTTTTTAATTTACAGTTGTGTTACTGTCTCTGAGCATCACCACTTTGTCAAAAGGGAGCCGGTGGAGGAAATGCAGTCCCCGAGTCCGGGTACCTCAGTCCTCTGAGGGCTGTTCTTGCACTGTGCGATGTGCCGCTGTGCCGGCCAGGCTGGAGCTGGGGGAGCAGAGCCCTGCCGAGCCCTGTCCCTGCTCCCTCCCGCACCCCCGCAGCACAAGACAAGCCTTCTTCAAACTGTTCGTGTACCGCAACGGAGAGAGTTGTTGGAGGAACGTTTCTGTGGAAGAGGCATGAATGAAGCTGCCTTTGACACCACGTGACTCTACTTAAATGACCTGAACTATTGACTTGAACTGCTGTAGTCCATCTGGTCTTCATAAGGTCATTTTTAATAACTTAGTTTATTTGGCGTCTAATTTCTTCATATACAGTCTCTAAGATTTCAATTAATACAGAAACACAGTTATAACCGCATTGCTACAATAATTAGGGCTCTAATGACATATGCTGGTTTTAATTCTATACATTTCAATACATTATTGCTACACTTTTTGATCTTTTTTACCTCCATGTCTCTTTTCATGTCGCTTGTAGGAAGTTAATAGCCTTGGCACCTTTACCACTGTGTCAAATTTAGTTGAACTTGATCCCTGAGTTCAAATTTGTTGCTAACAGACAAAAAGTGATATTATATATGACAGTGTATGTTTGGCTCCAATAGGAAGCCAAACTAAAAATCTATATTGGAAATACATTTACATTCTAAGAAGAGGCGCTCGGAGCAAGGGTACGATGGTACTAACGTTGTTGGGGAATCCACAGAAGGAGCTGGATGTTTTCTTCAGTCATTCAAATCTGACCTTCTCTTAATATAATAATAGGATGAAGAAAAGTGGATGCCTCACCAAAAGCAAGTCTTTCAATGGGATAACATTATAAGAAAAGGCTTTTCAAATACAGTTCTGTATGACGTCTGATGATACCTTTCCATAACTAACATTCTCAAATGTGTAGAAAGATTCTGAAATATTATATTTTCCTGCATTATTGTCTATCTAATATAAGTATTTTATTAAAAAATTCCATATTTTGGGAAGAAAATCTATATATTCGACAATATATATGTTGGTAATTTACTTTATTCTTTGGTGGATAATTTCCATGTGCATTTTAGCAAAGCCCGAAACATCAACTGCATAGTCAGAGATCATGTATTTAGTCGCCTGTATTCAATAGATTGTTCTATTTTTGCTAAATCTTAAGTGAAAATGGGGAAGCATAAAATGAAAAATACTGCTTTCTTTTCATTTTTTGCCTTGCACGGATTTCACCCTCTTTGAAGAGGCCAAATCTTCCCCCGGGAGACTCAGAGAATAGCATGAGAAATGCTATTTATTAGCTGCAGCCTTCTGTCTTTTACATATGGTGTAAAAAAAAAATAATTGTATTTATAAGAGTTTTAGGAAAGACCTTCACAACAAATTAACCTGTTAGCTGCAGAATGGATTTTTATGTAAAATTATAAGTTACACTGAAATTGATTTTATTTTGACAGAACATTTCTCACAGTGTTAGACTGGATCCCCAACACCACAAACACTTGGCCCATATTAGATTTCACATGTCTCTGAGACCACCTCTATACATAAACTTAAGCATATGTGTAATTGTTTGCACTTTTGGGTCTAAGTGATCTTTTGAAAATAGTCTAATTCTAAAATATTCCTGCATTTTGCTTTGCCTTTGATTAATGTTTCAGTGAGTTCAAAGATGACGAGATACGAAGCAGAGAAGAATGTGTTGGGATTAAACTTTGCAGCTGCAGTACAAAGTTATACACACTGTGTTTAGTCTTTGTTGCAAGTTTCTTTATTGTCATTGAACATTAAGTTTCCTGGAGGAAATTTTAAAGGAAATTAAGCCTGTGGCCATAAAAAGGGATGATATGTTCTTTCAGAACTTCTAGGATTGTTGGAGGACCTCTTGGGACACTGTGAAGCACTTTCTAGTGACTTCTATATCAAAAGGTACCTACAGGAGGTTTTGACTTCTAGCAAAAGCTCTGTCAGCTCTAAGGAACTCTGTGTCAGCTGTCCCTGACCGCAGCTGGTTTGGGGCTTTTGTTCCAGCTGGCTCCTGATTAGGGAGGGTGGAACACGCTTGCAGCTCTTGCTGGGGAGTCATCAATATAAGAGTCATGACTTGAGCACAGCTCCTAACACCCAGGTAACAGATGGAGGAGTGTGTACATGTTAAAAACAGGTGGAGGTACACCTACACCTCAGGGCAGGGTCCCCAGCATTCACAGAAGTGACTACCCTGACACAGCAGCGGCCTTGACCCAGAGTGAGCACTGGAGGGAGGATGCAGCCCTGCAGGTCTAGGGTGATGGGGATACCTGATCCCTTGGGCTGGGCTGGGAAGACAGGCTCCTTGCCTCCAGGAGGGGTGTGCTGCAGGGAGGGAGTCTGTGTTGCCAAGTATGGAGCTGCAGGAGGTCAGCAGCCTATGTGGCAGTGGGGATGCTGAAAAGGAGATTAACTGGAACTTCTGTGAGATCCTGCAGGATCAAAAGCTTTACCCCTCCCAGATGTACTGAAGGAGGGGTAGGCAGAGCCTGTGCGTGTGTTGGAAAATGGAGACTCCCCTGATGGTGAAGGCTGGGAGCTTGTGAATTCTGGCAATGGAGAACAGTTCCTGTCTGCCTGTGAATTTGTGTCTACAGACCCGATTCAGTGCCCTGGTTGCAGATGAGGGGCTGGGAGCTGTATGGCATCAGGAGGAAGTGACAAGGGATAGTTCTAAGCGATTCCCTGCTGTGCAGGATGGAGGCCCACATTGGCTGACTTGGTCTGCTGTCTAGGGAAGTTTGCTGCTTGTTTGGCACTTGGATCCAGGATGTTGTGGAGGGTCTGCAGAGGCTTGTCTGGTTTTTGGACTATTATCCCCTGCTGATCTTCCACGTGGGCACCAGTGACAGTGCCAGAAGAGACCTGGAGTGTATAAAGCATAACTATGTGGTTCTGGAGTGATTTCCAAGGGCATGGGGGCCCAGGTGGTCTCTCCTTGATCCTGTCAGTGAGGGGCAAGGGCTTCAGGAGGTCTTGAAAGCTAACAGCTGGCTGCACAGCTGCTGTTGACAACAGATATTTGGGGACTATGACTATGGAACCATCTTTGAGGACCAAGGACTGCTAGGAATAGACAGGACTGATAATCTTAGGTCATGGTAATTGGGGGACAATCAAAGGAAACTCAAAGAAAGTAAATGTCACTCATTCAAGACAGGTAGCAAGAAGGGTCTGGAACATACAAGCCAGTCAGAATCACTTAACCTCTGGGAAGCTGATGGAGCAAATAATCCTGGAACCCATTTCCAACCATATGAAAGACAGGATTGTGATTGGGACTAGTGAGCATGGATTTATGAAGGGCAAATCATGCTTAGCCAACCTGATAGCCTTCTATGATGAGGTGACTGTCTTGATAGATGAGGGAAGAGTAGTGGATGTTTATCTTGACTTCAGCTAGACTTTTATCATCCTCATAGACAAGCTGATGAAGTACAGGCTAGATAAATGGACAGTGTTTCCATGTACTTATAGTTAGTTTAGGTAAATATGAGCCAGTAGAAACACTGAGATACCTTGACAATATTGAAATTGTACGTGTGGAACCTGGATTTTCAGTGATCCTTCTGCACCATTCTGTATGGCTGGCTTTGCTTTACTGCTAGAAACTTCAGGAATACAAATAGATTTTGTAGTATTTTAGATTATTTCCTTTAGAGTGACCTTTTCTCCAAGATGTTCCCTGCTCTAAGATGTGCCTGGGGAACATTGCTAGGTTTAGGCCTCATAAAGGTTCAAGTATGGGGCAGATTTCTGCCTTTGCCTGAAGACACACACATAGTGACATGCGACAGCTTTGCCTACGTTATTTGTGTCCTGCATCCTAAATTTTTCTGATATACTGACACTAGCCTCGATATTTCTGACTGTAGCCTGTTAATACATGACTGGAAGAGACACGTTTCATCTTAATGGTCAGCAGTGGAAATGAGTATGCTTAACCATCCCATCCTGGTAAGAAAAGTCCAGGATTTATAGTTTGGTAGACATAGAGATCCTCTAGTTGTCTGAAGACAACTCATAGCCATATTCCAAGAAATGTGTTTTGCTTACTCATAAAGGATTGCATTACCTTCTCATTGCTGGAGATACGGTGTCATTTTGGAAGTCTTCGAGTATATCTCCAAGGAAGATAGCAATTTTGACTTCTCTCCAAAGGTGAGAGGCTTTTTCATTATTATTAGCCTTTTATTGAAACTAAGTTGACATTATCATTAGTGATGTTTAAAACATTTATGTTATTGGTGTGATAAATTCAGCTAGTCTAAGTATTTCAGCATGGAAACTACTAATTCACACTCTAAACTCTACCATTAGCTTGTCTTTCTATTTCTTACCATTGAAAGTTGAAAACTACTGAGTTCTGTGATTCTGAATTACAAAATATACTTCCTTTTTGGCCTGGTGTTGCTCGTTTAAATGAAGCCATTGTCAGCTGCAATAGGGAACTCTGCCTTTTGCAACGTATTGACAGAGGCCAACAAAGATAATTGTTTTCAGTTATCACAAACCATGGATCTTTCTTGTCACTTAATTTGCCATGACCCTAGTTGCTTTTTTCTTACCTGCAATTGTTCCTTCAGATAAGTGTTGTGGGCTGTTTGCTGAATTTTTCAGAGAGAACATGAGTCTCAGGTGGCCTCATGGAATCTCTTGAATGTGAGAACTGCAAAATCTCCAGCAATTCCCCTCTCAGTTGGGCTGGACAGAGTTGTGATACCAATTTTGATGGTAGTGCCTGCAGGGTTTTGGGTTTTCCTGAGGTATATTTTCCCCCCTTGTTTTTTTTATCAGCTTGTAACTTGAAATCATAAAAGGCTTCACTGTCAGAGACTGCAGTTTAAAATTTACTGTTATTTTACTTAACAATAAGAGTAAGTCAAGGCTGTTTTCTCAAATATTCTGATGAGTTGAATGCTTTTTAGCTGACTTGAGTCACTTGTCCTTTTACCCATATTTAAGTCTAGGTGTCTGAGAGTGTACTAGATTTTAAAAACTAGGCTTTCCTTTGGATTCCACTCCTTTTGGGATCACAAATTATTTTATATTGCTTTTTACTGGGCATAATGAATCACTTCGGTGATTTGGTTCCTTGTGTTTTTAATATGACTAACCACACAAAGTTGTTTTGACAACATAAAGATTGCCTACCTGTGTTCCAGGGTCTACTTATTATCATTAGCTACTGACTAGTAGTTTCATCAGCAGCTGTGAATTGCCCTACCCACTTATGGATCTTATGATTTACGATAGGTGGTATCAGTAATAATATTTACATGAGTTCTAGTTCTGAATTTATTGTTGTGGAAGAGAGTGAAATCTTCCCTATATTGAGCCACCTTTAATACAAACTTCAAAGTATAGTCCAGTTCCTTTCAGTTGCCATTGTGCATCTGCAACATTCAGAAGAAATAACAGACTGACAGTTCAGTTTGCTTTACGTTGGTAATGCCAGGCTGGACCACAGAACACTTTGCTTGCATTTGAATTACTATCAGCTTTGTGGGTATGTGTGTGGGGAAATCCAGCTCCAGTTTGCACATTTGGTGAAAGCAGCAGGGCTTCTTTCATCCAAATCTGTGCTCTGCCTTTCTTCTGCCTCTGCGTAGGATTCCTCATTTAAGCCTGCTTTTTGGCTGGTCACTTGCCAATGCAAAAGGACCCAGATATGTGCTTGAACTGCTTGTCTAGTACTAATCTTTTGAGTTTAGTGCCCTTGTGAGCAAACCTCAAAACTGTGGGTCTCATATGAATAAACTGCCAGAAAGTTTGATGCCATAGCCAGCCTTTGAAGATTTCTTTGATCTCTCCAACACACCCTTCATGCTTTTGTAGCATTCCCAAATCCCTCTAGCGACTTTGGACCTGACTTTTTTCTTCTCCCTTTTTACAGACAATTTCTTCCTTTCCTCCAAGAGCAACCAACTTTGATCATCTGGTCACAGAATTTCTCCCTGCCTTTGTTGGAGGCAACATGTTCAGGGATCTCCTGCTTTTCCCTCTGGAGAAGAGAAAAATCTCAGAGGGTAGATGTTCTGTAGTAACCAGAGATGGCAGTTAACCTGAAGGTCTTGAGCAACCCTGACAGCCCACATGCCAGCTGCCACAATGATGTGTAGCCTTTGATCATACTTTATTTATATTCTTCTTTAATTGGTTTTTGAGTCCACACAGTTTTGGAAAGACTGAAATTTATCACTCTAAGTCATGGTGGGAAATTTCTTACTGGGTGGAAGATTGGACTAATTTTAGACTCTGTCCCTTGGGTATATTTAGAAACAATTTCAGGGCTAGATTCTCTGACTTATGGTACAGAAGACAGCAGACAGAGGAACATTCAGTGGTCTTTATTAATCAGAACGTCAAGCTAGATTATTTGAGAATTCCTTCCACATCTAAAATGAAAGAAGGGTGTAACCTCTAGTCCTTTAGAAATGTAAAAACTTTTTTTCTGGACACATCTTAAACCATTCTGTTTCAGTCCATACCTCTGCAATGCCACTGCAGTGAAAGATGCTGGCGTAGTCTGGCAGAGAAAAATTTGACCTTCCATTCATTGCTTTATAACTCGATTGTAATTCAGTCTCCACCCTCTGTGTATGGTCTCTGTCATGTCTAATGCATTAACACTGTATGTGTTACATCATTGGTATTCTAGAAGTCAAACAATTCTTGTTAGATTTTTTTAAGCTAACCTCTTGCAGTAGTGCTCATTTTACGTCAACAAGGTGGAGGATTTAGTAAGAAATTCTGGCACTTTGACTAATGCAGTTTTTTCATTTCTTTCCACTAATTTAATGAAGACAACCATTGTAGCCTTTTAAAAAAAACAGCCTTAGGTGACCTCAAAGGTGTGAGCAGACTGTCAAGTATGAAACCAGAAGGAGCAAAAAAGGTTTTCATATTTGGCTTGCAAATCAGGAAGACTGGGCAGTGCTTTGAATAAGTATCTAGAATATGTGTGCAACAAAGAAATGGATGGAGATAAAAGATTAGTATATACTTAAAGTTATGTCCAGACTTCATGGTTGGAAGCTGTAAAGAACTGGGGTTGCAGAGAAGTCTTAACGTAGCTGCAGAAGTTAGATAGTCATTTGAAGCAGGCAGAGAAGAATTGTAAGCCCAGTTTCCTACCCAGCAACTACAGTCATGGCTGTTGATGACAGTTCATTTGAACAGGTTCCTTTTGAATTTCAGCAGTCCTTTGCCTAGCAAAAGTCAAATCTCACGGGTATAGGCTTATGGTAGGACAGCAATCCATTTAGAGCAAAAGCATTCTGTAGAGCAAAGCATTACCTTTGAATGAAGGAGTGGGGAGTAATGCTAGTGGTCTACAGTGACGAATAACAATTTGTCAAATGTACATATGTGTATATGGAACAGATGTTAAATTACAACGTTTCTTTAAAATATCCAAATTCATCTTAAGTTGTGGCTTGGGTGACAAGATGAAATTTTTGAGTCCTGCTGTGAGGGATTTTTTTTTTTTTTTTAATAGAAACAGTGAATCTCAAGTTCAAAATCTTAAAAAAAGACCCCAAATATCAAGGGAGCTTGTTATCTGATTTCATTGGTAACAGTTCTACTGGCTACCTATAGAATCCTAGTGTGTTTTGGATGGAGGTGTAACTCAAGATTACCTTTTTCTTTCTAATAAGTAGACTGTTATGCAGGGATGATACTGCACTAATGGGATACTGTTGAATCTCTTATGGCTGCACTATAATTAAGTATTTCTGGGAACTTGTCAGCGCATGATAGTCTGGACATTGCCAACTAGAGAATCCACCTGCCCTGTCCTTCCTCCAGCTCATGCGCCTGTCTCTTTCTTTGTGAGGATGTTGATGTTTGTGTCCAAGGAATCAGGTGTTGGTTCAGGTTAAAATGACCTCTTTTTTTTTTTTGGCCAGGTTCAATTCAATGAAGATTCACTCCTTGATCACAGCACAGCTCCACAAATGCTTGTGCCAGCACAAAAGAGAAGGGCGTGTAAGGTGGGAGAACCCTAGGACAGGAGTTGATGCCATAAGTCTTTCAGGGATATTGCAGGCCTTGTGTCCTCCAGGCATCCCTCTGATGTAAGTCTCAAACCACAAATGCCTGGAGCAAGTGCTTTACTGGGCTGGTTTGTGCCTATATGACCATAGATTTGTCCAGATTCCATATAGAAAGGGAAATGCTTTTTTGCCCTTTCACAGGATTTCTTGCAGAACCTTGTCTTGTAACCTCAAGCGAGGGAATTCACACTGCCCAGCTCAGAAGGCCCTGAATATGACCCAAGTGTCTACAGCAGCCTAAAGGGTATGATGTGTTATGTCTCAAAGCGTCATTTATGTTAAAAAAAATATGGAGGGCCAATGACATCACAAACGTAATAAAATAGGTGGTAACAAAATGATTGTTATTATAATGCTTCCATACATTAGAACAGAATTAAGACTATATTCAACTTTAGGCGTTTTCTGACTGTGGGATTTAACTGTGCATTCAGTAGTGGAGTGCTCTACAGCACTTGGTATGCTCCAGTAGGACTGATTGGTACAGAAAAATACCCTGGAGAAAGGATTAAATTGGTTTTTATTTTAACGTCTATTTGCATTTTCCTAGAATGGAAATTAATACATGAAGATTCACTGCTTTCATTGTAATATACCATTTTTCATTAGAACTTGTACTGTCAAGAAATTGGTGTTATTGATTCCTGGGTATTGTCTCCAACAGCAGGTAATACAGAATGTATGTAAAATAATAGGTTTTCAATTATTTATCCATGAAAAACTACAACAAATATTAAACATTATGCTAATTTGTGTTATTAAATTCCTTTCATTTCTAATTGTCTATGCAACTATAGAATAAATATGGAAAAAAGTCAATATAAAAATTTTTTTTCCGGAGCTTTTGCTATTTAGTCACAGTGCAGTAGTTCTTAAGCTGAATTATTGCATATAGCTTTCAGATAACTCTGGGTTTTTATCAGCAATATCTGTTTATAACTTGGCTTTTTGTTGTTCCTTGAAATTCTGAGCACATACAGGTCCTTTTGCAACACAAGACTTCATAACAATGCATTTGACAGTAGAGTACTTCCATTCATATTGTGGTTCTCATGGTCTAGGATCTGTCTGAAACGATAGTGGAAAACTCCTTTTAAAGGTTAAGAAATTGTTGATCATACTAGTGACAGCTGAAGTCAACCAGCCACAACAAAAAGCAAGTTATCTTGTCAGTTTGCAATGGGATTTTTTATGTGATGAGATTGCTCGGGTGCATAGGATATCCCCTGTGAAACTGTAAATGTTTGCATTTTAAAATGAAACCGTGATTAGAAATGCTCCTTAAAAAGTCAGCAATAACATATTTGCTTCTAGGTGGGCTTTGTCTGATATATCAGGCTTTTGCTGTGAAATACTATGCATTTTAACACTGTGATTTGACAGGCATTCAGCTGTAGTCCATAGGAAATGAATAAATAGCCCAGACCTTGAAAAAAAAAAAGACATTATGTACCCTAATGATTAAAAGATTTTGAGGTAGAGCTAATGAAATGAAAAGGATTGCTAAATAAACTTTTTCCTTCCTGAATTAAATATATCTGTTTGAAGAAAATGACCTTAAGCCATAGATCATCTTCGAATAGGTTGACTTGATTAACCAGGTTATTTTAAAACGCCATTTATTCCTGTTATAGCCAGAAATCCTTACAGTTTAAGGTTAAATTTTCCAAAGCAACAAGGTATAAGCTATTCATGAAGTATCAAAAGGAAAAGAAGTGGTGGTGTACGTGGTAATTTACAATATAATCAACCCTTCAAACTTGCATATGCAAGAAGAATGAAAAAACTCCCTATTAAAAGGGTATGTATAAGCAAATATATGCAATTAACTATACTCAGGATCTAGTTAAGAAAACCATGTTTATCTTTAATAGGTGTTTAATTTCATAGTTATTTAGCAGAGTGCATAAATGTACTTAAAAGGTATGTTTGTAGATAGTTTTTCCTGTGCATACTCAAACTGTCCTGGAGTGTAGCTTCTAGAGAATGATTGGCACAATTGGACCTTTAAAGATCATCTAGTCCAACCCCCCTGCTGTGGGCAGGGACATCTTGCACTAGATCAGGTTACTCAAAGCCCCATCCAGCCTGACCTTGAACGCTTCCAGCGGTGGGGCATCTTCAGCTTCTCTGGGCAACCTGTTCCAGTGTCCCACCATCCTCATCACAAAGAATTTCTTCCTTATATCCAATCTAAATCTACCCTGTTTCGGTTCAAAACTGTTGCCCTTTGCCGCAGCTTTTTTGCTGCTTTGTTTTCTTCTTCTGGCTGGTCTTAAAAAGGATTCTAGGAGTAAAGGAGTGCACCATCTGTTCTTGTTTGCATGTGCTTTCCTTCTGTAAAGTTCCCCGGATCTCAGGGACTCTGCTTTTCCAAGTCCAGGGTCAAACGCCTGGCTGCTTTTGAAGGGGATTTTAAACCTTGCAGGTTTCAATTACTTGAATCAAACTTGGACAAATCTAGTCTCAGTTACAACACGATCATGATATTGTCTTAAGCTATTCCCATTTGAATGGATAATCATTAATATTTAACAGACTTCCCTTATCCCAGCCCTTGAAGATATGTGACACTGGATGGCCTGTGACTGACATGTGCAATGAGGTGCTAAGTGACACAATTTCTTTGTGAGAATAACTAAAATTCAGGTGTACAAAAAAAAGTGGTAAATCGTGATAGAAAGCAGAGACCTAGTATTTCAGGCAAACAATTTCTAATAATAGGAACAAAACCCATGAAAATTAGGTCAAATGAAACAAGTCTCACAGCTTTTATTCAGTGTAACTACTAATGAGAAATTAAAGAGAAGGCGTTAGATGCAGTACATCTTAAATTGCAATTAAGTAGTCAATACTGTGGCACGCAGGTTTAAAATAATTGGTTAAATGACAACTAGGAAAAAAAACATATCCCAGGATCAAATGGATTCATAAAAAGAAGCCCCCACATAGAACATTTATTTATTATTTGTGTCATGGTATTGCTAAATGCTCAAGTCCTGAGCTAGTGCTGAACACTGTACAAAATAATGAACAAAAATAGTTCAAGTCCCTAAATATTTACATCTGGTGATTTCCAAGGTGTCCCAGCCATCATTATTCCATGTGACTGATGCCTTACTGCCAACCTCCTTTTTACCACAGTTCTCCAGTTAAGCTACTTGTGGGAATATAGCGATATACATATAAATGTATTTATATATATGTATGTACATGTGTAACAATGTTTCTGGTGGCTGAAAGGGAAAAAATTTTTGAGGAGGAAGAAATATGGAGAGTAAAAGGAGAACAACTGATGAGATGGAGGAATTTGAAACAGACAGTGAAGGTAAAGAGGCAGTATTGGTTAGTACTGAAAACCATATAAATTTTACTCAGACACAAGTGTTACTTGCTACCAGCGGCTTTGTGCAAACCAAGTCTCCTTGTGCTTCTGTTTGCCAATTTGTAAATTGGAAATACTTGGTGACCACTTTGGTACAGTCCTTTGAAATGTACTAACTGAAAAAAGAAAAAAAAAAAGAACAAGTTTATAATGTCTTGTTCATAAAAAAAACATATCTCTGAGGAGAAATTAAATGACAGAGCATAGGCCTATAGGAAGATGGCTATGAGTTAGGTTGGTAGGAGTAAAGTAGTAGTACTAGAGAGACACGTAGAACAAGGTCATAAAACAGGCAAGAGAAGAGAGAAAATGAAGAAAATAAAAGAAAATGAGCTAAGAAAAACTGGGAAATAGAAAGAGATAAAAGATGCAGAAAAGGAAACTGAACAAGGAAAACAAAGGAGGGAGTAGGGAAAGGTCAGAAGACATCTTCCTAGCTGCTTTATTTTACTTAGACTATTCACGTTTGTTCCGATCTGCCTTCCTGGGCTGTGTTCAGGAAGCGATTTGTTGTAGTGTCTTGTATTTCCAAGAGTTTTTCTTTTCACTCTCCCAGTAGCAAGCCTTCTAAAAATGCTTCACCTCTAAAGATCCAGTGCACTAAAGGCTAGCCTTGCCCTCTGAAACCTGCCGTGAGATCAGGACTGAGTAATGCTGTAGTAAATGCTCACCCCTGTGGCCTGCTTGATGCATGTTAGCTTGTGAAATTTGCATATAACACAAACATTGTGGATATAACACGACACATATAACATTCTGTGGGAATTTCATGTTTTTCTATAATAGTAGTAGGGTTTTCAAGAGAAAGAAAACATTAGATGAAGTGAAAAAGTATTTTGTTTTCTCCCATGAAAATGTTGGGTTGGTCAAACATTTCCCATTAATAAAAAAATCTCTTCACACTTTCATCAGTTCAGGCGTCATGTTGGGTTGCACAGGATTTACCCTGTGGCATTTACACTCTCTTAAATATGTAGAGATGTCTCACCCTCAGCTTCCCACTGTTGCTGTCACTTAACCTTTGTGACGTTAGCAAGTCCATTCTTCATAATTAATCCTTCTAGGTCTTCTGGACACTTTTTGTCAACAGCTTTCTTGGAAGGGTATGTTCATGCCCAGCCTTGTGGTTTCATCTTCCCTGCCCTAATGGTTCGCTTTGGGGTAACATCATATTTCAGATTTAAATCTGAATCAGTTGGATACTTTGATCTGCATATACATGGTTGCCTTTACATTGTCACTGTCCCCTGTACCTGCCCTTTTTCATTTTCTTCATGAAATCTTTAACTTTTTTCTGTCATCAGAATAGGCTTTTTCAAATCTCTGCTCTTGAAAATAGAGATTTTTTTTTTCAATATTACCACTGTCTCACCTGTCCTATCTAGCCTCTAATCTCAAGATGTCTTTTTCCTGAATCACAGCTTCTGTTATTCAGCCACAAGGCCCTCAAGGCTTCCCTCTTTGTATCACCTATGCGTATTTTCTCATTTATCATGCACCTTGTGCTTAGATATTGAAATTCCAGTAAATTGCCATCCTATATTTAATGTGCTGCTTTTAGTTTGTACGTGGAAAGCCAGGCTAGCGTATAGTCTGTCAGGCAATGTGTGCTCCACTCTCACTTTGTAGTTCATTAAGGTTCTCTCTTGTCCTTTAGATACGCTACTGCCAGATCTTTTCACTGGACACAAATGTCAAATTCGCCTGTTTTGCCTGTTGAATCCTTAATGTGTTTTCATTGCAAATTTTTGAATCCCAAAGAGTTCTTTGTATGTTAAGATGCCAAACCAACTGGTTAAGAGCCAGTAAGTCTCTTACAAAGGGTATAATTCTGCCAAGGAGCTGAGCATTATTAGGCTGTACTGGAGATACTGGGAATTCTGGGCATGTGTTCTGTATCCTGCAAGATCATCTAAATATTTCAAGATTTCTCATGAAAAATGCAACCTGTCAGGTGTTGTATGATGTTGGTATGAGCTTCTAAACTGCTTTTGATTGGTTAGATCAAATTTTCTACAACATATTCTACTTAGTTGGAACATTGTTAATAGATCAGAGCTCAGTAGCGTGAGGCACAGCACAAACGCAGAGCAAGCCCTGCCTGGGTAACTCACATGTGAAGACAATGGTAATGAGGACAGATGAGAAGTACCAGGAGGCAAGAGATGATGCTGAGCAGCGTGAGAAACAGCAGCCTTGGTGTGACAATGGCCTGGTCACTGTTGGCATTTTGTGGAATCCTGTCAAAGGAGAGTGGTTGCTGCGTTGCTTTGAGGAAGCCTGTGGGTCCATCAGCCTCACGCAGCATACAGCAGGTTGTCCGGCTGCTGTATGGTGGCAGTTGGCCTCTCCATACTGAGTGACAGATGACCAAGTGGCATGCATTTATTGTGGTAAAGACAGAGGAGGTTGTGGAGCCATACAGAGGCCTTACATTTTTCCAAGATGACAGAGAGAAGAGCTGCTGTGTGAGGGTGGGAGGGAATACTAAGAAGGCAGCTCCAACCTTGCAAGTTTTGTCAGCCAGGCAGTCAGAAGGAAATACCAGAGAAGGTCTACCTTGGGCAGATACAGACCTCTCTCATACAGAAATCTGGCTCTGTGACTGTCTGCCAAAAACATCGACTTGATGCACCTAGTATCACAGTGAATACATGAAGTAGAGCCAGAAAAAAAAAGCATCTCCTTCTCAAGAACTTTCATGTGACAACATACTGGATAAACGATTGTCAGTTTTTTCCTCAAATGATTTGGCTGGTATTAAAAGGCCCACGGTACGTGTCCATGTCACAATATCATCCCTGTGAGGTATGGGAAGCAGCTACCAATGAACGAGGCTGAGTGCTGGGATGAGCTCGCTGTTCCGCATGACTGGTGAGGCTTTGCTGAGCACAGCAGTCAGGTGGCCCTTCTGCCTCCAGTAGCCCAGCTAGTGTCTGCAGAGCCACCTGTGTATCTTTACAGTGTTGCATTGCTGTCAACTCCAACACAACCCTGCCTATTTGTGAAAGTGGAGATGGGCCAAGAGGTATCTCAAAAGAGGAAAAGTAGACCAAGTCTAGTCAATACCATTGCTGCACCTGTGTGAAAGTGAGCAATCGCACATGAACCTCTCAGGCAAGTGAAAACATAGGCTGGACAGTATGTGATGTTTCTTTGCACAGGCTGACACTGGGGAAAAAAATCAATTTTTCTTACACATCTTTCTCTAAGTAACATTGCTGTCGCTCACAGTCATGTACATGGGGAGAAAATCTCAATAGAAGTACAAAATGCATACATAAAGGAAAAACTCAACTATTGAGTTTTCATCAGGCAAAATGCTTCTGAAGGATGTTTGATGCAAATAAGATACAGCTCCATCACAGGCAACTATTTTTTTCACCGTAATGTTTTGCTTCTAGAAGAACATGAAAACAGATAAGCTGTAAAACTTCTGTTTAAAAAAAAAAGATGACATACCCAAAATTTCATTAGGACCTTGCTGATTTAGATGGCTGGATGAAAGAGTTCTTATATATCTTTACAAGATATGTTTCCTTTAAAGTCCAGATGTGAGAAAGTGTGCATGTTGCCACGCATATAAAAATGTGACTGATATTCTTGCATAACAATACCTCGGCAGTCAGTGGGATACTTTCCAGTCACTTACCCATTGCCCTTTACAAATGCTGCAGGAAATTTCAGCTATTTTTCCTTGGTTCACCTAGAAATTTAATTTTGTATCTGAAACCTGTAATCATGTTATGGTTCTCTATTTGCAAATGTTTCAAATTGGGGGGGGAAAAAGCATGCATTTTCTAAGGGCACCTTTTCTGTTCCAGACCTGTAATTGTTCATCATTCCTAATTGCAGATTGTAAATTATATGAATAACTGCCTATTTTATTCACAAAACCACATGTTCTGTTCAACTGAAATGCACGTTTTTGGGACTGTAACCCCAAATCTATAAATGAATGTTAATTTTGCATACTGAAAAAGTTGGTTTTCTTATTGAGCTTTTGAGTCTCCTCACAAAATATTCATGTAGTCTATAATGAAGCTTTTAGTTGAGTGTGAGACATCCTCTACCAACTATGTAGAAGATTTGGAAGATATATTCCTTGAAAGAGCTGTACCTTAAATTCCTGTTTTGAGCTGTATATAGAAACCAGAGAAGTTATTTTCTAAAGCTTCATCTAACATTGCAGCACTTTGAGATTTCTGATGGCTCGTCAGATCAACAAGATATAGGTTTAAAAAAAAATCCACTTCAGAGCAACAAGATTACCCTGAAAATTTGCTTTAGGTTTAGAGTTGTAGCTTTGCCTTTGATCTGTTCTAAGTATCTGAGACTTGGTATATGAGGGAACACAGATGCTGCTTGAGTATTTTTGAAGTGAAATACTTAGTGGATTAGGAAACAAAGTAAGTTGTGGCACCCAAATTAACAGCGTAATGTACATTTAAATAAACTGAGCTAAATTCAACAGGGAGAGACAACATTTATCAAGTTGGTTTTTTGTTAAATTGGGGTAGTTTAGAAAAATGAGACATCCCACAATTCTCATCAAGGAGGATTTGAGGCAACAGCCACTTGTCTTTCCCAGGGAAGTAGCTGTTAATTATTGTGCCTCTTTATAGTACATTTATAAAATGAACTCTGGGCACATGCAAGCTCTCTTTGAGCTGACCTGACATTGTGCAATTGCCAAGATTAATCTAATAATTACTGCCGGAAGAGTTTATCTCAGTTTATTAGCTTGAGCTTGGAGTTGCACTACGGTGGTTGCATGGGCTTTTTTTGGCTCACGACAAATTCAGATAAGCTCGTGAGCCCCGTGGTGGACAATGACATCAGCCGTTCTACCTTGGCGGTATGCGTATGCACCAAGAAATGTTTAAAATCTCTGAAATATAACATGTGCTGCATGAAAACAGAATCAGTTTTCATTGCTGGAATGCTTGAATGCTGTATTTATGTGATTGTAATGCTAAAATAAACATAATATAGTAAACATATAAAACCATAAGAGGACGTGATCCTAAAAGTAACCTCCCCTTTTTGAGGGTGCTAGATGTCCCTACAGGTAGCAGTGAGAGAGGAGCTATGGCGGGTGAAATTAAGTGAGCTGCTGCTTAAGCCTTGAGCCTGTGCTGCTCCAGCACTGAGCACCACGTTCATGGGCACTGGAGAGGTACCTCCCGTGTGCAGGAGATGTTAGACAACATCCTGCAGGAGGGAGCTGGCTGCTGGGTTGGGGCTGCAACACAAAACCTCTCGCTGGCTTCACACTGCTCTGCTGACCGAGTAGTGCTGGCTGAATACTCGGTTGTAAGAAGCAAAGGTGAAACCTGACATGACCCTTTTTATGTATTTGCAGATATGGCACACACAAACGTAGAGAACCAGACATTCTGAAAATCCTCGCTTCTTGGAAACTTACTGTATGGGTTACACTGTATTGATGGTTGCTATGTCTCTCTAATGTGTGAATATAATCAATCAGATGTATACTTTGATACTGCATATTGTAAAGCCCAGGTTTTAGGAAATCAGGATCGGATGTGGTTTAGGTCAAAGTTTTGACCAGGTCATAAGGAAAAGCATCACAATTCTCCGAATGACCGATAATCCTTCTCTGGAAGTTGTTACCCAAATTTGCCATATCTAACATTGTCATACAAGATCGATAGAACGAATAGATTTGCGTAATAAATGTTATCAAGATATTGTTCTAATTGTACTAGTAATTGGTGCTAATTTATTTGTTATATAAATGCAGTAGCAGAATGGTGAAAAAATGAAGAAAATTAATTATGATTTTTTTTGTTCATGTGATCTCATTTGCTGAGGACTAAAGAATGATATGGTGAGTCTCACAATTAAACCAGCCCAAAAATGATGGGAGATTTTTACCTGGCTTTACCCTACCATTATTTCATTTTTGAAGCCTTGAGTCCACCACCAGTGAGAAAAGATATAGTACGTGGTATTCTGCCATTATTTGCTATGGTCTGTCTCTTAGACAGCCAAAATTCCCCATTCATGTCTCTGTAATGCTGAAATGTCTGTGTAGATGCGTTTTTCTTCTGCCTTACGTCCTTTGAATAATAAAAATATTGGTATTAATATACTGGCATCACTAAAAGTGCCATCCCTTTCAGCTAACTAAAATGAGTCACTGACTTTTCTTTTATACTCTGGACATCATATAGCTCTGGAGATCAGTTTATATGACAAATTAGCTGTCATTCAAGTAAAAATAAATCTTGCCAGAAATATCTTCCATGCTTTTGTCCATGTTGACAAATAATATGACACAGATGATGGATAATGTGGGTTCCCATTAGATTTTGATGATGTAGTTGTATCTTATCTTTGGACTTTCTTGGGTAATTTTATCCTGTATTCAAATCAGGTTTTACAGTCTCCGCAATATCTGTAGCTGTCTGGCTTCAGTCCCTCAAGTCCAAGAGGAGAGTCAAGAATTACTGGCAACTTAAGCTAAAACCTGAAGTTCATAGTAAAATTGCACCTGGCTTTACCCAAGACATTGGAAGTGAAGACCTGAGCTCCTATGGGGGGGATAGCCACTTTGGGCATGAAAATCGGAGTAGAGCAGTACTTGTCTCAGTGAAAGAAATGCCGAGGTGTGGCTACAGCCATCCTGCAGCTTCCAGGCTTTGTCCGGCGTGAACAGAGCTTCGCTGGCTATCCTTGTCTGGATTATATTTCTCTTTTTATAGTGAATTTCACTCAACAATGTTAAATGGTGTCAGGATGAGAGCACTGAGAAAAATACGTCCTTTAACAGTCAGAAATTATTAGTCGGGTAGCAATATACCCTCCCTATCAGTGTGGTACAGGAATCAGCAGAGAACAGACCTGTCTGTAGCAGTGGTGGACAAACTCATGTCAGAGGTTTCTGTTATGATGATATAGTTGAGGCATGGACAAGGACCCCTCTAGCCTGGCCTTGATCCACCTGTTTTACCCACATAGTAGGAGAAATAGCCAGCACTCAATTTGAAGTTTAACCAGTAATCTAGAGATAAAGTGGAACAGAACATCAATTAAAATTATTTATCTCTAGGAAAGAGGAATAAAAAATTAAATCTTGTAAGGCACAGACCAAAAGAAGTCATTAAAGTACTGGAACAAACAATGAGGTGGACAGTCTGCAAGTTTTTAAAAAAGATTAATGCAGAAAGGCAGTATGGATTCATAAAAATAAATCATGTCAAGCTAACTTGGTTTCTGCCTTTGATGAGATAATAAGCTTCATAGAAAAGAGGAATAAAGGGGACATATCTCTTGACTTCAGCAAAGCATTTGACATTACTCCACATCAGAAAAAAAAGCGGTGTGGTTAATGCTTTTGAAATTGTTAGACAGATGGCTGACTAACCACAATTGAAGAGTAATCATTAATGCAGCTCAGGCAAACTGCAAAGTGCACTCACATCATAGAAGGATTGGTGCTTTATTTAGCATTAAACAGATACAGATATTCACCATATCCCCACAGAAATGGCTGTAGAATGTGCGAGTACTGGCCAGAAGTTTTGTGTCACGCTGTATGTCTGGTCCAGTCCGTATGGCAGCATGCTGCTCAGCATGGCTGAATAGAGCAGAGGCAGTGGAGGGCCAGTTAGTGAGAAAGAACTAATTAATTATTAAGATAATTACTAAATAATCTTTCCTAAGTTGCAGGAAACTATGGTACGAATTGCTATAGGTTCCCTTGCAGCAGTCCTAAATCAGTCCTCTGGTTTGCCTGTCAACAGGTTTTAGTCTGCTCTTCTCCCTTACCCGTTATCTCAGACCTACCATGAGTTCCTCTCCTTTTCTCATTGTGTCACCATATATTGTACGTTCCTTCCTAACCCTTCACTAACCTACCATAGTCTTCTGTCCTGACTTTGTTTGCACTTAGTCCCCCCCAAATTCTTCTGTCCCATGAATTTGTGTCATCAGTGGTATGCGAGCCTCCCTGCTGCTCCAGGTGTGCCTTTATGCTCGTGCCTTTCCAGCTGCCTTTCACTTCATCACCTCTGGCACTCCTGAACCTCCTGCGGGGAGGGGGTCCAGTCCTCACAAAGCTCCAGGAAGCCTCAGAGGCCAGTTCCACCACCAAACACTGCGATGCTTCAGATTAGAGGAGCAGATTCTCAGATGTGTTATTCTGCCTGTTCATGTGCAGTATCTGAGGCTGGTCCATGGCTTGGAAAATGCTTTGGCCCACTAAAGCAAATAGAAAAAAAAAAAAAAAGTGTATTTTGTTTACTGTATTATATTATATTTCTGAGGATGTCAAGGGATACAGACCTGCTTCCCGCATGACAGAGGCACGGATCAGTGCCTTGCACCTTCTAGTAATATTTTTTTTACCTGTTCATGTAATCACTTTAGATTATGATCCCTTACTCCTCATAAGGCTTTAGGACCAGGAAAACTGTTCCTCTGGTACCCCATCTATTTTTTAGTGTAAGTCAGTTTGCCATTTTTTTCTCATCATTATAACTTGTCCACTGTCCCTAATAAAACATCTCAGTCAATTAGAGGGTAGGAAGTTTTAATCCTTGTCAACAGATACTTTTACCTAGACAAACACATAACAAGGTCAAACATCAAAGATTCTTGTTATGTCTCTCTTTATTGTTAATTTTAATGCAACATAGATAAATATTTTTCCTCAATAATACAGCACTGCAATATTTTTTTAGTTTTTGTGTTCTCCATCTTTTGTTATTTCTTGCATCTCAGCTATAAATTCATTAAAATGACTGGGTATGTAGTGATATAATTTTGTACTTTTTCCCCTTAAGGAGTCTCTTTCATGACATTGTGCTCCTGAAGATCCAATTTACATGCTTATGTTACAGTGTTTGATTTTGATTGAAATGATTGATTCTCATGTGTTCCAAGATAGACAGCTAAAAGCCTGAGTTGGAGAGAGATGTTGAATAAGTCAACTTTAATTAAATCCTCTGTACCTTTACACATGTGCAGGTATCAGACATGAGTGCAGGAACGATGTGATGCTCAGCAGATACAGTAAATAGCTGTTCTGCAGCCGTGAATGGGGCAAATAGTTTCTGTGTGTCTGTGAACTAAATCCACAAGAGATTAAGAGAAAAACATTATCTATGCATTTAAGACAATCCTGTAAGCGCAGTAGCCCTGTGGTACAGAAGAAAAAGTTATATTCCTGTAATACATCAAATATGGGCTCTGTATGCCTGGTATCACTGAGAGTTGAAGAGATATTTGGCTCTTGGATCAGATTTGAGAAGAATATGCTTTTAAAATGTATTAAAAAATAAAAGCCTGCCCATGTTCTGTTAAAACATTGCCCTGTCATCAACAGCATGAAGAAATTTATGTAAATAATTATTTAATGGTTTTTATTTAAAGATTATTTGTAAGTATTTCCAGTACCCTGTGCATATTTTCAATGTATTTTCATTGATTAACATTATTTCATTATGTTTTACCAAGAAACTGCTCACTGTTGAATGTTAATCCTTCTGTCTGCTAAATCTCCCTTGAGATTTAGCCCTCTGTAAAGGTTTTATGAAATTACATTAAATTATAGAACTTGGTCTGTGCATTAGCTAGTTTAAACTGAATTTCAAGATTGAAAAGGGGCTAAAATTTCACCTAGTATTATCTTAATTCTCTTTTTATCCATTTTTCCAGAACTTCCAGGCCCGTATTCTCTTGCCTGAAGCATGCATCTTCTTTCTGCTCTATCTTAAACCAGAAATATTTACTGTCTCATTCTGTATAGCAGTATCTTTAAACAAACATTTGATAGAGCAGTTCATACATATCTTATAATTTCTGGTCTTTTGTTGATGAAGTCTTCCCCAAATAAGGAAATCTTCGTAAGGTTAAATGCTTAATATTCCACCAACTGTGCTGGCGTCATTCAAGAAAGGCTTTTGTTGCCTGAACCAAATTCAGCTCTCTAGATGAAGTGCTAAAGTAAACAATTGCTTCCTGGGATATTGGTTGATTACCGCTTTGAGAATTTGTCACTTGTCAAAGTAGCGTGACTGACAGAACAAATATTTGAACAGCACTTAAACACCCTATGTCCGAAGTTGCATAATGCTCACATATCCAACTGTCATGTATCAAAGTAGCAATTTATGTTTTCACTTTGTGTTTAGGATTATGTTATTGATTTATGTTCAATTTCTCACTGACTGTATAGTAGCAAATAAAATATGGGAATTTTAATGTAGTATAATCTGGATTTTAAATGTTTCTTGAAAGTTTAATTCACCTTAACTCAAACACATTTATTGGAAAGTCTGGGAATGCTCAGACCTTATAAATAGTTTGAACTGTCATTCACGAGGTAGTTGCAGTTGAGCTTCATGTTTTCTGCCCATAAATAAGTAGCCACTGCCATGGACAACATTATTCTCTTTCTTTGTTCAAAAAGAGGAGTGAATTAGGAGCAGAACTTCTGATCTAGGTACCATATCTAGGGGAGCTTAGAGAAGCTCAAGAGCTGAAGCTGACTGAAGTTCCCTCGGTCTCATCCTGCCCTATTGCAAGTGGCAGAAACTGAAGCAGGAACAGGTCAGTCACCTGCAACTTCAAAAATGGATCTCAGCCTTAGCCTCCTGGACCACATGCAATTTCCCAGGGAGAGGGAAATTTGAGGATGCTGAAGGGGAAGCCCGGCCAGGGACTAGGCCAGGCTTCCCCCACTGTCATGCCAGGTCCTGGCCAGAGAGGACTGCAGTGGTGGAGCGGGTGGCAGAGGGACTCACTCAAAAGAGGGCTGGGTTTGATGGCTACAGATCTCAGCTTGTGGGACAAGAACCAGCAGTTTAAACACCTTCTTACAGTGCCTCCTCCCTACCCCAACATCTCGTCTACACACTTGTCCTGAGCCTTCCCTCCTGGCCGACACCTTCCCTCCCTTGTTCCCTCCTCCGTTGTAGGCAGGGCAGGATAAGGACTGTGGGACCACTTGGGAAGCACAATTTTATTTCTATTGTATTACAATTCCCTACTCTGCCCTAAAGAGTTCAGTGAGATTTCAGGAATTATGGGTGCTTGGCAAATAAGACTAAGGAGGCTTATGAAAGATAGAGGGTGGCTGAGCTTATAGGGCGAAAAAGACAAGATGGAATTGGATCCTCCAAAGACTTTAAAGTTACTCTATGTAGCCATCACTGGGAATGTTTCAAGCCTGTTCTTCTGTCTCAGTAGCAGAGCAATGGGAGAAATGTTCTGGTGAGCATTTAGATTTTTTTACTTTTTACATATGAATACTCTAATTTTATATTTTAGTCTGATTTGGTTCAATGCTTCTTAATGCCTAACTACACTGCCTGACCTGTACTGAGGAGAGAAGTTGATCTCTTCCTGTGGTTATAAACTACACTCTGTAGCATCCCTTTTGCACCATTCAATTCTGGCTGGGGACTGGTGCTTTTCCATCTTAGTCCCAGTACCTGTAGTGTCATTTATTTTTACCACTTAGTTTTTTCCACAGAATCATGTATGCGGATGATTTTGTTTCAATATGAAGTCAGAACACTTCAGTCTCTGCTCAACCAACAGGTAGCTTGCTACTCGTAATTTGAAGAACTGGAAGCTGCTGATTGCAGACATATTTGTTTGATAATATATTTGCTGTCTGTACATACAGTTTAAAAAATCTGGTGTTTTTGCAATTGCAATTTTTTATTTCAGATGAGTAATTCCTTTCCAGATACATGTATTATGATCACAGTCAGAAACAGACCCATTTTCATTTAATCTCTCTTCTACCCATACATTATCTTAACCTGGAATAAATCAATTTCATACAGTTTTCCCTAAAGCCACACAGAAATGAGACCCTTGCTTCCTGCTTTTGGGTTCTGCGCTACACCTTGCAGCACAGAGAAGAGAAGAACATTAAAATTATGACTATAGTCAAAACTATGAAAATGAGGAATTGGGGGGTAAAAAACTTTTTTTTTTTTTTTAAATCTATTCATGAGAACCGCAATATGTGGTCCAGTTTCCATGTATTGAGAAATAAGCTGGAAATGCGTAATCTTATCATTTACATCCCACTCTGAGTCTCTAATTCTACAAGTGCATCCAGTCCTGGTTTCCAGAAACACCTCTTATTCTGACCATTTATTCTCTTGGTAGAACACAGCCACTGTTGGAGAAAAAGTACAGAAAATGGGCACATTGCATCATGGGGATTTGAGAGCCAAGTCAAACCGTGCAAGGCCAGATCTTGTTTAAGGCTACCTTCAGGTCTGTCTGTGAAGATGAATCCTGTTTTTCAACAGATCATTAGTTTCCTTTGGGGTTTAAGGTCTAACCTAACCTTTGCACAGCTCTACGTTGTGTCTATGTCAACAAGCAGTGAAACAAATAGGAGTGAATTAGTAGAGTAAAACCATTGGTACTAAGAACACAATGTCCACACTACATGTATTTCAGGAATTTTACTGTAAAAAAACCCTAGTCTGGTCCAGTTGACTGATGTTCACGGACAGGTTGGAGTACAATGCAGGCACTCCTGGAGAGTGTCTTAAGGTCCATGTACTTTAAGATTATAACATGAACCAAAGCTCATTAAGTGACCAGAAGATTTGTTTCAAAAGTGCGTTCCTGATCTGAATGAAAACGCTAATGCATATGCACAGTATGGAATCTTCTACTAGCTCGTGAGCCTCATAAAGTTGGAGGACTAATGGCATCCCAGGATTTGGGGTTGAAGGCGTAGTCTATAATACAGAAGAAATTGAGAATATACCTTAAATCATGCCACCTCTTGGGTTTCAAGAGCACTTTAAAAGCTGTACAGTTCATAAGATGTATTTTGTATTGTGCTATATTTTAAGGCCTCATCCATTTCTCCATGGGCAATTTTTAAGCAGGCAGGGTAATTATGCTAAAGTGCTGGTAGTATTTGAATCACACAGTAGACATTTTCATGTTTTTATGCAAATACAGATCACTGCTTATCTCTATAATTTAGAAAACTGTTTTCTTTGCCAAAGTGGTTTGGAAATCTGTGACTCCTAATGGTACATTTTGTTTGTAATTTGCACTGGGAGTATATTGCATTTTCAAGCTGAAGAAAGAAGGAAGCACAATGCTGAGGACCATCTGAAAAGCTGCTCATTTGTGTGTATATTCACAGCAGAAGTGTGCCCACCCCCTCTTCCCTGTCAGGTGAAGGCGTACAGCTCATTCCTCTAACACAGGAACTAACACCGTCATGGCTCTAGTACTTTTTTGTTTAGAGTACAAATGTGTTATATTTACAGGTGATCTCTCACCAGCAGTTTATACCAAGTAGCTTTTATTTCCAAAACCCTCTGTGAGCCAACCTGCAGGGAACTAACTCTCTTCCCTTGCATCTCAGCCACTCTCACAGCCAGTATTTGGATTTTCGGATTTTCTTTTATTCCTGTTCATGGGGTGGGGATTGTGGGAGGTTGCTCATCAAGCTTGGCCATGCTAAGGTTTGTGAATTGCACAACCAAAAGCCAGGAGCAAGGCCTGGAGAGCACAGGGCTTTTCAGAACTGTAAGGCACGTGGAGGGGATGTGTGGGTTTCCTCATGAAGGAGCCACAGCGTGTGCTTCCTCCTGTGGCCCTGTGCTCAGCACTAGCAGACATGGATACTGGCTTGAATCCCAGTGGCAGAGTCAAGGTGTGTAGGGTCGTGGAAGAAATGCTGGGGGACATGTATGTTGGGTACTGAGAACAGTTTTCACCCAGGACTGTTTCACCTTAAATGTTTGTGATGAATCGTGTGATGTTTTTCCTTCTGGGAAGCCAGTAAGCCTGAGTCTGGGGGTGCAGTTTTGGTTCTGTACTGCCTGTATTGATGGTCAAGAGGGGTAAGATAAGGGACATGAAGCATCCTTTCAGGGGACGTATTGGTTTCATGGTAGATGCACGAGACCTTTCTGCTAATGCAAAGTCTTTCAGCCCGTGTCGGTTTTAAGATTTCTCTTCCGTCTGATTCCAGTGTTGGATGTGTTTAGGAGATGTTTACCTCTGTTCTTCAGTGAGTTGGTAGCATTATCACAGTATTTCCTCTTCTTTCAGTCCAGGACACTTTAACCTCTGCTATGAGAAAGATAAGATGGGGAGACGTTCTTGTACCCTTTTCCACGTTTCATATTCATTTATGGGCATTTGCAGTTGGGGTGTAGTACAAGCTATGGTCCTTTGTATTTAAGCCTTGTTGTCTTTGCCACCTTACATTTAGGATTGCTGTCTTTCTTCGCACTGCTACCCAGTGCTGTATGGATTCTGGTTTTTTAGCATTTATAGCTAAAAATAATAATGTGAGTTTTCCTGTCAAATCCATTATTGCTGCACAATGCCACCCAGTAACCTCAAACTTAGACATAATGGGATTTGAGCACTTGAATGATTGCCTGATTGCTTTAGATATTCATGTTCTTGAACCCCTGAAGTTATGTTTTCTTTCCAATCATGACCTTGAGGCCTGAAAGGATGTTGAGGGTATTTTTCTTGCTGTTAGGAGAATGTTTTTTGGAGAAGGTTAATTTTCAAGTTTTTCATGCCATGCTAGTATTTTGTCTACACTGACCAGTGTGACTGTTTATTTCCAGTGTTGCTCTGTTACAGTAGAAGACACGGCCTAGTTTGATATGTTTTTCTGGCTTTGTATGTGAACTGCCATAGTATCTTATGTAGCTTTAATGTCTTATTATCCAATTTGTGTCTTAGTCTCCTGTATTTAATGCGTTGATTTCACATATCTGGACAGTGTTAAGCATTCCCAGCCACTTCAGAAACAGAACAATTGAAACTGGACTCAATAATTCTGATTCATAAGTAGCTTCACTAAAAAGACTTTTGTTTTGTATTGTGGTACTCTGTGGCGAGTGTTTACTAATTTTTATGTTGCTTAGCTATGTCAAGCAAATTAAGGCTTGGTAAGATGTATGTAATGAGATCATAGGCTTCTAAATTCTTAGGGTAAAGCCTTTTGCCTGTAAGACAGAGTAATCTACTTTGGTTATAAAAGTGACTGCTGAGATAGCGCCAGGTTCTTTTGCAGTGTGTTATAGACCAAGACAATTTTCAGCTTCTAAGGTAACCAAAAGATGTTGAAAAGCTCTTAGGAAAATTATCTCAGAATTTGCTCTTTTGTGGCCACATTATCCAATGAAAAGCCAACTGCCTTTGCAATCTGTTTTGGAGAAATAATAATGATAATTGATGGTCTCTAACTGTGGTCCCTTCATTCCGCAATGTAGCTTGTAAAAAGAGAGAAACACCCTATTTTGGTTCATTTGATTTGCAGTCTTTTAAGATTCCAGCCCGAAGAAAGTGAAAAGGACAACGTAGTGAACAGGACTGTGTAGACTGAACATATCTAGACAGTTTTTTATTCAAGTATTCAGATTTATTTCAGGTGAAATGTTTTGGAAATGTACACTTTGGCAAATTGTTTTGATTTAAACAGCCCAAATATTTTGTTAAAGCATTTTCTAAATGAAATGCTTGAATTTTACTGTTAAGAAATAGTTTATGCTTCAAAAGTAACTGCTGAATAATGTTGACATGCACTAGGAAGTGTAAACATTGAAAATGCAGTGTTTTGGGTAAAGTAAAATGTTTCTTTTGACTTGTGTTTTAAAATTGTTAGCTAATCAAAATGATATTCATTGGTCAACCAGAAACAAGTTGTTTTTGTTATTTCTGCTCCTTGTTCAAAAGGGTGCTCAATTCCTGGTTAAAGAACAGACCTGAGTGCTGTTGAACAAGACACATAATTTCTTTTCATCACTTCTTTCTTCCATTTGTAAGAGGGAAAATGCCAAGAATTCCTAGCTGCCAAGAAAATTGAACACAGTAATCTGTTAACTCAGTTAATATTTTGAGATTCTTAGCTATTAAATTGAGTGCTAGTATATAATACCTAAAGAAATGCTTTGCGCTGCAAACTGCAGTTTATGCAATTTGAATGGGGTAAAGAAAACAATGAAAACATAATTGTTTATTTGATTTTCAGTAGGATTACATTACCTCCAGGAGAAAAGGAGTTCATAAACTGACATGCAGAGAGGAGAAAGATGGTAGCGATACACTGGGACATTCTTTTAATGGCAGTGGAAAAGCTTCTACATTTTTCCTCCCAGAATAGATTTTCAAGTGCTTTCTCATAGCCGGTACTGGATCTGATACTGTTCTTATTTGAACTATTTTTATTACAGAAGGTTGATGAGATACAGATAACTCAGAAAACTGTGGGATGATGTCTACTGTTTGCCCTTTTGCATAGCTACAGTGCCATCTCTTCTGCCCCTCCTTTTCCATTACCAGGTAGAGGCATTGAAACTGTCTGAGAAAGAAAGTAGATGGAAGTTGTGATCGTGGTGAGAAGTGTCCTGGGAGGCTGCCACTCATCCTTGGTTATGTCTCAGATACTTCAGCACCATACTTAAAACATGTCAGATTTTCTCTGGCTGTTGTAGAATATTGATATACTTCCAAAGGGCCTCTTTTGTTTATGTATCCAGGGAATACACATGACAGATCTTGAAGAGGATTTTTCTTTTGCTTTTAGTTGTGTCAAACAGTAAAATCAATGAGACTTATTGCTCCCAAAATCAATGAATGCTGGCCCCTACTGCTTTGTGGGACCCTAGTGCTGATGCTGTTATCACTGCCCTTGTGGCTTCAGGAGCTCTCTACCAGCAGGATATTGACTGTCCTTCCCAGCATGAAGGGCAGGAAAGCCCTTAATTAGACCCGGATCTTATTCTGAAAAATGTTCTGTTGATGTAAAATTTACTTTTTTTAACTGAAAACTTCTGCAAAAAGTTTCATCCCTCCCCTGTCTAGATTTTTCCATTGGAAGTAACATCGTTAGCTTTAAAGTTCTGTTGTTCCCCCTGCCCTTGTTTTTCCCCACTTTCATTAAATAAAACAGAATTCATATATTTGAGGCGGAGGTTTCATTTTTCATAGTCACCTCTTTTTTAACTTTGTCGTTCTCGGGCTTTCTTTGCTACTGAAAACAACACAAGACTTTCAACTTATTTTATTTTACTTTGTATTATCCCTCAAGTTCTCAAAATTGACGAATTCTTAAAAGTTGGTAACACAGCAAGGGAGGGAATTAGCTGGGCCAGTGAGTCTGTTTTGTGTCAACCATAGGTAACTGTGCAAGAGGGGTCTAGTCCAGAAGGGGCTGCAGGGCATCATGTGCCACCAGCTACACTATAGTGAAAGGAAACTGAAGGAATGATGGTGAAATCATCCTATAAACACATTGTCCAGCCTTTTAGGTCACTAATTAGCAAAGAGATGTAAAAAAAGGATCAGGTTTTCCATGATGAAAGGGAAAAAGTAATTTGTCCTTTATTTCCTGGAAAAAAGTTGAAAAGCATAGGATTTTTTTTTCTTGTTTTCAGGCTCTTGTTGAATTTGTTTTTGGTATTGCTTCAAAGTTACCATGATCTGGCTTAAGCTACAGCAGCTTTGTGCAAGCTGAGCAGGGTTTAAAGCACTTTGAGTCTCATGTAAGTCCCATGTGTACTGTAAGGACATAAGGTCCGGGTAACAGCTGGATTAATTGGGCAGTGAGGATTGCAGAGCACTTCCAATCCTTCCAAGGCTGAGTGGTGACAGCAGGAAAGGGAATAAGGATCCTGTCCCCATTAGTCAGAAGGCAGAAGTCTTGAGATGAATTATGACTGCAAGGAAAAAATATGTACTTGCAATGTAAACTGCGAAGCTGGTGTCCCGCTGGGAGGTGTGAATACCATTACAATGCTACCTTGCGTACATAATACATAAATTAATGGATTAATTTAATTATTTATCTTTCAACATTTTCTCACCTGGCAGAATGGAAATGCTGGTAGAAGCTTTGATAAGTGCAAAAAAATCTATGCTACTCTTCCTTTTTTAATGACTTTTAGTCACTGGAAAGTTTCGGACTGTTAGGATATACGGAGCTCTCTTATTAAGAGGCAAAAAACCCCACATGGGATTGTTATCCATTCATTGTTTCAGTCCAAAGCTGAAACAGGGTCTCACATGAAATTACTGCTAACACTGATTTCTCTTTGAGCTTTCTAGGAATGTTGCTACAATTTTCTCCTTCCCACTATTTTGGGAAAATTGCAAGGTACCAGAAATAACCAATAACAGACAGAAAAAAAGACCAACAACCAAACGCCTTATGGTTCTGTTCATTTGTTGGAGGTTTTGATTGCTGTTTTTCATTTACCCATTCTCACTCTGCATGGCCAAATCTTGGAGTCATTACTCAGTCATTCACTCTTCCATTGACTCCTAATGGGATAATTAGCCAGTGCAAAGACTTTGGACACAAACTAACTTGGGTGGCGATCTGGAGCATGTGTGGTCTCATTGTGTCGAATTAATAACAGTCTATTGTCATTTCTCAGGCGTACTCTGAAGGTTTCAACCACAGTTAAAATCTAGAGGGTATTTTTTTGCTCATTTCTTCTGCATGACCATGACTTAGCTGATATTCTATGCAGTATGCAATATCCTATAACTGTCTTGGACTGTATAAATAATGGAAGACATTTGCATGCTGACCTGCAGTTATGTCTGTTTAGAGCAGACAGTGAACTTGCTTGCTTGGCTTGTTAATATTCCGGTTCCCTAGTAATCAATCTGCTTTGATATTTATGAGGCCCAGTAAAGTATATTTTTCTTGGGTTTTAAATTATGTTGTTTCATCTCCCTTTATATCTCTAAAATTCACTCTGGCTTGGTTGCCATTTGGATAATAATATGTGGACAGCACGCCTTCACCTCGCTCCTGTAGTCATTTGGCTGTGCAGGCATGGAGGTCTTGCTCTGCTTTCCCCGGCACTGCGGAGATGGTTAATCATTATACAAATGCGATCTGCTGTCCTCCGTGTCTTCCCTGGCTTTGTCTTCCTCAGGATACTTTTCCCTTCTTTGTATTTATACAATTTAAAGCTCAGTTCTTATATACAAAAATTAACATTTTGATATAAAAATGCTGCTGTTATAAACAAATACCTCAGCTACTATAAAACAAACAGATAAAAAGAATAAACATACTGAGTCAGTGGAAGCTGATAAAGTGCAGACACTGCCTTAGGCTATCTATGCACAGTGCAGACTTAACCTACACATCAGCTTTATCTCCCTTTTTTCCCTTTCCCTTTTTTTTTTTTACGAGGTCACTAAAGACATTCTCTGTTTCTAAAAGTAATTTTCGGTCACCAGTGGTAAGCTGAGTAATCTTTCCCAATATTTCTGGTAGTTTGGGACTTGAAATGGTGGGATGAAGTGAGCAGACCAGACCTGCTCCTGTTCACGGAGCGGCAAACCACCACCTCTCCACAGCCTGCAAGCTTACGAGCAGGAGAGGAGGATCTCTTTCCAGACCTTGTACTTTCAACAGTTCTGGGAGGCGCTTGAGTAACTGTCTTCCTGTCTGTTAGATGAGATAAATGCTGTGTTTATCTCATTGAAATGTCATATTAGTTTATAATAAATATTTAAATGTGCCAACAGCTCCAAAGAATAGGTTGGAGAGCTGTACTACCGTGATGTAAAAAACATTTGTATCATACACCAAAGCATCTTATTAAATATTTTAGAATAGGACAGCAGGTTGCAAATCATCCCCTCTGCCCATCTGAGGCCGGTGTAATGCTCCTCCTGCACCTCCTCTGCAATTATGGCCTCAGCCTTTCCAGCGATGCTTGCTTCTGTCGCTCTGGGGCGTTGAAAAAGAAGGTCCTGGGTTTGAGCCAGTCTCAGACTTTTCACTTGTCTGCTCTTCAGTGCGCAACTGCGTGCAGTGGATTAAGTGACAGCAGCGACACCTCTACGGACAAGCTGTGGTGGGAGCTTTGGTGGGACCACACATCTGGGCTGAGCACTCCTTGGAACTCCTGCTTCAGTGCAGTGGGCAGCTTCTGCCCTGCGTGCCTGATGGAGCCGGTCACAGGCCTGCTGTGTCTAATGTCTCGGACTGAGAGGTAGCTACCCTGAAAACCTGAGACAGAGGAGCTAGTGAGCCTTAGGTGGGAGGAAAATGGGTGCCCCATCAACATGAGGAAAATGCATTTGTGTAAGAGATGTGGCAGGTCTGCAGTTCATCACAACGCTGACAATATTGTCCAGCTGACAATATTGCCTCCCAGCCTCCTCTGTGCCACCGTCTACCAGTCCAGCTGTGAATGTTCGGCAGGAAAACAAATCATCACAGCCTTTCTAGGTCTTGCTCCCCGCCCTTTCCAGGCATGTGTTGAAAATTGGCAATATAAAAGGATATATCGGTGGACTGTTTCTGTCTTAACTTAAAAAGAAACAGAATTTTCTAAAAGTTGTTTTGCTCTCCTTGGGACAGCTTCAGGACAATTTCTTCATCCAGAGTTATGTATGACACCTTCTCTCAGAGAATTTCTTTCTTGTATATTTGTTTAACTTTTTTTTTAGCTGTGGACTGACTGAACTGTCATTAAAATCAATGGAAATTCCCTCAGAAGTTTACTAGAGCAAGGTACAGTCCTTAGCATCTATTCAAAGACCACAGAAATCACTGATGTCAGCAGGAAGCCTCCTACTGGTATTGCTTGGCCCCTATACCCCTACTGGAGAGGAGGGACAGGACACTCAGCTAATGTGTACTTAGCCTGTCAGGGAAAAAAAGCTTGTCATGGCATTACAGTTTTCCCTCTTTTTCGTGCAGCCTCATTAATTTGCTAAACCAGATGTTTCTGAGCCTGGCAGATCTATTAATCTGTATATTTTCCAGTTTGCCAAACGTTAAATTACCAGAAAAGTAAATGGAAACTCTCATTTACTTCTAGTGCTTAAGATCTCCTAACATAATCTAAAAGTGCTTCAAGCAAGAAACAAAAGGGAATAACCAAAGCCTACATCATCCTTGAGCTTCCATTCATCTCCCCATAAGGGAGCAGCCTTCCTCTTCTGGAGGAGCTCTGTGCACACGTATTAGAGTAATTTCTTCCGACAGTTCTCCTGATAGAAAGGAATATTCCTCCAGTTATCATATCTCCAGAGGCATCCCTGCATAAAAAGCATGTCTGCACTATTAGAGGAATCATGTTAATGGGCCCAAAATGTTTCAGTCAGGGAACTGAAAAATTTAGTGAGGATATTACAGTGCAGAAACATTTTGTTGTGGGGACGTGTCCACATGTGGGATATTGACTCATCTGTATTTAACTTCTCACAGCCTTTGACTTGACCTTTCACTTGACTCCCCCTCCTGTCATTTTCTTGGTATGAAAAATTTCAGCCTTTTGTTTGACCTCCGTGAACTCATAAATTCTTGTTGCTCACACATGTAATCACAGAGCAAACAAAGCAGCTGGAAAGAAGCTCCTGCTGAAGGAAGCAAGGTTGTTACGGTGCAGCTGAAGGAGACTGTGCAGCATCCTGCGCCTCTTCAGACAACTCTCATTTCTCTCACAAATACCATTCCGTATCTTACCTATGTGGTATGCCAGGTGTAGCTTGAAACAGGCCATGATTTCCCAGTAACCTGGTCAACATGTGAGTACGTCCCAGACTGAAGTATCTCTGGGAGAGCTGCTGGGACTTCACTCATCTTTATGGGTCCTGTTCTACATCCATATCCTAGATGAAAACCCAGGAACATCACTCTTTAAGAAGACATTAGTGGGTCTGGTGCTTTCTTAATGCTTAAAATAGAAAGCTATCCTCATATTCTAAATTCATTTTTCCTAGCTAGTGAAATGCAATACAATCAGGAGTGAAAAAAAAATGCATAAATGATTCACAAATGTTCAGAAACAACTGTTAGAAAAGCTGTTTGGGTTTTCTTTTGGTCAGAAAATTCAGGTTGGCCATACTTGATCGGGTTATTTCATTCATGCTGGCAGGGAAGAATTTCTAGGTTCCAAAAAGGGATTTCTGGAGAAATGCAGTGTGGTCCATACCTGTCACTCTCATAATATCCTAAATTTTTAAATACCATCTTATATCATGAGTAGCCTTAGTACTGCTCATTCATTTAAAAGAAATTGGTAGCTTCTCACTCTTCCAAATACTTCAGCTGTCTGTATCTCAAAACCCACCCTTACAATTGGCATTTTTGAACTGTCAGCAGATGATTGCCCTCTCATCCTAAGGGTGGCATATTCTTCTCACAGTGATGATTTCCCCTATTTCTGTATTGCATTTCTGCATTGCATGTTATATACGCATTGCACGTCTTCAGACACATAGGGGTCTAAAAGTCAAGACTGGCATTGTGGTACCTCTATGATCACTGCAGTTATTGGAAACTTATAGGTGAAAGGAAGTCCCAAGAAGTATTTGTAGCTATCTGCTTAACTGCTAGCTTTTTTTATGTCCCTTTTAATTAACAGTTTGAAACTTTTGTTATTTCTGCACCTACCAAATAGTTGGAAAAATGTGCTGACTAATGTGCTCTTCGTTCTCGTATCTCTGCTGCCCAAAGTAATAACTACAATTAGACTAAGGTTTGTGTATTCCTTGTCCTGAACTTACTTGGCAAGGATGGAAACTTGGGATTCATATAACAAAAAAACTGATTCCGGGTCCATCATTTGTATTATGTGGTTGATGTTCATTCTATAAAAGCAGAAGGCTCATGAACTGTGCAAGACTGGTCTGAAAAATTATGGCAGGACTGCCTTGACCACCGGGTGGGAGTGAAATGAATGAAGAGATGGAGAAATTCAGTTTAGCATGCACCTTGCTCTTTTTCTGAATGAGGCTGCTGGTAAGGACAAGAACATTAATTTTTTTGGCTGTAAAATATGGGGATGTAGAAGCCTTAACTTACAATGAGCATTACTGGTTAATTAAGGAGATTTATTGATTTATTCTTAGCAAAGGACTGTTAGCCAATGTTCACTGCTAGGGAATTATTGAATTCAGATAGAGAATAAGATAGGTGAGAAGAAATATTTTTCTTCCCTGGTATAATGTTTCTGTCTGAATCTCAAAATAGGAATTATATATATCTTCCATTGTTAAATTATTATAATTACTAAATTATTGTAATCTTTAAATAAATGGCTGCAATTTATAGCAAAAATATTAATTACCATATTTAATAAAGTATTTATCATTGCTTAACAAAATATTACTGAAATTTTGGGTTGGAAGTAAGAATTTCAAAGATGAGAGTTCAATAGATTTGAATCTTGTCTGAAGAAGTCTTTTTAAAACAACACTTGGCACATATTTGACAGCTTACCATTAAATGTATCCTCTCAAATCATCTGCTGGTGGCATGGATTTTCAGATTGCATTGTAACAATGCAAGTGCCTGGAAGCCTAACCCTCGTGATGCAAAGATTCAAAAATAGAACCGGTACTATTTATACCACCTATTTGGCTATGCATGAAATGATATTGAATAAAAGGCTTGTGTAGAAATCTCTTTCACATTTTCATAGCAAATAACGAGCATGCATTAAGAACAAATTACATGTATCTGAACTTAATGGGTGAGGTGTCCCAGGCTTCTCCAAATGAATACTAATGGAAGGAAGCTGTAATATATATTGAACATTTAATTAACTTTTGGGGCAAGACTGTCAGTGCATGACACAATGGCAGCACGTGTAAGAAAAGCAAACAAATAACCCCCCCAACTTGTATTTACAAGTACAGCTCCAGAATGGGAAGCAAGAGACATTTTGGCAGCAATTTTTCTGCAGAAGAATCCTAATGCCTCCATGCTGCAGTGGCTTGTATGTACAGATGGGAGAAATCCAAATGGGAGAGATCATGTGCAGCCATCAAATTAAGGAGTCCTCCTTTGCTCCCTGCTTGCGTGGCTTTCTGTTTTCCGTTTTCTTTTTCACCAGCATTCGAGTGAACTGTGATTGAGATGGCCATGGGTTTACTGTGCTGTGGCTGGAACAAAATTGAAGTGTCTGTGATATGTCAAAGGATGGAGCTGTACAGTGCCTCATCAGGGTCTCTATGTGTGTGCATATATGCATGTACAGCCAGAGTGAGCCTATATGCAGTGGCCCAAAGTTTTGTAAACCTGCACTGACTGCCGATATGTGGCTGATCTTCTCATCCTGTACAAGTTGGTATCACCTGTAAATGGAGGAGAACTGGAGTTCTGTGTTTGCAGTCCCTCTAAATCACCATGAATATGGTACATTATCACATTAGGAAATGTATGTAGACTACAACTCTGGTTGATGCATTTGACTTCCTGGAAAACCAGCCAAAATATTTGTATCTCAGTGAAAGCAGAGTAAGAGCAGGAAATAATCAGCTAGGATATTTTCTCGTTGGCTAGACTATTTCCTCATCGTACAAGCAGCTCCTGGCAATGTCCACTACTGCAGCCTATGACAATTCAAGTCTAAGGAATTTCTCTGGGTTGTGAGCAGCACATTAAGATATAGTATATAAGTAGTGATGCTAGTCATCCTTGTAGTCTCTACTAGGATGCCATTAAACAGCTTTTAGTCAGTTAATTACAAAGTAGAGAAGATGCTTCTTATGTATTCATTATTCAAGAAGTTTCTTTCACAGTACATGCAGTATTTGGTTTAACTACCATTTTAAACTTTACTGGTGCAGTAGTGAAATAATATCATGTGTTTCTAAGGAAATATGAAGATGTGAGAGATAGCTCAAAGACCAAATGGATTGATTACTCTGTATCAAAGCTGAGTTAATCCCCTGATGTTTAATTGATATAGAGCTGGGAGTTGATCATCTGGGGAACTGCAAACAACCGATAGATAGCATCTATTCCTAGGAGCTAAATTTCCTCTCTGTGTTGAGTTTTGTGAGTAGGATTGCTTTCGCCATGAGTAGCTGTCGATTCCGTCTTGGCTCATTTTGTTACATTTGGGAGCTCTGGTTCATGACTTGGGAGAACAGCTACGTTTTGTCAAGCATTTCTGAGTGTATGGATTTCTGGTATACAGTTTGACCTTTGAATGTAGGGTAAATGTGTTTGTTGTTGCTGAATATACATTTTTGCTCAGAGATTTTGGTCTTTTGGGCTCAAAACACTGTGGGTTTTGGTTCTGATGACTCTGACTTACTATTAATTCATCAGTAAGTCCTATGTCTCACCCAGCCGCAGCCTGGCCCTGCTCCATCTCCTGTAGAAGAGCTGTGGAGTTGTGGGGACAGGGAGGCACAACAAGACACTTTGGCCTCAGAGGTCCTGCATCCTCCTAGGTCCCCTGGTACTTTGAGGACTTGCAGATTTTGGGTATCTGACCCTTTGCCCTGTTGAGGCTGAGGAGAGCCAATTCCAGCTTTCTGCAGGTGTCCCACTTTGCACACACAAGCAACAATGCATGTACACACAATCAGACACCACCATTCTTTCCACTTGCTTCATAAAGAATAATTGTACCAGGGACAAATTGCTCTTAACAATGCCTTTTACATTTGTACTGATCTACCTAGCCTTCTTTCTTGCCCAAAGTGCAGTTGCCTGGATTCACTTTGTGATGTCTGGGGCTTGAATTAAATCTCAGGCAATGTTCACATTTACTGTTTACATACTCCAGACATAGCAGGTGTTGTAGTCGCCATGGGAAGCAACCTCCTCCCCCAGCGCAGGGCTTTCTGCCTAGAAATGTGTCTTAGGGTTTGGCACAGTTGTAAGCCTGGGCAGTTGCTGGTTCTCTGTTCTCCTAACTCAGAAAACAGAAAAGGTTTTACTTTCTGGTGTTAACTAGAACAAGTCAGAGATGGGATAATACTCTTCAGATGTTGCCCGGGGTAGGGGAAGGAGCTAGTAATTTGCTGAAACTGTGTTATTCTCGCCATCAGAAACAAGCCTCTACATACCAGTATGGGAACTGGCCCTCAACATTTTCCCATCAGCACATGAGCGTTTGATGGCGGAGAGTGACAGATTCAGTGAGAGCTGAGGGAATGTTACAGTCGAAGGAGATCACAGCCTCACCACCCAAAATGTGAATTACATCTTCTCAAACTGGCAGAAAAGCCAGCATCCTATTTTATTTAGCTGGCAGGCAATAAACAGTGGTCAACCTGCTGCCTCTTATCACTCACTTTCTGCAGGATCTGTGGCTTGACTGCCTTTTATTACCTGCTGGCTTTTCTGCTGGTTTCATAAAATGTGATTTTAAGAGCTTGCACGACCTCCTTAATTCATCTTGCAGTGCCTGCGTGTTTCAGGAACTTCACTATGTATATGTGATCTAACTTGATCAAATACAATGAACTGTAGATGCTGTGGCACTTGTGAAGTGTGTAGAAAAACAAATATTGAACAGAAAAGAGAAAGTAAATCAAGAAGTCCCTGCTAAACTGACAAAGGAGTACCGAAAGGAAAGAGAAGAAAAACAGTAAAAGGTCGCTTAAAGTGCAAGACTTACATTTATAATATGTCACAAAAGTCAAGAGAGTGATGATATTTTGATGTGTTAAAAAATACACATAAAATTATAGTAGATAAGCTTAGGTATTTTAGATAACTTTGTACGTGTTACAGTGGCCAAGACACTGGTTGGAAGAAGATTTCTCTGTCAGCAAATCTTTTGCAATTATTGTCTGTGCACAGAAGTCAGTGCCGGTCCCCGGGAGAGGCCGGGGCTGCCGGGCTGTGTGTGCTGCTGGAAATGGTGAGGAGCAGAGCCCAAAGGACCAGAATAAGCCCAGGGTTGTATTCAGGCCACCCTTTTTGTCTTCACTGTGAATTAAATCAACTTTTGCTGCTAGGTTCTATTGGGTCAAGGCTGGATTTTTCTCTTTTCAAAATAAATATTTTCCACCTACAGGTATGCCAGGTACTGGCTTACAAATGTTTCCAGTCAGAAAAAACACAGGATAGATTAGTAAAGAAAGTGTAGCAGTGCCGAGGGAGGAAAAAATATGAAATAATTGAGTTCTTTCTGTGTTTCAAAAGCTGTTTTTTCTCCCTATTTAACTCAGTTATACTATGATTAGGTGCTTTTGGTTTTCTCCCTCACTGTGAATGTAGAATTCAGTCATTTTTCTCTTTCATACAAAAAGCATCCATTAAGACAAATTTCAGTGTGGCTCTGTAACACAACTTGTGACTGTCATGGGAGATCCCTAACTGCATTCATGTCATCAACGATTTTTTTTTAGAAAGTATTTGCCTAAAATGGTTATGCCAGAAACAGTAAGAAAAATTCTTATCATTACAGCTGAAATAAAAACCCAAACCCAACAATATCAAATACCTTACTGCACTGAATCATTTGATGTAATATAATTACACTGTGTGTTGGTTTCCCATAACCATTACGTTCTGATAGGAAAACGAAGTATGAACTAAAAGGAACATACACAGACTAATCTGTATCATTTCAATTAGGCTCTTATGGAGATTTTTGGATTTTTGTTGTTGTTGAGTCTTACTCTACTGTGTGAAAGTTTGGCTTCAAATGACAGGAAATGATAAAATTGCTCATGTTTCATTTTTCATATTTGAAGGCTATTTTCAGCTGTGCTAATAAAATGCCCTAGCCACTAGGAGCTGTGGTGTGGTGTAATGAACAGTCCTGGGAAAAGAGTGTAATTTTGGATGTAGACGATGGTGGAACTCCAGCTAAATGAAAGTTTTTCCAAGCAGAACCATCAGGAGGAAACCATTGCTCTCACTGACGAGGTCCTGTCCATGGAACAGAGCTTTTCATAGCACTCTACTCATGCAGCTGACAGCCACTTATAAATCATGGAAATAATGATCAATAGGGCCCCATCAAAACAGGCTCCACAAGCTGGAATTTACAAGCATCACCCCAGAAAGACGGGTGCAGCCTGGCAGTCAGTGGAGCGGCAGCGGAAGGGGGGTGGCCTTGTGCCACGGTCCCCGAGATCCCTGCCCCTTCCTATGGCTCATGTTGCCCCCGGCTGGTTTGAGGTACTCACCCCGCATCCGTGTGCGCCACATGTGCTGCCACATGTGCTGCTCTGTAGGTTTCTGATTCAGTCATTTAACCTGCTGGTTTGAAACGGAGTTGTGCGCATTCAGGCTTAAAATTTCTGGAAGAAGCTTTATTCTCCATTTCAATATTGCAAATCCAGGATAATGTCAGAGTTATAATCTATAGCTGAGGCAGATGGGATTCTCAGAAGCGGTCAGTATTGGTTTCTCCATAACTATGGAAATCATATACGTTTAACAATTTAAAGGAAACAGTAGGTGTTGATTTAGGCCAAACCTGAACACGTTTGAGAATCTCAGACATTTCTGGGAGACAACATGTCCACGGCTTATTCCTAAGGTTAGACTCAGAAGTGACTATGTAGGAAGTTAGACAAAACTGGCTTGACTTTTCTGAGGCATTGCAAACCTATGGTGTCTATTTGTTGTAGGGGTTGTGAATCCCTGGAAAACAGAGGTACATAAAAACAGAACCCTAATTTTAGGCAATGGAGTTGGAAGAATATTTTCTCAGATCTGTGCAATAAAATGGAAGAACTTTTGTCCTAGTAATCTCAGACGAATGGCAGCTTTGGTACATACCAGTCAATCTTTGAAAATCATGGCACTAAAATATGGAAAATGACTTGGGACTATAGGTTAAATTCTGCACACTAAAAGAAAAAGGCACAGAAAAGAGGGAATTTCTTATTGAATTAATAGAAGGTATATTTTGAAGGTTTTCTTTCACAGGTTGAGACTAATTTGCAGGTTATCAAACTGTAATATCTGAGTCCTTCCGCAGAATGTGGCCCTTCCGCACCACATTTTAACATATCAAGTTTCTACAGAACACCTAATGAAATAGCAGAGAGCTTGCAAGATACTGTATGGTGTAGCTAAGTTTTTTCAGTTGTGTGGAAAGTGATTCCTAGATTCAAAATGCTAATCTGTAGTGTTTGACATCTGTCATAGGGTGTCAAATTGGGAACCCTCTGCATAAAAGGCACTCAAGTCCTTAACAAGCTACCCTCATTTTGACAAATGTGCTTCTTCTACCTGCTGCTATTTCTGTGTGAAGAGGAAGGTGACAAAATGCTTCAAGTTAGATGATAAAAATATCTTTCCTACTGTTCAGTAACCTCCATGCACCTGGTCTCCATGGTGCTGTAGGATGGGGAGGCCAAGAGGTAGGCAGCTTTAGTTATCAGTCTCTTCAGCATGCTTCCCTGTGCGGAGATGGGGCAGGCAGAGGTTAAGCAGCAAAATTTCTGCTGTTAGACCAACAGCATCTCCTCTAGTGTTGCTGTGTGCTCAGGTACAATTGAAGAAAAATAAGGAAAAAACCCACCAGCAAAACTCTAGAGGCCTTGCTGTTCACTTGCAAAGGTAGGAAAAGAATCTCTGCATTTCACTTTGCAAAACTTCCATAAGAAGTATGAAATCTTAGAAAAAAATCCTTTTTTTCACTCCTGTCTGTAGATTAACTGGAGGAAGGAGAACAGAGGGGAGTTCTGTGCTTTTTTGCTCTTTTTGCACATACACATTGTGTGCACAAGTCCTGAGTCACACCATAAGCACAGACCCTTTCCCCTCTCTTCTCCTCTCCCCTGTCCCAGGGTCCAGAGCAGTATTTCAGGAGCAGCTGGAGCACATAGTGAAGTTAAGGGACACCTGGGAGGAACTTACCTGTATCAGGGTCAGGTTATATGCCAGCAGTTGCTCAAAATGGAGCTGTCACCTTGCCATAAGCCACACTCCCTCTGCTCTCATACCAGCTTCTGTGCAGTGCTACAGGAGCCCGCATGAATGTGAGTCTTGCAGGCGGTCTTCTCCAACAGCCAGAAACCCCAGCAGGGTCTGGGAGCTGGAGCTGGTCCCAGTCCAAGCTCTGCCGTGCTCAGCAGCTGCCTTGCTCAGTGGCCACTCTCATGAGTAAGGTGATGCTGGCCAACCTGGCCATGATGGCATTTGTTTCCTCTCAGTCCATTTTTGCATTAAAAGTTTGAACTTTGTTTTTCCTCTAATATTTTTTTTTTAAGGGCCTAATAGCCTGTTGTCAAACTAGAATGAAAAACCTGATATTTATCATTCTGGAGGAAGCAGCTAGGGCACATGTGGCAGTCGCTATTCTCCAGAGGCGCTGGAGGCAGTGGCTGGTGCTGAGTCCTCGGCTCTGCTGCGCTCTAGGGCAAACTTGGGCATGGCAGGTGCTGCTCTAGAAATGTCTTCCTGGCACAACATCCAGCTGCACGATCCTTCATCAGACTCTTCCAAAATGAGTAGAAGAAAGACATTATTGTGGGTTGAGTGAAATATGTATTGGGGCATTTTAATAAAAGTGCAGGAAACACGGATGCATTCTTCAATGTAATTAGAAAAAGTCTAATGAGCTTTAAAGTATCAATATTTTGTTTTAGGTCATTGTTGGTTATTTTTCAAATAATCAAAGAATCATGGAATCATAGAATAGGTAGAGTTGGAAAGGAGCTTGAAGATCACCTAGTTGCAACCCCCCTGCCATGGGCAGGGA